>JBAIAA010000216.1:0-600000 GCA_037893245.1 Crossaster papposus | reverse complement strand
CGATGTGGTTGTTGCAGACAGACATTCCATCAAGATCTTGCAGCGGATGTGAATTGCCTACGAGGCTCTGCTGCTTACTTGAATCAGAGCCAACCACATCTGGTATGGGCTATATGCTGAAGTACCCCCTCAGAGGAAAGAAAAGGCGAGCTGGGGGAGTCATTAGACGACTTCAATTTAAGGCCGTTTTCCCAATCTCAGCTTCGTCGCCGTCTGTGGCTACGTTTAGCAGTTTGGCAATGGTGATGGAGCCGGAGATTAATTAGGCTAACCTAAAAGTGCGTGCCGAGATTTATCACTGAGTCGGGGGCCAAAAATCTCAGAAATTATTATCCTTGATGTGTGAGGTGCTGGCAACCGCTTAGACTCGATCGTCTCGTTCCCGTAGAGTGAAATTGAGTTTTTCAAAGTGAAGGCAACTCCCAAAAGGTAAAAACCACTCAAAAAGAGTAAATGTTCACTCCTCCGAGGAACCTTATAAAGGACAACTATAAAAGAGCTGTCCTTCATATGGCTATGGAGTAATCAGTTACTCTTCTGGAGTGGTTTTCCCTTTTTGCTGTTTTTTACTTTGAAAAGTAAATTTCACTTTTTTTGTTAGTGAACTGTTCATTTTTATACATTTAGACAGTTGATCTGTGTTTAGGTTTCAGCACATTCAGGGGGACATGCGGCGCCGCGTTGATTGTTTGATCGGAGCTGCTAAGTTCCCAGCATACTAACGCGGTCCTACTTGAGTCGGTGGCACATGTGGACATCATACGGCGCCTCGCTCGTGCTGCGCGCTGCATCGGCCCTGGAGTAGTTTATTCGATGACAAAACATGTTCCTTATAACTTAATCTGATGTCTACTGAAACTGTACTTCCAAGAGCTTAAAGATCCAAAAACCTAATAAAATCATAATAGATCGCTTGATGTGACATCACATGACTACCGATGACGTCATCGCGACAAAAAGGATCGATATTTGGCGAAACAGCTCTTGTTTTCGTTAATTCTATATTTTTGGCTCGCTAGTTGAACCAAGTTCAGAACTGAAGAGACTACAAAATAACCATTTATGTATGTAGTATGTAGTATGTGTGAGTTTGTATCCGCATTCAAATAGTTTACGTAGAACAATAGAGGACAATTGACATAAAGTCCACGATTATATATTTGTGTACAAAACCTATGGAAGGCCTTCCAAAAACGTTAAAGTACTGTACTACCGGTACAAACAAAAGAGGGACAATAGGGGCTCCATGATAACAGGTGTTTACACACACGGGTGTGTAGGTTTCTAAATTTGGTACCCTGTCGAGACCTAAACACCATGGGGATAATGGGAGTCGGGTCTCCACAGTATACCCAGCACGATATGTGGCAGAGGGGTACTCCCCTCTTATCCATATACTTATGGGCCAGTCACAAATCAGTTGCGATGCGTCGGCGATGGGTAAAACCGGGAAATTTGAACAAAATCTTGAGACAGATCTCACGATTTTGCACCCGTCGGAGGCGCTCTCCGGACGCCTGCGGCTTGTCGCAGATTTTTTAGGCATCGCCACACCCGTCGCGGTCCCCAACTTTGAACTTAAAATTTTAAGATTGCTCGCAAGATTTTTCACCCATTTTGGGCATCCCAGACACAATCTCCGATGACCTACGATGCCCTCCGATTAATCGGAGGCGTCCTCCGAATAATCTGAGACTAGTCGCAAGATTCTGTGTGCAGGCCTTCATTTTTAGAAATTCGTGGAGCTCAGTTAATCGCTCTCCTGGAAAATCTGAGGAGCTCAATTTGAGCACCCAAAATTGCTCTCCTGGGAAGTCCGAGGAGCTCGATTTGCATGTTTTGTGCTCAAAGTAAAAAATGAATCTAAATCATTTCCTGAAGCCTTTCATATCATGCACACACATACATGTACACTGAGAAAGAACTGAGAAACAGATGCGACTGTTCACTACAAATCGCGTGCTTAATCCATGTCAATTTAATAGGTTTAAGTTTTACTTGTTTGTAAATCATCCTGGTGTGGAAATAAAAATGAAAAACAAATTGGAGTTGACTTGTGGTTCTTTAGTGTTTCTTGATCAGTTTTCTTTTACTATCATTGTCCGTTTAATAAGAAAACTAATATGTTATAAATTGGGTTTTACATTTGTTGTCCCATGATTAAAATAAAGCCGGGTGCTGAGAAGCCCTGACCCAGGAATTGAAGCTGTGAGCTTTGACTTGGGATCTAGACTGAAAGCAGAGGAATCTCACTCCTAATGATTGATTTGTTCTCCTCTACTTGCAGACCAGATCCCGAGTCACAGCTCACACTGCTTCAATTTAATCATGGGAGGACCGTCAAAGACTGAAAGCTAAATTCAATTTTAATCTTATATTTATAAGTGTCGGTTCATTAGTACAATTTGTACATGTAAGTCCAAACAAAGTTTTATCAAATACTGTTAACGCTAAAGTCAAAGTGCTGCTAAGACTGTCAAGTTCAAACAAAAAGTGTTGCTAAACATTGTCCTCAGATGATCCTTTGTCAGAACATTTAGCTGCAGATACTTCATCAGAGTTCTCAGCTTCAGATCCTTTGTCAGAACCCTCAGGTTCAGATCCAGGGTCGCCGTCAGAGCCCTCGGCTTCAAATTCCATGTCAGAGTTCTCAGCTTCAAATTCTAGGTCAGAGTCCTCAGCTTCAAATTCTAGATCAGAGTCCTCAACTTCAGATTCTAGGTCAGAGTCCTCAACTTCAGATTCTAGGTCAGAGTCCTCAACTTCAGATCCTGGGTCGGAGTCATCAGCTTCAGATTCTTTGCCATCAGCTTTAGATCCTGTCTCAGAGTCACTTTTAGTCTCAGACTTCTCATCACTGTCAAGTTGGAAATCTGGCTCAGACTCCCCATCAGAGCTGTCTGTGTCACTGGAACTGTCATCATCTGAACTGTCTTCTTCCTTCTGCCGCTTTGGAGCTGGTGCTGTAATCACTGGTTCGTCTTCCATGATCAACTTTCGGCGTTTGCCCTCCATGAAATGCTTCAGTGCATCTTGGATTATTTCAGTTTTCTGAACCTCTGCCCAGGCCAGATTGTTGCCTTTGATCAGCATTAGGTCCTCCATTGTTTGGTGCTTTAGGGAAAGCCTACGATCAGACAGCATGGCATTGAGGATGCTAAACCCACACTCCACTACACTGTTGCTAACCCCAATGGTCAGTACAACTTCCAGCAGCATACACAGGTTAGGAACTTCATTCTTCCTGTATCGCAAGACTTGCTGCCATAGCTCATTGGTTGGTACTCCTTTGTAAAAGCTTTTCTGTAGGATCTTCATATTCCTCCACTCTCTCTTTAACTTGCCTTTTTCAAAGCCTGCAGCTGACAGTGTTTGAGAGAACTGCTTGGCCACCACATCAAGCGACTCCAACTCGGACGCATCATCAGTTCTCCAGTTGGCTGGATTCACCCACAGCATGTGTTGATATATGCTGTCGCTGAAGGAGTGAAAACGCTTATCGAAGCACTGAATGAGGGCAGGTATCACATTCTGTTTGAGTGTTGTCATTGAAAGTGTGTTATCTTCAGCACGTCCACGTCTGTGATGACCACCAGCTGTAGTCATCCTGTCCAGGGTGAGTGTTTTGTTCTCACGGTTTTTTTCCAGCCTCTTCAGATGTCCCTCTTTCGGTAGATCCTTGGATATCTCTGTGCCATCTAGACTTATGGTGTACCCAGCTTTTGTTACTGGTGTGACTGTCGTGGAGTCATCATCAAGTAGCTCCTGGAGATTTGCTTTGGTCTGTTCTACAGCGGGCTGTACTTCAAAGGCTTGCAAATCTCCTCTCTCAAACATGAGTGACAACTTGGAGACAATGTCCAAGATTTCGTAGTAGAGGCAACTTGTGACAAGAAACTGCGTGTTGCTCAGTAGCTTCAGGATACTTTTCAGTTTGGCATTTAGTTGGCTGTGTTTGTTGTTTGCAATTGAATTCTCAACTGCCTGCGCCAGGGGAATCCAGTTATTCAACAGGATACGTACACCTCTCCTATGATGACCCACAAACCGAGTGCCGTGAACTTTTGGGAACTTGTAGACCTGGACCTGTAGCACCTTTGCAGTGGACTCAAAGTGTCTCTTGAACTTGCCACTATTTTTCATCAAGTAGTAGAGGGTGATCATCAACTCCTTTACTTTTTCAAATCTCTTCTCTTTCAACATGGCGTCTTTCATTGCCAGTTCTACTCTATGCGAAACACAGTGAATCATTGTCAGCCACGGACGCTCATCATTTCTCAGTCTCACCAACAGGCCATTGTAAATTCCTAAACGAAAAAAAAACATGGTTTTAAGTTTCAAATTCAGTTTCAAATTTCTTAAGTTATTGATCATCACAATGTGCAATTTAATTATGTTTGTATTATTTATGTCAAAATACTTAAAATAAATTTGTCATGTGTAATAATTTCATAATCTGCATTTTGATTTGGAATTTTGTATTTCTATGTACATGTATTAATATCGTTATTTTTTTTTTATTCTTTCAGAATTGTAAATGAGAACAAATGAAAGCATTATTTTAAATTACTAAGCTACCAGTGTTCACAGCAGCACCATCAGCAGTAGCACATACTAAGGCTTTGGTGTACTTGTCACGAGGGATCTTCAGGTTGGTCTGGAGTGCATGATCAATGGATTTGTGAAGGTTTTCTGCTGTAGCATCTCCGAAGCTGTCGATGTCCTCAAGTGCAATGACATAGAACATGGGGCGGCCATCTGTAACAACCCTCACCATCACCATCTCCTTCTCACTTCCAGTTTTGCGTGGTTGTGACCCGTCGGAGAGCACCGAAAAGGCCGTAGCTGAGCATAGTATGGTTGCCAGCTTCCGTTTGATAGCCTCTGCAATTTCGTGGACGAATTCTCTGGCGCGATTACTACTTTCCACTCCTTTAATGAGCTTGACCCCATTAGCCTTCTGAACCTTCACGAAGGTCTTAAAAGATGTTAAGGGGTGTCCATCGACAGCCATGACATAAGCTGTCACTAGCAGCTTCTTGTATGCCTGAAAGAACAGAATATGAATTTTCTTGTCAATTTTCATTATTTACTTTGTTTTACACTGTTTTAGTTTATTAGTGATGAAATCAGCGATATGATTTTGAATAAAAATATATTATTTCACACTAATAAACAATTTTTCCACTGCACCCACAAAATGGTAATTTGTGCTGATTAGCGCAACTGATCTTTATTTTTGTTTTGCCAAAAGAAGCCCAACTAATATTCAGACAATTACAAATAATATCAACCAAAAATATTGCAGCATTAAAATACCAGAGCGGAAAAACGAAATCGTGGGTCAAAGTCGAACCTCCCCCCCCCCCCTCCTGTATGCACTTAAATGTTTTAAGTTACACCAGGATGGTTGTTAATGACTGAATAAATAATGATTGAATAAACAACAACGAACCTGCTCCGCTGCTTTATGAAGGGAGCTGATAATGCTGGGCTGTGTACTGCCACCCTCACCGGCACGGTTGGTAGGTATCAATCTCTGAATTTCCAGACCAATGGAATGAGCCTTTAATTGGACATATAAAATCAAAATAATTAAGTTACGTAAACAGCAAAGCAGCTTAAATAACACGTATTGAAGGTTTAGAAACCATGAAGTGAAATATTTTCCCATTCCCCTGGCCTCTGAAGCGAAGGTTTGTTTTGTTTTTCTTTCAAATAAACTTTATAATAATATTTGTATTTTACTTTTATTCATTTCTGTTATTTTATTTCATCTTACTTTATTATTTGGTTCCATTTTATTTCTGTTATTTTATTTCAACTTACTTTATTATTTTGTTCTGTTTTACTTCGTTTTTATTCATCATCACTTTATTTTATTTTTATTTTATTTTGTTTTATTTACTGTTTATTTCATTTTTTATTCATTTAATTTTTTTATCAAATTAGTTTAATTGTTTTGGTTTACTAACTTTAGTAAGGTCACAGAAATGTACAAGTAACGCCATTACAAAATGTCGAATGGTACTACGCACAAACAATGTCACCGCGTGCACGGGTGGCCAGTTGACCGGCCGCCGCGGCGCTTGCGGGCATAGCCCGGTAGCCGACACACAGAAAATCGCTCTGCACTCTATCGTTGTGGGACAAATGAGCTCAACCTTTCGTAAGGTATTTCCAACCCAAACTTGTCAAAAATGAACGCTAGTTTCTTGTAGATGTACCGGAGATCATTCAAAATGCCGTTCAAATACTCTGGCTCCCTTTGGAATATCACAACTTCCAGAAAAACGGTGTAATTTCACATGCCTACCCAGTACTGTTGTCTGGCTGCAGTACATGTACATGTACATGTATTAGATCGCGCACAACACTGGCTGCACAGTATTAGATCGCGCACAACACAAATACATGGCGCCCACACATGACCACACTCAACACATGTGCTTGGACCGCCCATTTGGAAGCGCGTCCATTTTATCGAAAATAGGGGTGTTGCCGTGTTGGTATTACAAAGTAGGTGGTTTTAATTGCTCAGCCCATCCATTTCATAATTGTTTTGTGTTTTCACTTCATCGGAGGTTTATTTATTTAGTTTTACATTATAAATATTTATAAACTTATCTCAACCGAAATTATTATTTCATTTTATTCACTTAACGGCGGTGCACGTCTGAATGACGATCCTGCCAGTAACCTTGATCATAATGGAACGTGCTACATGTCGTTGATGAAAAGAAAATGGCTAATGTATATGTACATGGTGTATGGGATGGACACGTGTACAGTGGTTGTATGGCCGACCGGGTCATACTCGCCGCGCTGGTGCTACGCGGTGCGTGCCGAGTAATTATAAATGTAGGCCTAACCTTTAAAATAAAAACAAGCATTTTTTTTCAAGCAAAACAGAGGCTTGTAAATATTAAACTAAAGCTTACCAATGAGTTGAGGTGTCTCGTTGCAGTGTGTTTGGAAACGAACGGGGTTCCATCAGCAAAGGCCTTTATGTCAGTTTTTGCTCGCCCTCTTATCCGGACATCTCGGGTGATTTTGTCAATGTAGGTTCGGCAAGATTTACACCATATCTTGACCACATAAGTAGTGTGACCGTCCACGTCCTCTTCCGTTTCATGTCCGAGGGTATCGGATAGCGCCCAGTTCATAAATGTGGCTAATCTAACTTTGTTTCCTTTCAGCTGTTTAATCTTGGCAGCAGCCATCATCCCGCCACGTGCGCGTAGTTAAGGAAACTTGTCAACATTATAAATATTCATAACGCGTTGATTGACATGACACTTCACTGCATTAACCAATAACCGCGAAGCTCAGGAACGATGAATATTTATTTTCTTAAAATTGACATGCGCCATAAACAGCGTGTTCGATTACTCACTCGACTATAACTGCGATGTTTACAAAATCCTTGCGATGACTATGGGTGGATTTTACGTGGGTATTCGACTTACTTTTGTTGAATTTTTTTTTGCAACAAAATCGTTCAAACATCGGGATGACAAGTTAAGAAATCAAGTATATAAAATTCGGATTGACAAGATTTTACTGTTGGCTTTTATGTAGACAAAAACTGAGCTTCCAATTTACCCAGGAGCGCTATTATTCGCGCGCCAGAAACCGTGTTGAGGAGCGCGAAGGAGCGCGATCGCGCTCGCGGGCTCCTTAAAAATGAAGGCCTGGTGTGGGATTGGAAATTCAGGTTGAGATTCAATGTCTGCGAGTGGTCTCCGGCGCCCTCCGACTGAATCGGAGGCGCCCTGCGACGATTCGTACGCTTTCTGTGATCGTCTCTGACGAATCGTACGGTGGAATCGTAGTAAATCGCCGTGTATATAAGGGCGCCTCCGATCGGATCGCTAAAAGTTTGAGACGCTCTTGCTGCAGATATCGTCTCCGATGCAATCGGAGGCGATCGGAGGCTAATCCCACGATTTTTCGACAAAACCGGGTCAAAATCTTTGAAAAAATCTCAGACAATGTGACTGCTCCACTTTTATTAGGATTATTGCTAGGATTGTTCAAGGATTCTTTATTTTCTACGACGACCCCCGGCCAAACTAATCCCCGACAGATCGCCGACATTGTGACTGGGCCATTAATACGCACTCAACACTATTGTAACCTAACCCATCCCCCTTGAAACCTAAAAGGAATTCCTGAGATTCCGGGAACACAATGGCCAACACAAAAGAGGGGGGGTTTTCTCTGCCACATATCGTACTTCATATGCTCCACAGGGTAATTTCTATAGATTAGTGGGTCTTTAAAAGAAATTTCAGAAAATGTGTTTTCTGGCCACTCTTCTGGTACCACACATAAAATTATTGGTAACATCACTTTTAGTACATCTAATGTTGTATATCTCATATCTTGCAGGTTCTGTGGAGTTCAGTATGTCGGAGAGACCAAAATTGCTCTAAAAAAGCGTTTCTACGGTCATCAATCGACTGTCAACACCAATAAACTAGATACCCCAGTCGGTCACCCCTTCAATCAGCCTAACCATTACATTTCTGATATGATTCTACAGGGCATAGAATCACCACTGCCATTGGAAAGACTCAGTCCGTCTCAGCTGGGAGAAAGTTTGGATGAATCGTCTTCGGACATGGGCTCAACATCCAACTAGAACATGATTAACTTTTATTGTTTTCTCCCATTTGTCATCTGTTTAAGATTTAAGCCTTGCCAGCAGTTTGTTCTTATTTGTTCTCACTCCTCTGGTTTCCCCTTGTCTGTTGTCCTAACCCCCCCCCCCCCCACTCCACATTTCTCCTATTAATACTACTTTGTTAGTTCTTTCTTTGATCCTACCCACACTGACCTTTAACCTTTAGCCTAATCTTCCTTTTGTTGTTCCACAGAACTCTGTACATGCTTTTTCTTTTGTGTTTCTCCCGTCAGCTATGATGTGCATCATGCTGTATGTTGCCCTATATATGTTTGTTTCGTGTACACAGCCAATATGTCTCTGAAGAAGATCTTGTTAAGATCGAAATATTAGGCCCTGTTAACTTATTTTATTTTATTTTATTTTACTCAAACTACCTTAAAACGGGTTGCGATGTAGGTTAGGGTTAGTGTTTGGGTTAGGGTATAATTGTATTGTATCACTTTCCAACGAGTGAAAGCTCTTAGTGCCTCGTATACGACAAATTAAATACCCAGCACGATAAAGGGGACTCCATCTTGCCCCTATACCATACACACTCGACTATAAGCCATATACACTGTTTAAACACTGTTTAAAAAGTAGTTTAAACAAGGACTACAACCCGGGTTGTTCACGTGTCCTGCTTAAACAGCGAATAGCATTTGTTTGAGCAGGGCACCTGGACAACCGAGGTTATTAAAAAAGTTTAACAAACAACATTTTAACAGTGTATTGCTACCTGACACATGCCTCAGATACCTGAAAAGAATTCCTGGGATTCCGGGAACAACCAACGTTGTATCCTTGCGGAGACATCTCTTTGGTCTCGTTTACAAAATAGTTAGAAAGTCGAGCACCTTTTTCAAAGTGCTTCTATTTCAACCACAATTAAATTCCAAGGTTGAAATGTTAACAAAATATACCCTATATTATACCCTAACCCAAACACTAACCCTAACCCACATCCTAACCCTAGTTTTTGAGTAGTTGAGTAACATCTATTAAAAATCTATTTCGTGAATTATTTTTTTTTCACTGTGGATACCTTTTGACTCCCATTGTCCAAATTGTGTTTATTGTGCCCCCATTATATTCGGTTTTAGTTTAAAAAAAAAATTGGGATTGTAATTGCCATGTCTGGTGTTATTTGGAGCGTTGCTATACAGTGTTGATTCTCGAGAGATGTTTTGATTTATTTCAGTTTATTATCTTTGTGTAATTATATTTGTGTAACTCTTACCTGAAATACAAGTGAATCGGTCACTATAAACAATTGAACAGGGTGTACCCTAGTGTAACATGTGTTATGTTGGAACATATTTGTCAACATATCCCTTGTAATTGATATGCAATAACTTTATAAAAACATGTATGGCTCCATTTTGTGGTCACGTAATAGTAAGCCGAGGTTTATGCAATACATCTTGCAACATGACAAAAAGATGTGAAAGCGACGCGTTGTACTTGTGATACCTAAATATTTTTTATTAAATATCCAATTACTCTGGAAACCAATGTTTGAATGGTACAAGACTTGCCCAAATCTGTCCAACGTCCAAGACAAACGGGAATAAATAGTCAAATAATTTAGTTGATATATGGCATGAAACTAGAAATATACCAAAATGTCACACTTTGTTTCTCAACTTCATGGAATGGTCCATTTGGAAATAAACTTTCAATTTTATTATAAGATATTATTTTTTAGAAACATCCAGTTGTAAAAAATAATTGTTTGTTACCAAACTGATTTTCAATTTCAGATTATTAAATTTAAACATATTTTCCACCCTTTAATACCCGTGGGGCGGAGAGATAATTGCCATGAAAAGCTATTATTCAAAATAAATACACCTCGATTGCAAATATATTATGTGAATATTTCACAGGAAAATATTCTTTCCTGCGAATGGAGACATATGTAATGTCCAGTATGAACTTCCGTAGCTTTACGCCGAAGGCCTGCACGCGCACATTGTCTTCTGAAAGACAGGGGCCTAGAGGGCGCGCGCTGCCCTTCATTGGCGCGAGTTAAAAATAGTAACAGGTTTTCCCCACAGTGAGTAAATTGCGCTGCATGCAATGCCTCCTCATCAAATACTGCGCAGTTGTTGAACCGTACCGTACGTACCTTGTTTCGATAAGTACAACTACACATTAGTGATCACCTTTCGCCGCTCGAAAGTACACCGGCGGTCGAGTACCTGGACCGGTGGAAGGCCATTCTTGTGTTTACACCCACCGAAAATGTGGTTGAAGACCCCATCCAACTGACGAATCAGTTTTAAAAAGTGAGTAAATGTAGTACAATACATATAAACCATGTTACATGGATACACATTACATGTTGCACAGATTCAATGTGATTGGGTGTTGCTTGAATCATGCCTGATTCGTAAGATAAAGGAACGATTAGCTTAACTAATAGAACACAATAATCGATCCTGAATCTGAACCATGCTCTGTCCATTTCCGTGTAAACAATGACATTTTTTTCGGTCAAAATTTTGTTGAAAATGTCACTTTCTCAATCGAAATGACATTTTTGTTGACTCGGAAAAGTGTGGTTTTGACCATGAAGCGAGGATAAAGCAAAATTCACTCTGACCTATAGTGATGGTCGGTTACACCTCTACGTTCCGACGCCCCTACATTCCGACACCCCGTGCGTTCCGACGCCCCTACGTTCCGACGCCCCCACGTTCCGACGCCCCCACGTTCCGACGCCCCCACGTTCCGACGCCCCCACGTTCCGACGCTCCCCACGTTCCGACGCCCCCCACGTTCCGACGCCCCCCACGTTCCGACGCCCCCTCCGTTCCGACGCCCCCTCCGTTTCGACACCCCCTCCGTTCCGACACCCACTCCGTTCCGACACCCCCTCCGTTCCAACGCCCCCTCCGTTCCGACGCCCCCCACGTCCCGACGCTCCCCACGTTCCGACGCCCCCCACGTTCCGACGCCCCCCACGTTCCGACGCCCCCTCCGTTCCGACGCCCCCTCCGTTCCGACACCCCCTCCGTTCCGACACCCACTCCGTTCCGACACCCCCTCCGTTCCAACGCCCCCTCCGTTCCGACGCCCCCCCGTTCCGACGCCCCCCACGTTCCGACGCCCCCCACGTTCCGACGCCCCCCACGTTCCGACGCCCCCCACGTTCCGACGCCCCCCACGTTCCGACGCCCCCCACGTTCCGACGACCCCCACGTTCCGACGCACCCCACGTTCCGACGCACCCCACGTTCCGACGCACCCCACGTTCCGACGCCCCCTCCGTTCCGACGCCCCCTCCGTTCCGACGCCCCCTCCGTTCCGACACCCCCTCCGTTCCGACACCCACTCCGTTCCGACACCCCCTCCGTTCCGACGCCCCCTCCGTTCCGACGCCCCCCACGTTCCGACGCCCCCCACGTTCCGACGACCCCCACGTTCCGACGCACCCCACGTTCCGACGCACCCCACGTTCCGACGCACCCCACGTTCCGACGCACCCCACGTTCCGACGCCCCCCACGTTTCGACGCCCCCCACGTTTCGATGCCCCCCACGTTCCGACGCTCCCCACGTTCCGACGCTCCCCACGTTCCGACGCCCCCCACGTTCCGACGCCCCCCACGTTCCGACGCCCCCTCCGTTCCGACGCCCCCTCCGTTCCGACGCCCCCTCCGTTCCGACGCCCCCCACGTTCCGACGCCCCCCACGTTCCGACGCCCCCCACGTTCCGACGCCCCCCACGTTCCGACGCCCCCCACGTTCCGACGCCCCCCACGTTCCGACGCCCCCCTACGTTCCGACGCCCCCCCTACGTTCCGACGCCCCCCTACGTTCCGACGCCCCTATGTTTGGACTACTCGGCCTTTGTTCCGACTACTCGACCTATGATTCTGACACGCCTGCGTTCCGACACGCCTGCGTTCCGACACGCCTGCGTTCCGACACGCCTGCGTTCCGACACGCCTGCGTTCCGACACGCCTGCGTTCCGACACGCCTGCGTTCCGACACGCCTGCGTTCCGACACGCCTGCGTTCCGACACGGCTGCGTTCCGACACGGCTGCGTTCCGACACGGCTGCGTTCCGACACGCCTGCGTTCCGACACGCCTGCGTTCCGACACGCCTGCGTTCCGACACGCCTGCGTTCCGACACGCCTGCGTTCCGACACGCCTGCGTTCCGACACGGCTGCGTTCCGACACGGCTGCGTTCCGACACGGCTGCGTTCCGACACGCCTGCGTTCCGACACGCCTGCGTTCCGACACGCCTGCGTTCCGACACGCCTGCGTTCCGACACGCCTGCGTTCCGACACGCCTGCGTTCCGACACGCCTGCGTTCCGACACGCCTGCGTTCCGACACGGCTGCGTTCCGACACGCCTGCGTTCCGACACGCCTGCGTTCCGACACGCCTGCGTTCCGACACGCCTGCGTTCCGACACGCCTGCGTTCCGACACGCCTGCGTTCCGACACGCCTGCGTTCCGACACGCCTGCGTTCCGACACGCCTGCGTTCCGACACGCCTGCGTTCCGACACGCCTGCGTTCCGACACGCCTGCGTTCCGACACGCCTGCGTTCCGACACGCCTGCGTTCCGACACGCCTGCGTTCCGACACGCCTGCGTTCCGACACGCCTGCGTTCCGACACGCCTGCGTTCCGACACGCCTGCGTTCCGACACGCCTGCGTTCCGACACGCCTGCGTTCCGACACGCCTGCGTTCCGACACGCCTGCGTTCCGACACGCCTTCAACAAAATGTATGTTACCACATGGAATTGAGTCACTAATGAAGCAGGCTAGTAAAATCTTATTATATGCAGGTAGTTGGAACATAGGAGTGTCGGAACATATAGGTTTAGTAGTTAGAACATAGGGTTTTCGGAACATAGAGCAGTCACTGTAATGGCTATATTGCACCCTACCCTACAAATAGGGCTTTAATTGGCTCTCTTTTGTCTTTATCTTGTCGCTATATGTGACAAGATAAGATAAGATAATGGTGAAAAATTAAGACAACATACAACAGAGAACTATGCAGGTAGAGTCCTATTTGTAGGGTTGGTGTGCACCCTCCACAGTGGAATTAAGACCCAGACATCAGGTCCAAAATTCATTTTGAGATTCAGTTAAAAAACATTGACTGGAGTCCCAAAAGCAAGTTTTTATTATAGATATATTTTTTTGAGATATTACAGTTATGTTAAAAATGACACTGAGTAAAAAAATGGAAAAATATATTGTTCAAATATCTGCCAAGGTAAATGAAACATGAATAAGATTAAAACTGCTACAAACTGCTTACTGGCTGGAATGGCCTGAAATGTACAAATCAAATAAGTTAAGAGGGCCTAATATTTTGATCTCAACAAGATCTTCTTCAGAGACAAAATGGCTGTGTACAAGATACAAGCATACAGGGCATGATATATGATGCACATCATGGTTGGCAAAAGAAACACAAAAGAAAAAGCACAGAGTCCAGTGGAACAATCAACAAAAGGAGGAATTAAGGGTAAGGCTGAGGGATTAAAGGGTAAGGTAAGTGTGGGTAGGATCAAAGACAGACCAAGGGGTAAAGGGGTGTGAATTTGGGTGGGGAACAAAAACAGAAGTGGTAAAACCACAAGGAAGGAGGTCCAGGGTAAAGATCAAAGGGAAGAACTAATAAACAAGTATGACTAGGAGTAATTGGTGGGGGGGGGGGGGGGGGGGGGGGTGAAAATGGACAGGGAAAATCGGAGGAGTGAGAACAAACAAAGAAATAAATCTGAAACGGATGACAAATGGGAGAACAAAATTGAAGTTAATCAATTTCCTAGTTAGATGTTGAGCCCATGCTGTTGAATAGTCCGAAGACGATTCATCCAAATTTTCTCCCAGCTGACTCAGCTGGGAGAAAATTCTGAGTCGGACTGAGTCTTTCCGATGGCCAAGTGATGCTATGCCCTGTAGAATCATATCAGAAATATAATGGTTAGGCTGGTTGAAGTGATGACGGGGGTATCGTGTTTCTTGGTGTTGACAGTCGATCGATTTTTAGGGCACTTTTGGTCTCTCGTTTGGTCTCATTTGGTAAATGAAAGAGAAAGTAAACCAAACCATCAATTCTTTTCGTACATTGCGTTATGGGGACAATCCATAGGGTTTGTGTGTTAAGTGAAATCTGTCTAATCTCAAAATCAGTCAGAACACTCTAAAAATCTAAAATGTTCAGCATCACCCTAATTTGTCCTCTTCTACACGAACTTTCACAACTTCACACAGGTACTTATTGGTACACTCTACTAAACCTAACGGTACTAAACCTGCCAAACTCTTGAAGTTTGATTGACTTGTTACAGATGAGCCAATGTATTGTTCAATATGGGATCAGTATGACTGTCAAGCGATATGAATGTGCTTGAGTGCGAGTGGGGACACACAGTGTCCATGTTATACACAAGCAGTTTACCAGAAACTGTGCCGTGAACAGCCGTGGGTCACCCACTAATAAATGCCTGTGCATCCCCCAAACTCCAACATTTGTACAAGTCTCATTCATTTCTGTCCTGAACCTGACAGAATGGCTTTTTAGTACATAGTCAAACAAAACCCAACAACTGTAGTTGCTATGGTTTGATACCAAACCTGGCAAAACCTAGCAAAACCTGCAGTTGGGGTTTGATGGGTTTGAATATATTGCTTTTAATTACCCAGTGTACCCTTCAAATGGTGTAAAGTATGATATGGACTAAATAATGATACTGTAACAAAACATTGAAAACATCGACTAATATGGTACAAAATGTATTAGTTTTTAAACATTTACGGTTGCACATTTTAAAGAGTACCTCCTAGTACACATATATGTAATATGTAATATATTGAAAGACTATACATCCTTGTCAATATAAAATGCCAGTAATTTAGCGGAAATGTCCCTTTTGCTCGTAAAAGTCGACATTCGTAAGGGTGTTTTTAACAAAAATATTTTCCAGTGCGGCAAATAGCGCCCTCTGTTGATAGGCATAGCCAGCGCGCGATTCAGCAATGCAACGTATTTTCTTACCAAGGGGTTTGTATGACGTCATTTGCGACGCAGGTGAATTACCGTGTGTCTTATTTCGCGCATCGACTATAGGGTAAAACAAACTAGGTTAAACAAAAACATAAAACAATCAACACGAGTATTTAACTTTGTTATAATTATACGACAGCGTTCAGAGCCAAACAATAGTAAACACCATTTCAACCAGCCAGACGCGTTTCCCCCCAGGGATACTTTCAAGAACTGCTTTTATTTATCATAATGTCCAGCCAGGGACTGACGACGATGTGACGCAGACATCTGAATGACTTTAATGTAAACATTATTATTATTATTTCCCGATGTGTGACCTCTCTGAAACAAATCCATGGACGGTGGCCGGTTCCCTATTGACAAAGACTCCTTCATTGCGAACTATATGACTAGTAGTCTAGCCCTAGACCCTTGTGTTATTTCGGCGCCCACCACGCGCGCAGATTCGTTAACGCTGTCTCTTTTTCAAATCCCGCCTTCGTGCGCGTTCTGGTCTCACGCATGCGTAGTTTACAAAATGCGGCTGGATCCATGTTCGCACTGGATCGGGAGCCGACGTTTGACAAACGTACATGATTTTGGATTCCCCTAAGGGTCTAGCACTAGTTGGCAATCAATTGTTAACTTTAACCTTAGTTTTCGACGATTCTCCCTCGCTTTTCCGAGGGATCCAATCAGCGACCGAGTTTGAGCCTCATCATGAATTATTCATTATACACAAATACAGGATATGACTGGGTATGTGTACACAAGACAGTGTATGTACATTGTACATGTACAGTGTATGTGATGGCGACTGTATGCACGTATAGTATGCATTGCGCGAAATGTGCAGACTTAATAGCATTGTGTGGCCGATCATCCGGGGCAGTGCTACTAGTGCAAGCTAGCTGCAGCCGCCAACCGGCGCGGCCTGGCCGCATTGTACCCGTACCGATCTTGTCGAGTCCCGCTGCAGCATCGCTTCCGGAGTTAGTAATGTGGTGCCGCGGAGAAGGGACGGTTTTTTTTATTCCAGTGTATGGAACCATAGAGAAAGGAACAGATCGAACGTACGTCATTTTGGCTACGTTTCCCTGAAATCAAAGGAATTAAACATTATCATTTCGTGGTTTCACTCATCACAAATTTAAACACCAAAGACAAATACTTCTGCACCCGCAGTCACAAATAAACGCCGGGGCAGCCATAATTTGCTGTGTCGATGTATAATGTACATTGTACATGTACATGTACATGTGTACACAGGTCAATCGCGGCGAGTCTGGACATGTTTTGCGCGACACAATAACCCTCAGGTCTGCACGTATTTGCTTAACTGTCCATCATTATCACGTGATATGAATACTGCATATATTACAATAGTCTGACCACGCCCACAATGTGCCAACTTGTCCAAGACCTTCAACAGGGTCCAGTTCACGGGTGGCGGTTCGTCGTGAAATAGCGCCCTCTATAACATCGGTGGTTTGTGTCAGTGATCGCGAAATAAACAACACGAAGGTCTTGGAACCAAGACTATATGACTAGTAGCTAGATAAATTATAACGGACTACATACAACCTACATGACAATTTTTGGAACTGAACATTTCTAGGCGACTAAGAAAATTGTTGCAGAAATGTATGAAATGTTTCAGATAACCTCATCTCTCAACATTCAAGCCAGCTTTTTAAAAATGAAATTTGTATATAAAATTGTTTTAAGAGCTGTCTCGTGCACAAACTAATGGTCGATACTTTATTTATTGCTGTCGCAGAGGTTATGAATTTGTCAACTTCGTCAGAATGAGCTAAAGCTGATGTTCACAAAACTGAGATTTGAGAATTGATTCCTTAGATGAAGTGGGACCATGCCAACCGAGTGCATGCAGAAGAACGGGCGCCTTATAAAGAACTTCAAAACATCTTGGGAGGAAATTAATTACCGGTAGGCCTACTATTACTAATATTTAAATACATTTTTTGGTACACAAACCGACATAATAATTGAAAGTAACAAAATGACCACCTTAAAATCTAACCAGGTATTAAATTAACAACACAACTTGTGTTGATACCGGTAAGCTAGCAACAGACGTGTAGTATTAAATGCACAAATTGTCACAAGAGGGCGCTATGCAGATTCAAATGTATCATATTTTTTGGTCAATTACGGCGAGTTACGTTTTTTGAAAATGTTTAACCTAGTTTTTTGTACCCAGCGAGGATGTTTAAACATACTTGATATAGTTTTGGGAATTTTGACTTTTTATTGTCCTGATATTTACTGATTTACTGGGTCACATATGGTTTTAAACCACTGCCCTCCATTTTACAGCTCCATGCCCCTCCTCAACATAACCATCCTGACACAGTATTCCTGAATGTAATAGTCGAAACGGATTTTGTTTCTTTCTTTTTTCCTGAAGTATACACTTCATTATCAGGATGGCGGAGGCTGCAGCCCGAACCGTGTTGGACACGATCAGCCAGGGGCACCTGGAATGTCCGATCTGCTGCTGCCGATTCAAGGATCCTAAGATGCTAGACTGTCTTCATAGCTTCTGCCTGAACTGTCTGGGAGAGATGGTGAGCAAAGAGACGACAGAAAGGATGAAGATAGCATGTCCAGTCTGCAGGAGAGAGACGGACGTTACTGACGAAGGAGTGCAGAGTCTGTCTTCTAGCTTCTTTTTGATATCTCTTGTCGATGAGATAAACAAACAAGAGCAGTTATTAGAAAAGGTAACTACTACTTGTGCGACTTGTGAATCCTGCGAAGAAGGAAACGAGGCCGTGTCAAGATGCCTTGACTGCAAGGAGAACATCTGCAAGAAATGCCAAGAGGCACACCGACTCTTGAAGTCCATCAAAGACCATCGCATCATTCCAGCGGAAGACTTGGACAAACCGAGGGCTTCACCAACAGATGCTACTAAGACTGCCACACCACACTGTAGAAAACATAGTGATTACGCCATATGCTTTCACTGTGAGACTTGTGATGTGTTGATTTGCGCCTTGTGTGCTGCAACTGAGCACCGAACAGCAGAACATAAGTTTATTAGTATCGGTGATGCCATCGAATCGCTCCATGAGAGTGTCAAGGACATATTGCAAAAGTTTCAGAAAAGCAAAGAGCAATTTGCATCAAACGAAGACTCCATCAAACATGCACGGAATAGATTGCAAACGAAATTGGCTCAGGCTTGCAGTGATATTTCTGAAAAAGCGGAGGCAGAAATTGCTAAAATCAGAAGCAAAGAAAAGGTAATCACCGAACAAGTCAACAAAATCGGCCAGGAGAGAGACAGCGAGTACGAAAAAGCACAAAAGAGGGGTCCGGAACTGCGCCACCAGCTAGCTTCAGGCTCTATTCACGGGGAACTTGTACGCGAGACAACTCGTACGCAGATTGGTCAACTCGTACGCGGTCCAAAATTGTGGTTCACAGGTGACATTGATCAATTAAAAAGGCAGATACTCTGGGGCATCCAAGGCGAATCTGTACGAATGTTGACAGTATTAACCTTTTTGGACTCATGCGCAACCGTGACCAGATGGAACGCGCAAATCAGATCGTCACGGCTGTAAACGACTTGATGAGTCAAGTCGATGATTTCGAGCTCGTGGAACTCAAACCGAAAGTGATGCACAACTTGGAATTCCAGAAGGAGCTCAAGTGCGAACCGGCAAAGGTGGAACTTTCGTTTGTTGGGGTCAAATGTCAAGATGTCGTCAGTGAAAAGGATCTTGGGAAGATATTGCTCAAAGAGAAGTGGCAGGTGAAGGAAGAGTTCGGCAAGGAAGGAAACGGTGACGGGGAATTCCAATTCGCCGGAAATGTTGCATGTTTTAGCAACGGGGACATTGCTGTGACAGACTCAACACTGAAACGACTATCGATATTTACCTCCACTGGACATTTCAAAACTTCGGCCGCTCCAAGGGGTCATCAGCTGGACGCTCCTCGGGCCATTGCTGCCACCTCAGACGATCTGCTTTTTGTCACTGACAAACAGAAAGTGAAAGTTTTGTACGGCAATCTTCAGTTGATTAGCGAATTCACACCCTCTAAGGAAGAGGCAAGTCAGTTAACCGCTATTGCGCTAGACGCAGCTGGAAAACGACTAGCTGTGGCTGACTGGGGCAGGAAAGCTGTTTCTGTGCATTTGCTTGATGGCTCGTTAGTAGCAACTATTCCAAATGAAAATGTGGCACATTATTTAGCGATAGATGACATGGAGCGCCTGCTCATTCCTAACTGGGAAAATAAAACCCTCTCCTGCGTAGACCTCAAGGGCAATGAGGTGTTTAGTATCAAGACACTTGTGGACAACAATCCTGCGAATCCTGCCGGGATCCTTTGTGACAGTCACGGCTACTTTAATTTAATTGTTCATCAAAATGAAATGGGAAAATCTAAAATACAACAGTACGACCCAAATGGATTACTGGTAGGAACTGTAGCAGAAAAGCTGTTCAATCCGCTAGAAATGGCCTATACACCCACTGGCGACATGGTTGTTGCAGATTAACATTCCATCAAGATCTTGCAGCGGATGTGAATTGCCTACGAGGCCCAGCTGCTTACTTCAACCAAACTATATCTGCTATGGGCTCCGTGTATTTTATTTCCCTCAGTTCTGAATGGTCAGTTGCTGCGTAATGAGACCAGTAGATTATCTGTGAATAAACAAAACTTTGTATGTGTTTGATGTATATTTACACAAAATGTTGTATTTTGAGAAAGTGTTTTGGTAAATTTATGTCATCTGTATAAATTAACACTACAACACGAAAACTTTATGGATTCGTGATGATATTTTCCAGCTCACATTACTGTAATTTTACATCCAAAATCCGTTAAACTAAAATACGGCGATGGTTTGTTATTTTACAGGTGAACATTATTTTATCTTAACAAACGCAGGATACTTCTCGGTCATTGGATTTATGGATCGCGGCTGGTGGCCTATTTGTACAAGTGTTTTTACTTTTATGAGTCGGCATAAAGATTTTCGGAAGTGAGAGGTCGATTTTTTGCTCGATATTTCTCTTTAACGTAATGCGATTTTTAAGTTTCATCAATATGAGATACTACATCGTAACAAATTTACAAAGACTTTTATAAAGAAGGACTGTCTTAAAGAAATAAATGTACTGAAATAATTGCAGAAACACTGACTTTTACACGCTGATTAACCTATTCGAGGGGTCCGGAACTGCGCCACCAGCTAGCTTCAGGCTCTATACACATTTTCGTCAACAATTTTAATTCCAATAAATGTAACGATGTACAAGTTGCATGGGATTCAGTCTGTTCAGGTTCTTTCGGTTTTTAAGAATAACCTTAAGACTTTTCCTTTTACAAAGGCATCCGTGTAATATTGTACTATTGTTTATTTTACAACTTGAATCAAGGACATTGTGGCTCATTTACGCGATAAAAGTAGGATAATATTAATAGTCTTTCCTGCAAATGGAGACATATGTAATGTCTATTATGAACTTCCGTAGCTTTACGCCGAAGGCTTGCGCGCGCACATTGTCATCTAAAAGGAAGAAGCAATTAGCGCTGCCCCTTCACTTGCGCGATTTAAAAATAGTAACTGGTTTTCCCCCATTATAGTTTGTAAATTGTGCTGTGCCTCCTCATCAAATACATGTACTGCGCAGTTGTTACACACATACATGTACATGCAAGCTGCGGTAGTCAATGTGTGTTCTGACATGTTCTGATAAGTGATCCCCTTTCGCCGCTCGAAAGTAACGGCGGTACCTGGACTGGTGGACTCGAAGGCCATTTTTGTGTTTACACGCACCGGAATGTGGTTGAACTACCCCATCCAACTGAAGAATCAGTTTTAAAAAGTGAGTACATTGTACAAATGCACAATACATTACATGTTGCCCAGATTCAATGTGATCGAGTTTTTTTTATGTAATAGCAATTAGAAATCATGCCTGATTCGTAAGATAAGGAACGATTAGCTAGTCTATTGCAAGGTAGAACACAATAACTGATCCTGAATCTGAACCAAGTTGTTTTGCTCTTTTCCGTGAAAAAAATGACACTTTTTTTCCGGTCAAAATTACTAAGAAAATGTCACTTTCTCAATCGAAATGACCGAGCAAAATGTCATTTTCGTTGACTCGGAAAATTGCCGTTTTGACCATGAAGCCGATAAAACAAATATTCACTCTGAGTCGGAGTGAATATTTGTCACTCTGACTCAGAGTGAATACTTGTTTTTTGTTTTAGTATGACCTATATTAATGGCTGGTTAAACCCCTATGTTCCAACGCCCCTATGTTCCGACGCCCCCCTGATGTTCCGACGCCCCGGCCTATGTTCCGACTTCCGACTCCCCGGCCTATGTCCCGACGCCTCGTGGTTACGGTTACTTTAATGTAGCTGTTCATTGCGGTGAAATAGGAAACTGTAAAATACAGCAGTACGACCCAAATGGATTACTGGTAGGAACTGTAGCAGAAAAGCTGTACAATCCGATAGAAATGGCCTATACACCCACTGGCGACATGGTTGTTGCAGACAGACATTCCATCAAGATCTTGCAGCGGATGTGAATTGCCTAATAGGCACTGCTGCTTACTTGAACCAAACTACATCTGCTATGGGCTCCGTGCACAAGTACCCCCCTCAAAATATCGACGCCATCTTATCTGACTTCAATTTAAGTGGCTGGTTCATGGGAAATAATTCCATACACGGACATCACTTGACACCCAGTGCACAAACACTATGAGACTTGTCTGAACAAAAATAACATTTTCTCAGTAAATGCTTTGATATTTTCTGAGCTCAATTTGACTTTTTAGGATTTGTTAATGCTTTCTGGTCCATGGCTGATAGGTCGAAGTAGGGAACAATTTGTGATCTCTGTGTATGGACTTCTGTCCAGTTCTCGCTATTATATTTCTAATGAAAAGGCAATTGAGAGAGACATCGAACAAAGAAATCGGCCATCAGAAGCAATAACATATCCTAAAACGTCAAATTTAACTCCAAAAATATCAAAGCATTTTTTTTACACAAGCTCATAGATTAATTTTTTTACTCTTATACAATTACAGGTATTTAGTTTTTCTAATAGTTCGCCTTGATCGTAGATAAACAAAAACACACTTTTTTCCTGCAGTGGTATTTAGTTTAAGACATTAGTGAAGAAATTTCATCTCGGTAAAATTGTGCTTCTCAAATTTATGACAATAACAGAACATTGTGGTATAGTAACTTTGAATGCAGTAGTTGTTGTTGGGGTATACAGGGCGAGGCCAAAGAAAGTGACTGATTTAGATTAATATTCATGATTTTGTCATGTCATGATAAAGTCAGTTTGCCAGAAATGATTTCAATATTTGAATACAAAGATCTAATACGATTATTAACCTATTTTTGCAAGAAATCTGAATTTTATTGTGGAATTGTTTGAATAAATAACACATTTTATGATCAAGAACGTGCGATTTTTTTACTAAACAGCTAATTTAACATACTACAAATTTCCTCTATCGAAATAGTCAGTTTCTGCGTAATGAGATTCCTGTTGGATAACAGTAGATTATATGTAAATAAACAACACTTTGTGTGTGTTTGATGTATATTTACACAAAATGTATTTTGAGAAGATGTTTTTGTAAATTTATATTATCTGTATAAATTAACACTACAACACGAAAACTTTAGGGATTCGTGATGATATTTTCCAGCTCACATTACCGTAATTTTACATCCAAAATCCGTTAAACTAAAATACTGCGATAGTTTGTTATTTTACAGGTGAACATTATTTTACCTAAACAAATACAGTGTACCTTACCAGAATCGCTATGAGCATTACTCTTCTCGATCATTGGATTGATGGACCGCAGGCTGGTTGCCTATTTGTACAAGTGTTTCTACTTCCATGAGTCCACACAAAGATTTTTGGAAGTGAGAGGTCGATTTTTGGCTCGATATTTCTCTTTAACGTAATGCGATTTTTCAGTTTCATCAATTCGAGATACTACATCATAACAAATTTACAAAGGCCTTTTCAAAGGAGGACTGTCTTAAAAAAATTAATGTACCGAAATAATATTGGAAACCCGACTTTTACACGCTGATTTACCTATTTGAGGGGTCCGGAAGTGCGCCACTAGCTAGCTTCAGGCTCTATTCACGGGGAACTTGTACGCGAGACAACTCGTACGCAGATTGGTCAACTCGTACGCAGATTGGTCAACTCGTACGCAGATTGGTCAACTCGTACGCAGGACAACTCGTAGGCGGTTCAAAATTGTGGTTAACAGGTGGCATTGATCAATTAAAAAGGCAGATACTCTGGGGCATCCAAGGCGAATCTGTACGATTTTTGGCATTATTAACCTTTTTGGCGGCCTCATACACATTTTCGTCAACAATTTTTATTCCATTAAATGTAACGATGTACAATTAAGTTGCATGAGATTCAGTCTGTTCAGGTTCTTTCGGTTTTTAAGAATAAGCTTAAGACTTTCCTTTTTACAAAGGCATTCGTGTAAGATTGTACTATTGTTAATTTTACATATTTTCAGTACTGTAGTACTGAACTTGAATCAAGGACATTGTGGATGATTTACGTGGTAAAAATAGGATAATAGTCTTTCCTGCAAATTGAGACATGTGCAATGTCCATTATGGACTTCCGTAGCTTTACGACGAAGGCTTGGGTGCGCGCGCACATTGTCATCTGGAAGGAGCCGAGCGCTGCCTTTATATTCACTAGCGCGAGTTAAAAATAGCACTGGTTTTCCCCCATAGTGCTAGTGAGTAAATTGTGCTGCACACAATGCCTGCTTATCATATACTGCGCAATTGTTACACAAATACATGTACACAGAATGCTGCGGTAGTCGATACCTTGTCCGATAAGTAATCACCTTCACCGAACGAAATTACCGGCGGTGCGTAAACCGGTGGAAGGCCATTCTTGTGTTTACACGCACGGGAAAGAATGTGGTTGATGAAGACCCCATCCAATTGACGGATCAGTTTTAAAAAGTGAGTACTTACATTTTACCATGGAGGTATATATTGTACATTACATGTTGCACAGATTCAATGTCGGATTGAGTGTTTTGTTATTGAAATAGCATAGAAATCTTGCCTGATTCTTGATTCGCAAGAGAAGGAACTGTGTTGGCATAGCTGTTGCCAGGGCGACATTAGGTTTGTTTGCTTGTCCGTGTCTTTCCTCCATCATGTCCATGGTGCCGGTGTCGTACTAAAACCAGACTCCTATGAAAATCGGACCCGCTTTTATATTATTGGTTAAACCCTCTCACGTGACAGGTCACGCTCCTAATTATCTCCAGTTAAGCATGCGCAATACTACCAATGAGTACAGATTTCATGGAGTCCGAAATTCATCCTCCACCGGCCATAGAGGGTTTATTTAGATAAATATATAGTCCGTGCTTTAACTCGTATAAAACGTCCTCTTGCGGCCAAATTGTACCCGGTCCCGTTTTTTCATAAAAATAGGTCTTTTCAATAGCTTGTTTATATTAAAAATAAGTTGTTGATATTTGAGAGATGGCAATAAATCGACAGAATAATGACTATAATTTATTATCATATAGACTGTGAACCTTTCGGCAAGACGCTGGATGACAAAATACCTACGAATAATTACCTTTAATTGTGATTTTTATCAGTGTTTTAATTGGAATGAAAATGACGTTTGTGTTTGACTTGGGATTTTTCGTCGTCTTGGGAACTTTACTCCGAGTCAAGAGAAGTACCGTTGGGCAGACTTTTAAAGGACAAATGCCACATGGAGCCATGCACTTCAATACACTTCAATACATGTAAACAAACTGCGTTATCTACACAAATCCAATAGTAGGTGCTACATGTACATCCAATCGCTGCCTTGTCAAATACATAATACCCGGGGTGCCGGTGTGAGTTGTTTGTGCACCCTGCCTACCGCCGTGTGTTGTACAGTTAAATTGCGAAAATCACACTCCGCGTTCAGTAAACCAACCAGGGAATTCCCCATTATTTTGTAGGAGAGTTTAAGGGTTTTTACTTTCGAAACCAGCGTCAATGTAAAATTTAAAGTCTAAATGATGTTTTCCTGAGAGTCTTATTACAAATTTCAAAGTGAACAAAGAAATTGGCAAGGCAGGACTCGAACCTGCAACCTCCGGAATACCGCTCTACCATCCGAGCTATATTGCCCTATTTTGGCGGTCTTCCAAATTGTCGCAGTATCTTTGTTAATATAAGGTAAACTTAGCTTCTTGTCGAAAAATGATGTTTATTTTAGACTATTTACGTTATGTGGCGCCTCTCGTTCAACACAATTTCACGGAGCTGCCGACATTAAATTAAATTTTACCCACTAAAATGTGAATATGATTTATATTCCCATCCTGTTTGGGTGAAACATACTGCATACTATTAAACATTGAGTGTATAAGAGCAGTTTTTAGGAATGTTCCAGCTTTTTTAATTTTTAATTTGTACTTTTTGTCGAGCTCATGAATAATGCATTTTACGATCCAGTCTGATAAAACTAGCGCATGTGCATAAACCTTATGTCGCCCACGGAGCCTGAGGAACAGCGGTGTTGGTAGAACACACTGGGTCACATCATTAATTGATCCTGAATCTAAACCTATACAATTTGCCCTGCCAAATTTCGTGTAAAAATGACCAAGAAAATGTGATCTTCTCAGTCAAAATGACCGAGAGAAATGTAATTTTTGTTGACTCGGAAAAGTGTCATTTTGACAATGAAAAGGATAAAGCAATTATTCAGTCTGACCTAAATGTACAGTGTGCACATTACCCTACAAATAGGGGTGTAATTGGATATCCTTTGTCTTTTGTCTTAAGATAATGGTGACAAAATAAGAACAGACAAAATAGAGCCAGTTATAGTCATATTTATAGGGCTGGTGTGCACCCTCCTCCATTTTACAGCTCCATGCCCCCTTCTCAACCTAAGTCCCTTCCTGGCACTGAGTAACAGTCGAAACTGATTTTTTTCTTTGTAAGGAGGATACACTCACGATGGCGGAGGCTGCAGCCCGAACCGTGTTGGACACAATAAGCCAGGGGCACCTGCAATGTCCGATCTGCTGCGATAGATTCAAGGATCCTAAGATGTTAGACTGTCTTCATAGCTTCTGCCTGAACTGTCTGGGTATGATGGTGAACAAAGAGACGGCAGAGAGGGAAAAGATAATATGTCCAGTCTGTAGGAGAGAGACGGTCGTTGCTGAGGATGGAGTGCAGAGTCTGTCTTCTAGCTTCTTTCTGATATCTCTTGTCGATGAGATAAGCAAACAAGAACAGTTATTAGGAAAGATTACTACTATCAGTGCGACTTGTGAATCCTGTGAAGAAGGAAACGAGGCTGTGTCAAGATGCCTTGACTGCAAGGAGAACATCTGCAAGAAATGCCAAGAGGCACACCGACGCTTGAAGTCCTTTAAAGACCATCGCATCATTCCAGCGGAAGACTTGGACAAACCGAGGGCTTCACCAACAGATGCTACTAAAACGGCCACACCAAAATGTAGAAAACATAGTGATCAGGTTATATGTTTTCACTGTGAGACTTGTGATGCATTGATTTGCGCCATGTGTGTTGCAACTGAGCACCGATCAGCGGAACATATGTTAATTGGTATCGGTGACGCCGTCGAATCATTTCTTGAGAGTGTCAGGGACATATTGCAAAAGTTCAAGAAAAGCAAAGAGCAATTTGCATCAAACGAAGACTCCATTAAACATGCACGAAATAGATTGCAAACGAAACTTGCTCAGGCTTGCAGTGATATTTCTGCAAAAGCCGATGCAGAAATTGCTAAAATCATAAGCAAAGCAAAGGTAATCACCGAACAAGTCAACAAAATCGGCCAGGAGAGAGACAGCAAGTACGAAAAGACGCTCATGCGCAACCGTGACCAGATGAAACGCGCAGATCAGATCGTCACGGCCGTAAACGACTTGATGAGTCAAGTCGATGATTTCGAGCTCTTGGAACTCAAACCGAAGGTGATGCACAACTTGGAATTCCAGAAGGAGCTCAAGTGTGAACCGGCAAAGGTGGATCTTTCGTTCATCGGGGTCAAGTGTCAAGATGCCGTCAGTGAAAAGGATCTTGGAAAGATATTGCTCAAAGAGAAGTGGCAGGTGAAGGAAGAGTTCGGCAAGGAAGGAAACGGTGATGGGGAATTCCAACTTGCCTTCGGTGTTGCATGTTTCCAAAACGGGGACATTGCTGTGACAGACACAAAGCTGAATCGACTATCGATATTTACCTCAACTGGACATTTCAAAACTTCGACCGCTCAAAGCGGTATTCAGCTGGACGCTCCTTGGGGCATTGCTGTCACCTCAGATGATCTGCTTTTTGTCACTGACAAAAAGAAAGTGAAGGTTTTTGACGACAATCTTCAGTTGATTAGCGAATTCACACCGTCTAAGGAAGAGGCAAGTCAGTTAACCGCTATTGCGATAGACGCAGCTGGAGAACGATTAGCTGTGGCTGACTCGGGCAGGAAAGTTGTTTCTGTGCATTTGCTTGATGGCTCGTTAGTAGCGACTATTCCAAATGAAAATGTGGAATTGTTTTTAGCGATGGATAATATGAATCGCCTGTTCATTCCTAACTTCACAAATAAAACCCTCTCCTGTGTAGACCTCGAGGGCAATGAGGTGTTCAGTATCAATACACTTGTGGACAGAAATCCTGCGAATCCTACCGGGATTCTTTGTGACAGTCACGGTTACTTCAATGTAGCTGTTCGTTACGGTGGTGTGGGAACCATACAAATACAACAGTACGACCCAAATGGATCACTGGTAGGAACTGTAGCCGAAAATCTGTACAATCCGATAGATATGGCATATACTCCCACTGGCGACATGGTTGTTGCAGACAGATATTCCATCAAGATCTTGCAGCGGATGTGAATTGCCTAATACTAATAGGCCCTGCTGCTTACTTTAACCAAACTACATCTACTATAGGCTCCGTGCACAAGTACCCCCTCATATCAGACATCTTATCGGACTTCAATTAAAGTGGCTGGGAAAATAATTTGATACACGGACATCACTTGAAACCCAGTGCACAAACACTATGAGACTTGTCTGAACAAAAATAATATTTTCTCAGTAAATGCTTTGATATTTTCTGAGCTCAATTTGACTTTTTAGGATGTGTTATTGCTTTCTGATCCATGGCTGATAGGTCAAAGTAGGGAACAATTAGTTATGTCCGTGTATGGACTTATGTCCAGTTATCGCTATTATATTTCTAATGAAAAGGCAATTGTGAGAGACAGCGAACAAAGAAATTAGCCACCAGAAAGCAATAACATATCCTAAAAAGTCAAATTTAACTCCGAAAATATCAAAGCATGTTTTTTTTTTTACACAATAAAAGAACATTGTGGTATGGTAACTTTGAATGCAGAGGTACAGGGCGAGGTCAAAAAAGGGACTGATTTTGATGTATATTCATGATCTTTTCATGTCATGATGAAGTCACAGTTTGCCAGAAATGATTTCAATATTTGAATACCACAGATCTAATACGATTATTAACCTATTTTTGCAAGAAATCTGAATTTTATTGTGGAATTGTTTGAATAAACAACACTTATGATCAAGATCGTGCATTTTTTGACTAAACACCCCAATTTAACATACTACAAATTTTCTCAGTTCTGAATGGTCATTTGCTGCGTAATGAGACCAGTAGATTATCTGTAAATAAACAACACTTTGAATTGTGTTTGATGTATATTTATACAAAATGTTGTATTTTGAGAAAGTGTTTTTGTAAATTTATATCCTCTTTGTATACATTAACGCTACACAACACGAAAACTATTATTCGTTGTAGGATATTTTCAAGGTCGCAGTACCGTTATTTTACATTCAAAATTTGTTAAACTAAAATACGGCGATGGTTTGCTACTTTACAGGTGAAAACCCCCGTTATTTAACCCAAAACTATAGGCTACAGTGTACCTTGCCAGAATCGCAAGCCAGCCGGCAATCGTTGGAAATATCTTACTATTTTCAAACACTGTCTCCAATTTATAAAATTTAGTGAGTTCTCATTTTATTTGCAATACTGTTACACATCCGTAAATGTGTGCCAGCCAACTAGAGTCTGGTTTCCTAACCTGATAAATCTCCAAGGTCTATAAATTGCTCTGTTTTGTTTGAATGAAGTCGTGGAACCAGACTGCAAAACAACATTAATGTTCTTGGTTTCCCAGCATCCATGGTCAACGTCACGAGTATACGAACCCTCTAACACATCCAATTTAGAAAATTACAGCAAAAGTAAATGGTGTATACTACCTTTAAGAGGTTATATTTCCGTAACGCGATAGATTCATTTGAAAATCAATTTTTCACGGTTTTGGAACTTTAATAAATAAAACAACGTACACGACAGCTGGTTTTTAATATTTATTTTAACTTTATTGTATTTAAAAATCAACTCTTCAATTATATTAATAATAATAATAATAATAATAATACAAGGCATTTATATGGCGCTCTACAAAGATCACAGCGCCTAACAATCAACATGCAGCACACATATACATTTGTACACACAAATATTTTATATTTATAACAAAATGGGAAATAAGTGTGTTTTAAGTAGGCGCTTGAAGATCGCAATGGACGCCGCTTCCCTGATAATAACCGGCAGTTGATTCCAAAGATTCGGAGCAGCAACAGAGAATGAGCTATCCCCGGCTTTTTTGTTGGAGCGAGGAACAACCAGTCGGGTGACATCAGAAGAAGAGCGGAGTCTCATGCGATCTCCAGGTCTCTCTTTGTTATAAAAAGCAAGATTATCGGTAATGTAGCTTGGGGATTGACCATTGATAGATTTATATACATACAAAAGGATTTTGAACACGATTCTTTCTTTGACAGGGAGCCAGTGAAGCGAGCGCAGTAATTGACCAGATGAACTTTCTCTTCCGCATGAAAACACAAGACGCGCAGCTTTATTTTGAAGACGCTGTACACGTCTTATGTCGACTTCCCTGGCACCATGTAGCAAAGAGTTGGCATAGTCAATACGAGAAAGAACCAAAGATCTAACAGCATTTTGGCAAGCCTCCTGAGTGAGAAACCGGCGAATCCGCCATAAATTACGAATATGAAAATTTACACTTCTACAAATTGTATTGATGTGACTGGTCATGGATAATGCAGAATCAAGTATAACCCCTAGATTTTTAACAGTGTTAGAGGGCTTAATACATGTGTCTCCAAGTTTTAACTCAATATGTGGTAATTTGTTGATGACTGTCGGTGTAGCAAAAACAAAGAATTCAGTTTTGTCTTGATTTAGCTGTAACATGTTATGGACCATCCAAGTATTGATCTTAGAAATACAAGTGGAAAGATTAGTGAGCGTACGATCAGAATCACCAGCCACTTTTGGGTCAAATTCTGCATAGAGCTGGGTATCGTCAGCATAAATATTAGCTATTACTTTGTTTTTTACAAGCATCGAGTTGTAAATAATAATTAGTTAACACAAACTGATTTCAAATCGAGATTATTAAGTTGAAACAAATTGTTCTACGCCTTTTTCTAGCTGTGTCGTCTCTTTTCGTCTCTTTTCAAAGGTGGAGAGGAGAGACGCTTTGCCATAAAAAGCTATTATTCAAAATAAATACAGCTCGATTTCAAATGAAATCTGTTAATATTTATTATTATTCTTTCTTGCACACATGAAGACATATGTAAAGTCCATTGTGAACTTTCCTATAGTTTTACGTGGTAGACCAGTCGTTTAACATTTGATTAGAGAGTTAAAAATAGCAACTGGGTTTTCCCATGAAGCTGTTGTGTAGTTAATATGTTAATATATTACCAGTACTCGTCGGATGATGTACATGTTCATTGTTATGAGTTACCCAACGTATCATGTTAATGATTCACGTGATGTACAATCACATGATGTACAGGTAGGAACCTATTGTCTATATAAAAAGGCCCTGTTGGTTCTCGGGCGTGGTGCCCCCTTCTCAAACGCTGTGCAGTTGTTACACAAAATACACAGATAAATGGTGTTTACGGAAGTAGACCTATACCTTCAACTTGAATTATGAAAATGTATGTGTTATTATTTTGTGCGACACAAACCTTTCTTCCCGTCGATGTTAAGTGAAGCAGTACTACTAATTTACTACATGTACCAGTACTACGCTTGATCACAGCTTCAGCCGTTCGAAGTAGTTTTACCATTCTTGCGTTTACTGCGGGATTTCTATAGTGCTAAATATTTGTGGTTGAAGACCCCATCCAACTGGCGAATCAGTTTTTAAAAGTGATTAAAAATGTTGAATAGATTCAACGTAATTGATTTTTGTAATAAGTTAAACAGCTTCAGTAAACATGCCTGATATTCGTTAGAACGATTAGCTTTTGGGTGGTTGTGTGTACATGTACATCATCATCATCGTCGTACGCCGGAGGCGCCTTGGCGGCTATGACTTCTTAGCACCATTGAAGTTGATCTGGTTCCATGTTCCTTCTGTGGCATGGGGGCACGAGCTGCCGCGTCGTCGGCGAGAGCTGCTGCCGGCTTTCCGGACCATCGTCGCAGTCCATCCATCCATCGCAGACGCGGCCTGCCAGGAGTAGGGCGTGCGTCAGTCGGCAGACCGGTGATCAGAGCTGGGTGGTTTGTGTGACGCTGGAAGTGCCCCAGCCACGTCCATTGCTGGTTCATCAGAGTGGCCTCAGTGAGTTGCCAGCGATCGCCTATACGTTGTCCAAGTTCAGTGTTTGAGACGAAGTCACTCCAAACAACACCAAGCAGCTTCCTCCACATGGTTCTGCCAAACGCGTCAATTGACTTTGCGCTTGTGGTGCTGACTGTCCAGGACGCTGCCCCATACATCATTTTTGAGAGAATGAGCGCTCTGGCGAGGTGGAGCTTTGTTTCGATGCGTATACGTGATTTCTGGAGGTAGATGCATGAGTTCAAGGCACTCTTTGCGATGGCGATGCGGGAGCGAATCTCGGAGGAGTCATCTAGGGTGTTGTTGATGCTACAGCCCAGGTATCGGAAATTAGTGGTCGGCTTGATGGGGTTGCCATGGAGAGTGACTGGAACGTCTGGAGCGTTCAGTGCTAGATGTTCGGTTTTTCCTGGATGAAGTTTCAAACCATAGGAGTTGGCAATGAGGTCGAGCTTATCCAGCATAAAAGTGGCATCTTCTGCAGAGCGCGCAAGTAGCACCAGGTCGTCGGCGTATCTCAGTTCCCAGTACTTGTCACCACTGACATCTGGAGGGAGTAGATGTGACACCTCTTCTTTCCACTCTCGCATCATCGCTTCTGTGTATAAGTTGAAAAGCACAGGAGACAAGTATGTACAATGTAGTCTGTAGGTAGAACCATGGAGGAATATTCCTCCAAGGTAGAACAAACTCTGGGTGAGTTTAATTGATCCTGAAACTGAATGTATATATATTTTTTCCGGGTAAAAAGTGTCACTTTCTCGGTCAGTTTGACCGAGAAAATGCCGCCTTTTCAGTCAAAATGAACGAGAAAAATGGCATTTGGTTGTTTTCGGAAGGTGTCATTTTGACCATGGAAAGGATAGAACAAATGTAAATTCATCAGTCTGGCCTAGTGTGTACCTAGCCCTACAAATAGGGCTGTATTTATTTGTTCCATTTTGTCTATAATCTTGTAACCATTACAGGCGACAAGATGAGATAAGATAATGGCAACAAAATAAGACACAAGACAAGAGCCAATTACAGCCCTATATTTGTAGGATGAGTGTTCGCCCTTCTCCGTTTCAGCTCTATGCCAACATAAACCCCTTCATGTCGCACACTTTGAGTATTCTTAACTGTTTTTGTTCTTTTTTCGTTATAGGATCATAATCACGATGGCGGAGGCTGCAGCCCGAACCGTGTTGGACACAATTAGCCAGGGGCATCTGGAATGTCCGATCTGCTACTGTCGATTCAAGGATCCTAAGATGTTAGACTGTCTTCATAGCTTCTACCTGAACTGTCTGATGGTGACGAGAAAGACGGCAAAGATAGCATGTCCAGTCTGCAGGAGAGAGACAGTCGTTCCTGAGGAAGGAGTGCAGAGTCTGTCTTCTAGCTTCTTTTTGGTATCTCTTGTCGATGAGATAAGCAAACAAGAGCAGTTATTATAAAAGGTAACTACTACTAGTGCGACTTGTGAATCCTGCGAAGAAGGAAACGAGGCCGTGTCAAGATGCCTTGACTGCAAGGATAACATCTGCAAGAAATGCCAAAAGGCACATGGATTTCTGAGGTACACCAAAGACCATCGCATCATTCCAGTAAATGACCTGGACAAATCGAAGGCTTCACCAACATATGTTACCAAGACTGGCACATCACCAAAATCATGTAGAAAGCATAGTGATCAGGCCGTATGCGTTCTCTGTGAGACTTGTGATATGTTGGTTTGCGCCATTTGTGCTGCAACTGAGCACCGAACAGCGGTACATAAGTTTATTGATATCGGGGATGCTATCGAATCATTCCGTGAGAGTGTCAAGAACATATTGCAAAAGTTCCAGAAAGACAAGGAGCAATTTGCATCAAACGAAGACTCCATCAGACATGCAAGAACTAGATTGCAAACGAAACTGGCTCGGGCTTGCAGTTATATTTCTGCAAAAGCGGAGGCAGAAATTGCAAAAATCAGAAGCAAAGCAAAGGTAATCACAGAACAAGTCAAACAAATCGGTCAGGAGAGAGACAGCAAGTACGAAAAGGCGCTCAGGCGCAACCGTGACCAGATAAAACGCGCAGATCAGATCGTAATGGCCGTAAACGACTTGATGAATCAAGTCGATGATTTCAAGCTCTTGGAACTCAAACCGAAGGTGATGCACAACTTGGAATTCCAGAAGGAGCTCAAGTGTGAACCGGCAAAGGTGGATCTTTCGTTCATTGGGGTCAAATGTCAAGATGTCGTCAGTGAACAGGATCTTGGCAAGATATTGCTCAAAGAGAAGTGGCAGGTGAAGGAAGAGTTTGGCAAGGAAGGAAACAGTGACGGGGAATTCCAATTCGCCAGAGGTGTTGCATGTTTCAGTAACGGGGACATTGCTGTGACAGACAAAAGCCTGAATCGACTATCGCTATTTACCTCCGCTGGACGTTTCAAAACTTCGGCCGCTCAAAGCGGTCATCAGCTGGACGCTCCTTGGGGCATTGCTGTCACCTCAGATGATCTGCTTTTTGTCACAGACAAAAATAAAGTGAAGGTTTTTGACGACAATCTTCAGTTGATTCGCGAATTCACACCATCTAAGGAAGAAGCAAGTAAGTTAACCGCTATTGCGCTAGACGCGGCTGGAGAACGACTAGCTGTGGCTGACTCGGGCAGGAAAGTTGTTTCCGTGCATTTGCGTGATGGCTCGTTAGTAGCAACCATTCCAAATGAAAATATGAATCTCGATTTAGCGATGGATAATATGAATCGCCTGTTCATTTCTAACTACGAAAATAAAACCCTCTCCTGCGTAGACCTCAAGGGCAATAAGGTGTTTAGTATCAAGACACTTGTGGACACAAATCCTGCTATTCCTGCTGGGATCCTTTTTGACAGTCACGGCTACTTTAATGTAGCTGTTCATCCTGGCGACAGGGGAGCCTCACAAATACAACAGTACGACCCAGATGGATCACTGGTAGGAACTGTAGCCGAAAAGCTGTACAATCCCACTGGCGGCATGGTTGTTGCAGATATACATTCCATCAAGATTTTGCAGCGGGTGTGAATCGCCTACGAGGCTCTGCTGCTTACTGAGCCAAACCACATCTGCTATAGGCTCTATGCTCAAGCACCCCCCTCAGCGGAAAGGAAAGGTGAGCTGGGCCGGGGGGGGGGGGCGATAATTTTATCTGCAGGTAGGTTGGTACATAGTGTACATGTATTAGCCAATCAGAACACAGATGGTGTTGATGTCATCAATGATGTTCGAGTTGTCTGGGATCTGACTAGGGTTAGGGGTTAGGGGTTAGGGCATAGAGAAAGGAATTTTCTCTATGGTTAGGGTTAGGGGTTAGGGTTAATTTGTCCCAGACAACTCTAACATCATCGATGACGTCAACATCATCTGTGTTCTGATTGGCTAATGTACCAACCTACCTGCAGAAAACATTATCGCGGCCGGGGGAGTCGTCAGACGCCATCTTACCTGACTTTAATTTAAGACCGTTTTCCAAATCCTAGCTTCGTCTCCGTCTTTGGCTTCGTTCATGCAGTTTGGCAATGGTGATGTAGCCGGAGATTAATTGATCGTACAGACAACATATATTGGCATGGGGCTAATTAGGCTAACCATAAAGTGCGTGCCGAGATTTATCACTGAATCGGGAACCTAAACTCTCAGAGATTGTTATCCTTGATGTGTGAGGTGCTGGCAACCGCTCAGACTCGTCTCGTTCCCGACGCAACCGATGTCTACAAACTAGTTGTCTCTCTGAATGTAAAAGAGTAAAAAGCCCACTCTCAACAAGAGTGAATCTCTTATAAAACCAATCCAACAAGAGTGAAATTGAGTTTTTCAGACTGAAGGCAACTCCAAAAACGTGAAAACCACTCCAAAAACGTGAAAACCACTCCAAAAGAGTAAATTCTCACTCTTCCGACGAACCATATGACGAACAACTATAACAGAGCTGTCCTTCATAATTATGGCTCTTCTTGAGTGATTTTCCTTTTTTAAAGTTGTTTTTTGCTCTCAAAAAGTAAATTTCACTTTTTTGTGTGAGTGAACTTTTCACTTGTATACATTTAGAGAGTTGATCTGTGTTTAGGTTTCAGAACATCTAGGGGTACGATGCGGCGCCGCGTTGATTGCTTGATCGGAGCTGCCAAGTTTCCAGCATAGTGTAACAATACCAGGTACATGTATGTAAACACAATGCGCTTGAAATTCCTTTTTCTATAGTGCGAGCTGATTGTTCTTTTACCAGCCAACTGGCCCTTTTATTTTTTTACTGGCCTGGACTGGCCTAAATACACAATTATTGCTTGTAATAGGATTAACCCAATTGTTAAGCTAATTATTTGCAAATTACTCAAACAATACAATTACCTGTAGATCTGCCTCACCTTACTTGGCTTTGTAGTCAACAGGGCTAGTCAGTACATAAACTGTGTCACAATGCTTATCATGAGGACTTGTGACTGGGTGCTGTAGGAGAGACATGTGTGTGTATGTGTCTCTCTGAGTTTTAGATTTCATTTCGTCTTTGGTTGCCGGCCTCATGTGTCGTACATGTAAGTTTAATTTACATGCAGTTATGTGCCCATGCCCCATTTTCAGCCGCACTTGTCTATTCTTTTAGGATTGTATAAGTTATTAGTAGCGTTAGGTTGTATTAATTTTTGTGGGGCTTTGCATGTTATCTAGCATGGATAACATGCCACGCAATTTTAATTTGTTTTCATTTCTCAAACTGAATCCATACTGCTTAAATCCATACTGTCTAAAAAATTGTATATAATAATTAAAAACCAAAAGACGTGGCTTTAAGAAATATAATTTATTTCTTCATTCATTTTTGTTGTGAGTTTGGTTGTCTACTGGCGGATCCCAGGTGGGTTTCGTTACAATACTAACGCGGTCCTGCTCGAGTCGGTGGAACATGTGGCCGCTCGACGGCGTCCCACGGCGTCCCATAGACGGCATCGGCCCTGGAGTAGTTTATTCGATGACAAAACATATTCTTTCCATCTTGATCTGATATCTACTGAAACTGTACTTCCAAGAGCTTAAAGATCCAAAAACTTAATAAAATCATTATGATAATCAATCACACGATGGCGTCATCATGACGTCACCTTAATTTGTATCTTTAACACATCCCGATATACCTGCGTACCAAGTTTGAACCCAATCGGACTTGTAATTCTAATGAATTACAAGACCCCAAAACCTAATAAAATCATAATAAATCACATGATGGCGTCATCATGACGTCGGACTTGTAATTCATTAGATATAGGGCCTTCAAATTTGCACCTTGATTTGGCATCACATGATACCCGATTACGTCATCGTGACAAAAAGGTTTGACACTTGACGAAACAGCTCTTGTTTTCGTTAATTTGTGTTTCATTTTTGGGGGTCTAAGTTCAGGAATTGTCTATTCAATCACTATTTGTGTATGTAGTATGTATGGGTTTGTATCCGCATTCAAATAGTGGACGTTGAACAATAGAGGACAATAGGGTCCACAATTGACATAAAGTCCATGATTGAAAATCGTAGGGAGGCCTTCCAAAAACGTATAAGTATAAACAAAAGAGGGACAGTAGGGGGTCCATGATGGAAGGTGCTTACACACACATGGGTGTGTGGGTCTCTGAATTCAGGACCATGTGGAGACTTAAACACAATGGGGACAATGAGAGTCAAATGTCTCCACAGGGTAATTTCTATAGATTAGTAGGTCGCCACACAAAAAATCACGACTTATTTTTTTGTATTTTAATAAAATTACTTAAACACTAGGGTTAAGATGTGTGTTAGTGTTAGTGTTTGGATTAGGGTACAATAATATAGGCTATTATTGTATTGTATCATTTCCCAACGATTGCCGGCCGCCGTAACGCGATAAATTCATTTGAAAATCTGAAAAATCATCACGGTTTTAAAACTTTATTAAATAAAACAACGTACACGACAGCTGTTTTTAAACTTTATCTTCACTTTATTGTATTTAAAAATCAACTCGTTTTTTTGAAGCATCTAGTTGTAAATAATAATTTGTTATCACAAACTCATTTTAATTTCATATTATTACATTTAAACAATTTATTTTCTACACAATTTTCTACCTGTAACACGTCTCTTTTTAAAAGTGAAGAAGGAAATATGCTTTGCCATAAAAAGCTATTATCCCAAATGAATACACCTCGATTGCCATAAATTTTGTGAATTTTTCCTAGAATAATTATTAATATTTCTTCCTGTATACATGGAGACATATGCAATGTCCATTATGAACTACCGTAGTTTTACGCGGAAGCCCAGTCGTCTGAACTTTCAACTGGAGAGTTAAAAATAGCAACTGGGTTTTCCCATGGAGCTACAACAAGTTTTTCCTCCTCAAATGCTGCGCAGTTGTTGCACAAATACACATATAAATGGTGTCTACGGAAGTTGGCCTGTACTTCAACTTCAATTAAGAGAATTCATGTGTTAATATTTTGTGCGACACGGCTCTTTTATCACCTCGATTTTGAGTGAAGCAGTACCTTGCCTTATCCGTTCGCACGTACGTACATGTAGTTTTGCCATTATTCTTCCGCGGGATTTCTGGTGCTAAATATTTGTGGCTGATGATGAAGACCCCATCCAACTGACGAATCAGTTTTGAAAAGTGAGTACATTGTACATCAAGTTGAATAGATTCATGTAATTGATTTTTTAATAAGTGAAATAGGTTAGTATTTTATAGTAAACATGCCTGATATTCGTAATAGAACGATTCGTTTTGGGGGGATTGTATTGTATGTACATGTACATGTACAATGCAGTCTGTTTGCTCTACCTATTTCCGGGTAAAAAATGTCACTTTCTCGGTCAAAAAGAAAGTGTTATTTTGACCATGAAAAAGATAGAAGCAAATATAATTTCATATTCAGAATCCTGTGTGCACTCTAACCCTAAATAGGTTGATAAAGCCATAGTCCGGGAGCCCAGCCAGGTTTAATCATAATATTGAGTGCAAATAATTTGAAGCGTGGGATATTATGTAGGGGTGACTGGGACAACTACAAAATGGGTTTTCCTAAGTTTGGCGAGTGGTGCGTTAGGTGGGGGAAGCCCCTGATACGACAGACCCCCCAAAATTCGATTTAATCATAATCTTGAGTGCAAACATAATTTCTTCATGAGTCGAAAGTTTACCATGTACTGAGTAGAATTTGTATACTTAAGAACAATATAATTGGTGCTAAGTACACTTAAGAAGGTCTTTAATTAGTGCTAATTACACGTTTTATCATAATTTTTAGTGCAAGGAATGAAAAATACACCTGTGACTCAAATTTATTTGATCATAACTAAGAGGCCCGTAACTATACACTATCGCTGTTTCCGCATACTATGCTCTCCCCATTTCCGGGTAAAAATTGAAACTTTCTCGGTAATTTTGCGACCGATAAAATGTCGCGTTCTCAGTCAAAATAAACGAGAAAAATGTCATTTATTTTACTTAGAAAGTGTCATTTTGACCATGGAGGAGATATAGCAAATATAACTTCATCAGTCTGACTGCGTGTGTACCTAGCCCTACAAATAGGGCTGTGTTCATTGGCTCCCTTTTGTCTATAATCTTGTAACCATTACAGGCGACAAGATTATAATGGCAATAAAACAAGACACAAGATAAGAGTTAATTACAGCTCTATTTGTAGGGCGAGTGTGCACCCTTCTCCAGTTTACAGCTCCATGCTACTCCCCAACCTAAGCCCCTCTTCCTGTCACACACTTTGAGTATTTTTGTTCTTTTTTCGTTAGGATCCTAATCACGATGGCGGAGGCTGCAGCCCGATCCGTGTTAGACACAATTAGCCAGGGGCACCTGGAATGTCCGATCTGCTGCGATCGATTCAAGGATCCTAAGATGTTAGACTGTCTTCATAGCTTCTGCCTGAACTGTCTGGGAGAGATGGTGAGCAAAAAGACGACAAAGAGGGCGAAGATAACATGTCCAGTCTGCAGGAGAGAGACGGACGTTACTGACGAAGGAGTGCAGAGTCTGTCTTCTAGCTTCTTTCTGATATCTCTTGTCGATGAGATAAGCAAACAAGAGCAGTTATTAGGAAAGGTAACTACTAGTGCGACTTGTGAATCATGTGAAGAAGAAAATGAGGCCGTGTCGAGATGCCTTGACTGCAAGGAGAACATCTGCAAGAAATGCCAAGAGGCGCACCGACGCTTGAAGTCTACTAAAGACCATCGCATCATTCAAGCGGAAGACTTTGACAAACCGAGGGCTTCACCAACAGATGCTACTAAAACTGCCACACCAAAATGCAGAAAACATAGTGATCAAGCCATATGCTTTCACTGTGAGACTTGTAATGTGTTGATTTGCGCCATGTGTGCTGTAACTGAGCACCGAACAGCTGCTGAACATAAGTTAATTGATATCGGTGACGCCATCAAATCATTCCGTGAAAGTGTCAATAACATATTGCAACGGTTCCACAAAAGCAAAGAGCAATTTGCATCAAACGAAGACTCCATCAAACATGCACGGAATAGATTCCAAACAAAACTGGCTCAGGCTCGCAGTGATATTTCTGCAAAAGCCGAGGCAGAAATTGCTAAAATCAGAAGCAAAGCAAAGGTAATCACCGAAAAAGTCAATAAAATCGGTCATGAGAAAGTCGGCGAGTACGAAAAGGCGCTCGTGTACAACCGTGACCAGATGAAACGCGCAGATCAGATCGTCACGGCCGTAAACGACTTGATGAGTCAAGTCGATGATTTCGAGCTCTTGGAACTCAAACCGAAGGTGATGAACAACTTGGAATTCCAGAAGAAGCTCGAGTGCGAACCGGCAAATGTGGATTTTTCGTTCATTGGCGTCAAATGTCAAGATGTCGTCAGTGAAAAGGATCTTGGGAAGATATTGCTCAAAGAGAAGTGGCAGGTAAAGGAAGAGTTCGGCAAGGAAGGAAACGGTGACGGGGAATTCCAATTCGCCAGAAGTGTTGCATGTTTCAGCAACGGGGACATTGCTGTGATAGACACAACACTGAAACGACTATCGCTATTTACCTCCACTGGACGTTTCAAAACTTCGGCCGCTCAAAGCGGTCATCAGCTGGTGGCTCCTCGGGGCGTTGCTGTCACCTCAAATGATCTGCTTTTTGTCACTGACAAAAATAAAGTGAAGGTTTTCGACGGCAATCTTCAGTGGATTCGCGAATTCACACCATCTAAGGAAGAGGCAAGTCGGTTAACCGCTATTGCGATAGACGCAGCTGAAAAACGACTAGCTGTGGCTGACTGGGGCAGGAAACTTGTTTCTGTGCATTTGCTTGATGGCTCGTTAGTAGCAACTATTCCAAATGAAAATGTGAATTTTGATTTAGCAATGGACAACATGGAGCGCCTGTTCATTACTAACTACGAAAATAAAACCCTCTCCTGTGTAGACCTGAAGGGCAATGAGGTGTTCACTATGAAGACACTTGTGGACCAAAATCCTGCGAATCCCACCGGGATCCTTTGTGACAGTCGCGGTTACTTCAATGTAGCTGTTCATTACGGTGGAAGGGGAAACTCAAAAATACAGCAGTACGACCCAAAGGGATCACTGGTAGGAACTGTAGCTGCAAAGCTGTACAACCCGCTAGAAATGGCCTATACACCCACTGGCGACGTGGTTGTTGCAAGCTTACATTCCGTCAAGATCTTGCAGCGGATGTGAATTGCCTGCTAGGCCCCCGCTGCTTACTTGAACCAAACTACGTCTGCTACGGGCTCCATGCTCAAGTACCCCCTCGGCGGAAAGAAAAGGCGAACTGGGGGAGTCATCAGACGCCATCTTACCAGTACTTCAATTTAAGGCCGTTTTCGAAATTCCAGCTTGGTCTCCATCTTTGGCTTCGTTCGTGCAGTTTGGCAATAGTGATGGAGCCGGAGATTAATTGATCGTACAGACAATAGCATGGGGCTAATTAAACTAACCATAAAGTGCATGCCGATATTTATTACTGGATCGGGGGCCTAAACTGTCTGAGATGATTATCCTTGATGTGTGAGGTGCTGGCAACCGCTCAGACTCGTCTCGTTCCCGACGCAACCGATGTCTACAAACTAGTTGTCTCTCTGAATGTAAAAGAGTAAAAAGCCCACTCTCAAAAAGAGTGAATCTCTTATAAAACCAATCCAACAAGAGTGAAATTTAGTTTTTCAGAGTGAAGGCAACTCAAAAAAAAGTGAAAACCACTCCAAAAGAGTAAATTCTCACTCTTCCGAGGAACCAACTATAAAAGAGCTGCCCTTCATAATTATGGCTCCTCGAAAAAGTGAACAATTAATTACTCTTCTGGAGTGGTTTTCCCTTTTTTTAAAGCTGTGTTTTACTCTGAAAAAGTAAATTTCACTTTTTTTGTGAGTGAACTTTTCACTTTTATACATTTAGAGAGTTGATCTGTGTTTAGGTTTCAGAACATCTAAGGTACGATGCGGCGCCGCGTTGATTGCTTGATCGGAGCTGCTAAGCTCCAAGCATATTGTAACAAAACCAGGTACATGTATGTAAACACAATGTGCTTGAAATTTCTTTTTCTATAGTGCGAGCTGATTGTTCTTTTACCAGCCAACTGGCCCTTTTTTCTTTTTTTACTGGCCTGGACTGGCCTAAATAATATAATAATAATAATAACAGGCATTTATACTGCGCTTTTCCAAAACATGATCAAAGCGCATAACAAAAGAAAGGATAAATTAAAACAAACTAGAACAAAACTTCAATCTACTATTTAGGAAAAAGATAAGTTTTAAGTTTACTCTTAAATGTAACAACACAAGTAGAGTCACGGACACTAAAAGGGGAGACTGTTCCAAAGTTCAGCAGCAGAGTGTGAGAAGGCGTGTTTGCCATAAGATAAACTTGAGTTGTGAGTGTTAAGCCGAGTTCTATTGGAAGAAGAACGGAGTCCTTGACGATTGCTTTGGTGAAGATGAAACATATCAGAGAGATAAGGTGGGGCAATGTCCTTCAAACATTTAAAAACATATAGAAGAGTTTTGAACTGGATGCGTTTCTCCATGGGTAGCCAGTGTAGTTTAGCAAGTAAGGGGGATCCATGAGCTCTCCAACAGTTAACAGTGAGAACAAGTTTGGCAGCTCTGTATTGGATACTGGTGAGGCGTTTGAGATGTGCTTTGGTGATTCCAGATAACAGGGAGTTACAATAGTCGAGACGAGAAGTGACAAGACAGCGAACCACATGGTGACAAGTATCATGATCAATGTATTTTCGAATCCTTGCAATTTTGCGCAGATGGAAGTTAGTAGAGCTACATACTGAATTAACTTGAGATGACATTGACATGACAGGGTCAAACATGACACCCAAATTCCGAATATTAGTTGAGGGGGTTACCGTAGAATTTCCAATGTTAAGAGAAACATCTTTAAAATGTGACAAGTTGTTCTTAGAGGCAGCAACAAAGAACTCTGTTTTCTCAGCATTCAGTTTTAATTTGTTTGTGTGCATCCAGACTATGATGTCATCTATGCATGATGTTAGTTTATCCAAGGCTTTCTCTTTTTCACCTGGCACGGTTGGATTGAAGTCAACATACAATTGTGTGTCATCGGCATACATGTGGTAATTGACATTGTGCCGACGAATAACTTTGCCAACAGGATGAGTGTAAAGTGAAAACCCCATAGGTCCAATGACCGAACCTTGGGGTAGTCCGTAATCACAAGAATACGATCCAGAGACTACGACACGATTTCGTCGACCTTGGAGATATGAGGAGAACCAATTGAGGGCCGTATCCTTGATGCAAAAAGTGTCCGAAAGACGATTTAAGAAAATCTTATAATCAACGTCATCGTGACAAAAAGGTTTGACACTTGGCGAAACAGCTCTTGTTTTCGTTAATTTGTGGTTTTTTTTGGGGGGGTCTCGCTAGCTGAACCAAATACACAATTGATGCTTGTAATCAATACTAGGATTAACCCAATTGTTAAGCTAATTATATGCAAATTACTCGAACAATACAATTACCTGTAGATCTGCCTCACCTGACTTGGCTTTGTAGTCAACAGGCCTAGTCAGTATGTAAACTGTGTCACAATGCTTATCATGAAGGACTTGTGACTGGGTGCTGTATAGGAGAGACACGTGTGTGTATGTGTCTCTCTGAGTTTTAGATTTCCTTTCATTTCGTCTTTGGTTGCAGGCCTCATGTGTCGTACATGTAAGTTTAATTTACATGCAGTTATGTGCCCAGCCCCCTTTTCAGTCGCACTTGTTTATTCTTTTAGGATTGTATAAGTTTTTAGTAGCGTTAGGTTGTATTCATTTTTGTGGGGCTTTGCATGTTATCCAGCATGGATAACATGCCACGCAATTATATATTTGTTTTCATTTCTCAAACTAAATCCATACTGCTTAAATCCATACTGTCTAAAAAAATTGTAAATATTATTTAAAAACCAAAAGACGTGGCTTTAGAAAATATAATTTATTTCTTCATTCATTTTTGTTGTGAGTTTGGTTGTCTACTGGCGGATCCCAGGTGGGTTTCGTTACACGCGGTCCTGCTTAAGTCGGTGGAACATGTGGCCGCTAGACGGCGTCCCACGGCGTCCCATAGACGGCATCGGCCCTGGAGTAGTTTATTTGATGACAAAACATATTCTTTCCATCTTGATCTGATATCTACTGAAACTGTACTTCCAGGAGCTTAAAAATCCAAAAACTTAATAAAATCATTATGATAATCAATCACACGATGACGTCATCATGACGTCACCTCAATTTATATATTTAACACATCCCGATATACCTGCATACCAAGTTTGAACCCAATCGGAATTGTACTTCATTAGAAATAGGGCCTCCAAATTTGAACCTTGATTTGACATCACATGATACCCGATTACGTCATCGTGACAAAAAGGTTTGACACTTGGCGAAACAGCTCTTGTTTTCGTTAATTTGTGGGTTTTTTTGGGGGGGTCTCGCTAGCTGAACCAAGTTCAGGAAGAGCCTATGCAATTACTATTTCTGTATGTAGTATGTATGGGTTTGTATCCGCATTCAAATAGTGGACGTTGAACAATAGAGGACAATAGGGTCCACAATTGACATAAAGTTTATGATTGAAAATCGTAGGGAGGCCTTCCAAAAACGCTCAAGTATAAACAAAAGAGGGACAATAGGGGTCCACGATGGAAGGTGTTCACACACATGGGTGTGTGGGTTTCTGAATTCGGTACCATGTGGAGACCTGAACACAATGGGGACAATGGGAGTCAAAATGTCTCCACATGGTAATTTCTATAGATTAGTAGGTCTCCACAAAACTAATCACGACATATGTTTTTATTTTAATAAAATTACTTAAAAACTAGGGTTAAGATGTGTGTTTGGGTTAGTGTTTTATATAGGCTATATTGTATTGTATCATTTTCCAATGATTGCCGCCCGGCATAACGCGATAAATTCATTTGAAAATCTGAAAAATCATCACGGTTTTGAAACTTTATTGAATAAAACAACGTACACGACAGCTGTTTTTAAACTTTATTTTAACTTGATTGTATTTAAAAATCAACTCGTTTTTTTGAAGCATCTAGTTGTAAATAATAATTTGTTATCACAAACTCATTTCAATTTCAGTTTATTAAATTTAAAAAAAAAATGTCTACATCATTTTCTACCTGTAAAACGTCTGTTTTCAAAAGTGGAGAGGAAAGATGCTTTGCCATAAAAAGCTATTATCCAAATTAAATACACCTCGATTGCACATGAATTCTGTGAATATTTCCTAGGATAATTATTATTCTTTCCTGCATATATGGAGAGATATGTATTGTCCATTATGAACTTCCGCAGTTTTACGCGGAGAGCCAGTCGTCTGAACTTTCAACTAGAAAGTTAAAAATAGCAACTGGTTTTTCCAATGGAACTACAAATACAATTGGTTTTTCACCTCGAACGCTGCTCAATTGTTGCACAAATACACAAATGGCGTCTGCGGAAGTAGGCCGATACCTTCAACTTGAATAAAGAGAATTTATGTGTTAATATTTTGTGCGACACAAACCTTTCATACCCTCGATGTTGAGTGAAGCAGTACTATTTACTACATGTACTAGGCTTGATCACACCTTTAGCCGTTTAAAGTAGTTCTTGTGTTTACCTCGGGGTTTCTTGTGTTAAATCATTTGTGGCTGAAGGCCTCATCCAACTGGCGAATTAGTTTTAAAAAAGTGAGTACATTGTACATGTTGAATAGATTCATGTAATTGATTTTTTAATAAGTGAAATAGCTTTGTATTTTATAGTAAACATGCCTGATTTTGTAATAAAATGATTCGCTTTTGGGTGATTGTATTGTATGTACATGTACATGTACAATGCAGTCTGTTGGCTCTACCCATTTCCGGGTAAAAAATGTCACTTTCTCGGTCAAAAAGAAGTGTTATTTTGATCATAAAAAGGATAGAAGCAAATATAATTTCATATTCAGTCTCCCGTGTGCACTCTAACCCTACAAATAGGTTGATAAAGTCACTTCGGAATAAAAAAACACACCTGTGACTCAAATTTATTTGACATAATAATAACCCGATTCATATACCTCCAAATAGGCACTTAGGGAGACAATTCCATAGAGATGTACACAAACTTAAAACAGTCCTAACTTGTTTACCCTAACCCTTTTCTCTAAGATCTTCAAGATTTATGCTATTTAGACCAAAATCTGTCGTTCTAGGACAAAAACAACTCCCAAATATTGTTTTTTAGGGTAGCTAGACACTTAGGGAGACACGGAAATGTCTCCCTAAGTGCCACTGTCTCCTTATTACCTAAAAACTTACGCTAAGTTATCTCCCCAAGTGCCTATTTGTATAAATTCACGTAACTATACACAATCGCCGTTTCCGCATATGCTCTCCCCATTTTCGGGTAAAAATTGAATCTTTCTCGGTAATTTTGCGACCGAGAAAATGTCGCTTTCTCAGTCAAAATGAACGAGAAAAATGTCATTTGTTTTATTTAGAAAGTGTCATTTTGACCATGAAAAGGATAGAGCAAATCAGGCTAACCTAGTGTACCTAGCCCTACAAATACGGCTGTATTTATTGGCTCTCTTTTGTCTATAATCTTGTCGCCATTAATATACAGGCGAGAAGTATGTTGGTAGAACAAACTCTGGTCAGATTAATTGATCCTGAATCTAAACCTATTTCCTTGAAAAAAATTGACACTTTCTCGGTCATTTTGACCGAGAAAATGTCGCCTTTTCGGTCATGATGAACGAGAAAATGTCATTTGTTTTTACTCGGAAGGTGTCATTTTGACCATGAAAAAGATAGAGCAAATATAACTTCATCAGTCTGACCTAGTGTGTACATATAGCCCTACAAATAGGGCTTTATTTATTGCCTCTCTTAGTTTGTAACCATTATAGGTGACAAGACAAGATAACATAATGGCAACAAAATAAGACACAAGACAAGAGCAAATGACAGCCCTGTTTGTAGCGTTAGTGGGCACCCTTCTCCATTTTACAGCTCCACGCTACTCCTCAATGTAAGCCCCTTCCTGTCGCACACTTTGAGAATCCCTAAGGTTTTTATTTCCGTTTTGTCGTTATAATAGGATCATAATCACAATGGCGGAGGCTGCAGCCCGAACCGTGTTGGACACAATTAGCCAGGGGCACCTGGAATGTCCGATCTGCTGCTGTCGATTTAAGGACCCTAAGATGCTAGACTGTCTTCATAGCTTCTGCCAGAACTGTCTGGGAGAGATGGTGAGCAAAGATACGACAGAGAGGGCGAAGATAACATGTCCAGTCTGCAGGAGAGAGACGGGCGTTCCTGAGAAAGGAGTGCAGAGTCTGTCTTCTAGCTTCTTTCTGATATCTCTTGTCGACGAGATAAGCAAACAAGAGCAGTTATTAGAAAATGTAACTACTACTAGTGCGACTTGTGAATCCTGCGAAAAAGGAAATGAGGCCGTGTCAAGATGCCTTGACTGCAAGGAGAACATCTGCAAGAAATGCCAAGAGGCACACCAATTTCTGAGGTCCACTAAAGACCATCGCATCATTCCAGCAGACGACGTGGACAAATCGATGCTTCACCAACAGATGTTACCAAGACTGTCACATCACCAACATCATGTAGAAAGCATAGTGATCAAGCCATATGCTTTCTCTGTGAGACTTGTGATGTGTTGATTTGCGCCATGTGTGCTGCAACTGAGCACCGAACAGCGGAACATAAGTTTATTGGTATCGGTGACACCATCAAATCATTTCGTGAGAGTGTCAAGGACATATTGAAAAAGTTCCAGACAAGCAAAGAGCAATTTGCATCACACGAAGACTCCATCAAACATGCACAGAATAGATTGCAAACGAAACTGGCTCAGGCTTGCAATGATATTTCTGCAAAAGCCGATGCAGAAATTGCTAAAATCAAAAACAAAGCAAAGGTAATCACCGAAAAAGTCAACAAAATCGGTCAGGAGAGAGACAGCGAGTACGAAAAGGCGCTCAGGCGCAACCGTGACCAGATGAAACACGCAGATCAGATCGTCACGGCCGTGAACGACTTGATGAGTCAGGTCGATGATTTCGAGCTCTGGGAACTCAGACCGAAGGTGATGCACAACTTGGAATTCCAGAAGGAGCTCAAGTGCGAGCCGGCAAAGGTGGATCTTTCGTTCATTGGGGTCAAATGTCAAGATGTCGTCTGTGAAGAGGATCTTGGGAAGATGTTGCTCAAAGAGAAGTGGCTAATGAAGGAAGAGTTTGGCAAGGAAGGAAACGGTGATGGGGAATTCCAATTCGCCAGCGGTGTTGCATGTTTTAGCAACGGGGACATTGCTGTGACAGACACAAAGCTGAATCGACTATCGATATTTACCTCCACTGGACTTTTCAAAACTTCGGCCGTTCATAGCGGTCATCAGCTGGACGCTCCCTTGGGCATTGCTGTCACCTCAGATGATCTGCTTTTTGTCACGGACAAAAATAAAGTGAAGGTTTTTGACGGCAATCTTCAGTTGATTCGCGAATTCACACCATCTAAGAAAGAAGCAAGTCAGTTAACCGCTATTGCGCTAGACGCAGCTGGAGAACGACTAGCGGTGGCTGACTTTGGCAGGAAAGTTGTTTCTGTGCATTTGTTTGATGGCTCGTTAATAGCAACCATTCCAAATGAAAGTGTGACATTTTATTTAGCGATGGATAATATGGAGCGCCTGTTCATTTCTAACTACGAAAATAAAACCCTCTCCTGCGTAGACCTCAAGGGCAATGAGGTGTTTAGTATCAATACACTTGTGGACAAAAAATCGGCGAGTCCAACTGGGATCTTTTTTGACAGTCACGGCTACTTTAATGTTGCTGTTCATCTCGGTGACAGGGGAACCGCAAAAATACAGCAGTACGACCCAAATGGATCAATGGTAGGAACTGTAGCCGAAAAGCTGTACAATCCGATACAAATGGCCTATACATCCACTGGCGACGTGGTTGTTGCAGACAGACATTCCATCAAGATCTTGCAGCGGATGTGAATTTCCTACGAGGCTCTGCTGCTTACTTGAATCAGAGCCAACCACATCTGCTATGGGCTCTATATGCTCAAGTACCCCCTCGGAGGAAAGAAAAGGCGAGCTGGGGGAGTCATTAGACGACTTCAATTTAAGGCCGTTTTCCAAATCTCAGCTTCGTCGCCGTACGTCTGTGGCTTCGTTCAGCAGTCGGGGGCCAAAAATCTCAGAAAGTATTATCCTTGATGTGTGAGGTGCTGGCAACCGCTTAGACTCGATCGTCTCGTTCCCGTAGAATGAAATTGAGTTTTTCAGAGTGAAGGCAACTCCCAAAAAGTAAAAACCACTCAAAAAGAGTAAATGTTCACTCTTCCGAGTGAACCGTTCATTGTTATACATTTAGAGACTGATCTGTGTTTAGGTTTCAGCACATTCAGGCGCCATGTTGATTGTTTGATCGGAGCTGCTAAGTTCCCAGCATACTAACGCGGTCCTGCTTGTGTCGGTGGCACATGTGGACATCATACGGCGCCTCGCTCGTGCTGCGCGCTGCATCGGCCCTGGAGTAGTTTATTCGACGACAAAACATGTTCCTTATAACTTAATCTGATGTCTACTGAAACTTTACTTCCAAGAGCTTAAAGATCCCAAAACCTAATAAAATCATAATAAATCACACGATGTGACATCACATGACTACCGATGACGTCATCGCGACAAAAAAGATCGATATTTGGCGAAACAGCTCTTGTTTTCGTGAATTCTATATTTTTGGCTCGCTAGTTGAACCAAGTTCAGAACTGAAGCGAATACAACATCAATATTTATGTATGTAGTATGTAGTATGCATGAGTTTGTATCCGCATTCAAATAGTTTACGTAGAACAATAGAGGACAATTGACATAAAGTCCACGATTATATATTCGTGTACAAAACCTATGGAAGGCCTTCCAAAAACGTTAAAGTACTACAAACAAAAGAGGGACAATAGGGGGTCCATGATAAAAGGTGTTTACACACACGGGTGTGTAGGTTTCTAAATTTGGTACCCTGTCGAGACCTAAACATCATGGGGATAATGGGAGTCGGGTCTCCACAGGGTAATTTCTATAGATTAGTAGGTCTTCAAAAGAAATTTCAGAAAATGTGTTATTTTATTTTACTCAAATTACTTTAAAACTGGTTGAGATGTGGGTTAGGGTTAGTGTTTGGGTTAGGGTATAATATAGGGTCTATAATTGTATTGTATCACTTTCCAACGAGTGAAAGATCTTAGTGCCTCGTATACGACAAATTAAATACCCAGCACGATAGAGGAGACTCCCTCTTGCCCCTGTGCCATACACACTCGACTATATGCCATTATACACTGTTTAAACACTGTTTAAAAAGTTGTGTATACAAGGACAACAACCCGGTTTGTTCACGTGTCCTGCTTAAACAGCGGACAACGGTTGTTTAAGCAGGGCATTTGGATAACCCAGGTTGTTTAACCAACAGCATTTTAACAATGTATTGCTACCTTACACATGCCTCAGATACCTGAAAAGAATTCCTAAGATTCCGGGAACAACCATCCTCAACGTTGTATCCTTGTGGAGACATCTCTTTGGTCTCATTTTCAATATGGTTAGAAAGTCGAGCACCTTTTTCAAAATGCTTCTATTTCAACCACAATTAAATTCCTAGGTTGAAATTTTAACAAAATATACCCTATATTATACCCTAACCCAAACACTAACCCTAACCCTAGTTTTTGGGAAGTTTGAGTAAAATTCAAAAATCTATTTCGTGAAAATTCTTGTGGAGACTATTCATCTATAGAAATTACATTGGGGATACCCTTTGACTCCCATTGTCCAAATTGTGTTCATTAATTGTGCCCCCATTATATTCGGTTTTAGTTTTTAAAAAACCATTGGGATTGTAATTGCCATGTCTGGTGTTATTTGGAGCGGTTGCTATACAGTGTTGATGCTGACATTCTCGAGAGATGTTTTGATTTATTTCAGTTTATTATCTTTGTGTAATTTTATTTGTGTAACTCTTACCTGAAATACAAGTGAATCGGTCACTATAAACAATTGAACATGATGTACCCTAGTGTAACATGTGTTATGTTGGAACACATTTTTCAACATATCCCTTGTAATTTATATGCAATAACTTTACATGTATGGCTCCATTTTGTGGTCATTTAATAGTAAGCTGAGGTTTATACATGTCAAAAAGATGTGAGAGAAATGAGTTGTACTTGTTACATCTGATGAGACCTAAATATTTTATTAAATATCAAATTACTCTGAAAACCAATATTTGAATGGTACAAAACTTTTCCAAATGTGTCCAACATCCAAGACAAACACCATGAATAAATAGTCAAATAATTTAGGTGCTATATGGCATGTAACTAGAAATATACCAACATGTCACACTTTGTATCTCAACTTCACGGGATGATCCATTGGGAAATACAATTTCAATTTTATTAGATATTATTTTTTAGAAACATCCAGTTGTAAACAAAATTTGTTTATTACCAAACTGATTTCAATTTCAGATTATTAATTTAAACATATTTTCCACCCTTTAATACCCGTGGGGAGGAGAGATGCTTTGCCATGAAAAACTTTTATCCAACATAAATAAACCTCGATTGCAAATAAATTATGTGAATATTTCACAGGAATTTTTTTTCCTGGGAATAGAGACATATGTAATGTCCATTATAAACTTCCGTAGCTTTAAGCCAAAGGCCTGCGCGCGCCGCATAATTGTCGTCTGAAAGGATCCTAGAGGGCGCTGACCTTCACTTGATTGCCCGAGGTAAAAATAGTACATGTAACTGGTTTTCCCCCATAGTGCTAGAGTAATTGAGCTGCATGCGCAGTTGTTACATAAACATGTACACAGGATGCTGCGGTAGTCGATACCTTGTTCCGATAAGTACAACAAGTGACCATATACCTTTAATTTCGCCGCTCGAAAGTACCGGCGGGACTACCTGGACCGGTGCCAGGAAGGCCATTCTGGTGTTTACACGCACCGGAATGTGGTTTGAAGATCCTATCACTCAGTATATCAAACTGACGAATCGGTATTAAAAAGTGAGTACATGTACATTGTAGTTGTACAATACATATTAATCATGTTAATACATTACGTGCTGCACAGATTGAATGTGATTGAGTGTTTTTTTTTAATGAAAATGAAATAGCTTGAATCATGCCCTGTTCAATCATAGAGCAAGGACCAAGTTGCTCTGCCCATTTCCGTGTTAAAACACTTTTTTCGGTCAAAATTACCAAAACAAATCACTTTGTTAATCAAAATGACCGAGAGAAATGTCATTTTTGTTGACTCGGAAAGGTGTCGTTTTGGCCATGAAGCGGATAAAGCAAATATTCATTCTGACCTACGGTATACTAGTAATGGCTGAATACACCCCCATGTTCCGACGCCCCCATGTTCCGACTCTGGCCTACCGTTCCGACGCCCCGGCCTACCGGTATGTTCCGACGCCCGAGCCTATGTTCCGTCGCCCCCGCTTAGGTTCCGACGCTCCCGCTTAGGTTCCGACGCCCCCGGCCTACGTTCCGACGCCCCCGCCTACGTTCCGACGCCCCCGCCTACGTTCCGACGCCCCCGCCTACGTTCCGACGCCCCCGCCTACGTTCCGACGCCCCCGCCTACGTTCCGACGCCCCCGCCTACGTTCCGACGCCCCCGCCTACGTTCCGACGCCCCCGCCTACGTTCCGACGCCCCCGCCTACGTTCCGACGCCCCCGTCTACGTTCCGACGCCCCCGTCTATGTTCCGACGCCCCCGTCTATGTTAATTCCGACGCCCCCGTCTATGTTAATTCCGACGTCCCCGCCTATATGTTCCGACGCCCCCGTCTATGTTCCGACGCCCCCGTCTACGTTCCGACGCCCCCGTCTACGTTCCGACGCCCCGTCCTACGTTCCGACGCCCCGTCCTACGTTCCGACGCCCCGTCCTACGTTCCGACGCCCCGTCCTACGTTCTGACTACCCGTCCTACGTTCCGACTACCCGGCCCACATTCCGACTACCCGGCCCACGTTCCGACTACCTGGCCCACGTTCCGACGCCCCCACCTATGTTCAGACGCCGGCCCCCGCCTATGTTCCGACGCCCCCGTCTATGTTAATTCCGACGCCCCCGTCTATGTTAATTCCGACGCCCCCGCCTACGTTCCGACGCCCCCGCCTACGTTCCGACACCCCCGTCTACGTTCCGACGCCCCCGTCTACGTTCCGACGCCCCGGCCTACGTTCCGACGCCCCGGCCTACGTTTCGACGCCCCGGCCTACGTTTCGACGCCCCCGTCCTATGTCGGATGCCCCGGCCCACGTTCCGACGCCCCGGCCTACGTTTCGACGCCCCGGCCTACGTTTCGACGCCCCGGCCTACGTTCCGACGACCCGTCCTACGTTCCGACGCCCCGTCCTACGTTCCGACGCCCCGTCCTACGTTCCGACTACCCGGCCCACGTTCCGACTACCCGGCCCACGTTCCGACTACCCGGCCCACGTTCCGACTACCCGGCCTACCGGTATGTTCCGACGCCCGAGCCTATGTTCCGTCGCCCCCGCTTAGGTTCCGACGCCCCCGCTTAGGTTCCGACGCCCCCGCTTAGGTTCCGACGCCCCCGGCCTACGTTCCGACGCCCCCGCCTACGTTCTGACGCCCCCGCCTACGTTCCGACGCCCCGTCTATGTTCCGACGCCCCCGTCTATGTTCCGACGCCCCCGTCTATGTTCCGACGCCCCCGTCTATGTTCCGACGCCCCCGTCTATGTTCCGACGCCCCCGTCTATGTTAATTCCGACGTCCCCGCCTATATGTTCTGACGCCCCCGTCTATGTTCCGACTCCCCCGTCTACGTTCCGACGCCCCCGTCTACGTTCCGACGCCCCGTCCTACGTTCCGACGCCCCGTCCTACGTTCCGACGCCCCGTCCTACGTTCCGACGCCCCGTCCTACGTTCCGACGCCCCCGCTTAGGTTCCGACGCCCCCGGCCTACGTTCCGACGCCCCCGCCTACGTTCTGACGCCCCCGCCTACGTTCCGACGCCCCGTCTATGTTCCGACGCCCCCGTCTATGTTCCGACGCCCCCGTCTATGTTCCGACGCCCCCGTCTATGTTCCGACGCCCCCGTCTATGTTAATTCCGACGCCCCCGTCTATGTTAATTCCGACGCCCCCGCCTATATGTTCCGACGCCCCCGTCTATGTTCCGACGCCCCCGTCTACGTTCCGACGCCCCCGTCTACGTTCCGACGTCCCGTCCTACGTTCCGACGCCCCGTCCTACGTTCCGACGCCCCGTCCTACGTTCCGATGCCCCGTCCTACGTTCCGACTACCCGTCCTACGTTCCGACTACCCGGCCTACGTTCCGACTACCCGGCCCACGTTCCGACTACCCGGCCCACGTTCCGACTACCCGGCCCACGTTCCGACTACCCGGCCCACGTTCCGACGCCCCCACCTATGTTCCGACGCCCCCGTCTATGTTAATTCCGACGCCCCCGTCTATGTTAATTCCGACGCCCCCGCCTACGTTCCGACGCCCCCGCCTACGTTCCGACACCCCCGCCTACGTTCCGACGCCCCCGTCTACGTTCCGACGCTCCGGCCTACGTTCCGACGCCCCGGCCTACGTTCCGACGCCCCCGTCCTATGTCGGATGCCCCGGCCCACGTTCCGACGCCCCGGCCCACGTTCCGACGCCCCGGCCTACGTTTCGACGCCCCGGCCTACGTTCCGACGCCCCGTCCTACGTTCCGACGCCCCGTCCTACGTTCCGACGCCCCGTCCCACGTTCCGACTACCCGGCCCACGTTCCGACTACCCGGCCCACGTTCCGACTACCCGGCCCACGTTCCGACTACCCGGCCCACGTTCCGACACCTCTGTGTCCCGACACGCCTAAACAAATAAGTATGTTACCACGTGGGATTGAAATGCAGCAGGCTAGCACAATCTTATTATATGCGGGTAGTCAGAACATAGGTTGAGTATTCGGAACATAGGGGTGGCGAAAATAGGCGTGTTGGAACATAGGTTTAGTAGTCGGTACATTATAGGGCGGTCACTGTAATAGTGTCTACCAACCTCGTTACCATGGTTACGATCTTGCTGCGCGATCCTAATGGAGTCGAATGGAGTCGAGTTTGCACCTAACCCTACAAATAGGGCTATAATTGGCTCTCTTTTGTCTTAATCTTCTCGCTGTAGGCATGGAGCAATTGCTCCATGCTGTAGGTGACAAGATAAGATAAGATAATGGCGACAACATACAACAGAGAGCTATGCAGGTGCAGTCCTATATGTAGGGTTGGTGTGCACCCTCCACAGTGGTTTAATAAGACCCAGACATCAGGTCCGAAATTCTTTTTGAGAATAAGCTAAAAAACATTTACTGGAGTCTGAAAGGCAAGTTTATATTATAGAAAACAAATATTTTGAAATGTTAATGCCTTGCTTTGTAATAATATTGTTATGTGGAGAATAACACGAGTAAAACAAATAAAGGATTCACATCTTGTTTAAATAGAAAGTATCTGCCAAAGCAAATTAAACTTCGTTTAACCCTAACCCTCAGGATCTCGCACTAGAAAGCAAACCAAACCTAACAAACTTGAACAATTTTACACAGGTAATTATTGGTACACTCTACTGAACCTAACAGTACTACTAGACCTGCCAAACCTGAAGTTAGTTGTTACAGATGAGTCAATGTACGAGTGGGGAAGCACAGGGTGTGTACATGTTATACACAAGCAGTTGACCAGCAACTGTGCTGTGACCAGCCGTGGGTCACCCACTAATAAATGCCTGTGCATTCTCCTAAACTCCAACATTTTTACAAGTATCATTCCTTTCTGTCCTGAACCTCACTTCCTGGGCCTTTGGTAGTGAGTCAAACAAAGCACAACAAGAAGTTGCTATATGGTTTAGTACCGTACCAAATCTAGCAAAACCTGCAGTTTTTAGTTTGATGGGTTTAATTGGGCATATTGCTTTTAATGTTACCCATCATACAACCATTCAAATGGTGTCAAGTACATGAGCCAAGTAATAATGGATGATACTGTAACAAAACATTGGCAACATCGACTAACATGGTACAAAATGCATTAGTTTTTAAACATTTACGGTGGCACATTGTAACGAGTACCTCCTAGTACCCACGGTGAAAGATTATAAATTTGTAAGGTATCAAACGACTAAACGTCCTTGTAAATTAGCGGAAATGTCCCTTTTGCCCGTAAAAGTCGACATTCGTAAAGGTGTTTTCAACAAAAACATTGCAAGTGCACCAAATAGCGCCCTCTGTTGATAGGCATAGTCAGCGCGCGTTTCAGCAATGCGACGTATTTTCTTACCGAGTGGTTTGTACGAAGTCATTAATTGCGACGCAGGTGAATTACCGTGTGCCATATTTCGCTCATCGACTATAGGGTGGGTTGTTGAAACTCCCTCAAAAAGCAATACCTGTAAAACAAACTAGGTTAAACAAAATTAAGACGATCGACACGAGTATTTAACTTTATTACAATTATACGACAGCGTTCAGAGCCAACAAAAAGTAAACACCATTTCAACTAACCAGACATGTTTTCCCACAGGGATACTTTCAAGGACTGCTTTTATTTATCATAATGTCCAGCCAGGGACTGACGACGATGTGAATCAGACATCTGACCTCTCTGAAACCAATCCGTGGACGGTGACCGGTTCCCTATTGACAAAGACTCCTCCATTGCGAATGGTGTCAACAGGAAGATGGAACAGTCAAGTACGCCACCCTCTAACGAGGAGATCTGGAATAAATACCTAAAGAGAAGATGGGTCGGCTGCAACAAGAGGCCGGACAATATAACTGTAGCTAGAGAAATTATAACGGACTACATACAACCTACATGGAAATGTGTGGAACTGTACATTTCTAGGCAAATAAGAAAATTGATGGAGAAATGTGTTAAATTTAACAGATCACCGCATCTCTCAACATCCAAGCCAGTATTTTAAAAATGAAATGTTGTGTATAAAATTGTTTTAAGAGCCGTCTCGTGCACAAAATAATGGTCGATACTTTATTTATTGCTGTCGCAGAGGTTATGAATTTGTCAACTTCGTCAGAATGAGCTAAAGCTGATGTTCACAAAACTGAGATTGATACCCCGAGAATTGATTCTTTAGATGAAGTGGGACCATGCCAACCGAGTGCATGCAGAAGAACTGACGCGAAGCCTTATACAAAACTTTAAAACATCTTGGGAGAAAATTAATTACCGGTAGGCCTACTATTACTAATATTCAAATAGTCTTGTTGGTACACAAACCAACATAATAATTGAAAGTAACAAAATGACCACCTTAAAATCAAGTATTAAATTAACAACACAAATTGTGTTGATACCGGTAAGCTAGCAACAGACGTGTAGTATTAATGTACAAGTTGCCACAAGAGGGCGCTATGCAGAAAAAAGCGCCCTCCTTCAAATGTATCTCTCTTTTTTTGGTCAATTACGGTGAGTAGTACGTTTTTAGAAAACTTTCAACCTTGTTTTCCGTACCCAGCGATGATGTTTAAACATACTTGATATAGTTTTTTTGATTTTTGGCTGTTCATTGTCCTTAAATGTACTGATGTTTGGGTCACATATAGTTTTTAACCCTTCATTTTACAGCTCCATGCCCCTCCTCAATAACCATCCTGACACAGTATTCCTGAAAGTAATAGTCGAAACGGATTTTGTTTCTTTATTTTTCCTGAATAATACACTTCCTGATCACGATGGCGGAGGCTGCAGCCCGAACCGTGTTGGACACAATTAGCCAGGGACATCTGGAATGTCCGATCTGCTGCTGTCGATTCAAGGATCCTAAGATGCTAGACTGTCTTCATAGCTTTTGCCTGACCTGTCTGGGAGAGATGGTGAGCAAAGAGACGACAGAAACGGCGAAGATAATATGTCCAGTCTGCAGGAGAGAGACGGTCGTGACTGACGACGGAGTGCAGAGTCTGTCTTCTAGCTTCTTTCTGATATCTCTTGTCGATGAGATAAACAAGCAAGAGCAGTTATTAGGAAAGGTAACTACTACTAGTGCGACTTGTGAATCATGTGAAGAAGAACATGAGGCCGTGTCGAGATGCCTTGACTGCAAGGAGAACATCTGCAAGAAATGCCAAAAGGCGCACCGACGCTTGAAGTCTACCAAAGACCATCGCATCATTCAAGCGGAAGACTTCGACAAACCGAGGGCTTCACCAACAGATGCTACTAAGACTGCCACTCCAAACTGTAGAAAACATAGTGATCACGTCATATGCTTTTACTGTGAGACTTGTGATGCATTGATTTGCGCCATGTGTGCTGTAACTGAGCACCGAACAGCGGAACATAAGTTAATTGGTATCGGTGACGCCATTGAATCATTTCGTGAGAGTGCCAAGGACATATTGCAAAAGTTCCAGAAAAGCAAAGAGCAATTTGCATCAAACGAAGACTCCATCAAACATGCACGGAATAGATTGCAAACGAAACTGGCTCAGGCTTGCAGTGATATTTCTTCAAAAACGGAGGAAGAAATTGCTAAAATCAAAAGCAAAGCAAAGGTTATCACCGAACAAGTCAACAAAATCTGTCAGGAGAGAGACAGCGAGTACGAAAAGGCGCTAATGCGCAACCGTGACCAGATGGAACGCGCAGATCAGATCGTCACGGCCGTAAACGACTTGATGAGTCAAGTCGATGATTTCGAGCTCTTGGAACTCAAACCGAAGGTGAGGAACAACTTGGAATTCCAGAAGGAGCTCAAGTGCGAACCGGCAAAGGTGAATCTTTCGTTCATTGGCGTCAAATGTCAAGATGTCGTCAGTGAACAGGATCTTGGGAAGATATTGCTCAAAGAGAATTGGCAGGTGAAGGAAGAGTTCGGCAAGGAAGGCACCGGTGATGGGGAATTCAAGTTTGCCGATAGCGTTGCATGTTACAACAGCGGAGACATTGTTGTAACGGATACAAATCAGAAACGGCTATCGATTTTTACCTCCAGTACTAGTGGACGTTACAAAACATCGACTGCTCAAAGCTTCGACAGTAAAAAGCTGAGAAATCCTTTTCGTGTTGCAGTTTCATGTTGTGATCTGCTTTTCGTCACAGACCAAAAGAAAGTAAAGGTTTTTGACAATGAGCTACAGTTTGTTCGTGAGTTTACACCATCGGTTGACAATGTCGAAAGTTTTCTTACTGGTATTGCTCTGTCTGAGCAACAAGTAGCAGTGGCTGATAGGGGGAGAAAGGTCATCAGTGTCCACAACCTGGGGGGATCGTTGATTACAAGCATATCAAACAACATGGTTGAATATGATTTGGCAATAAGCAGCAGAGAGCAGCTGATCTTTACAAACTACGAGGAAAAGAGGTTGCTGTGTGTAAATTTTCAAGGCAACGAGGTCTTTAATGTGACGCCCTTGCTGAACGAGGAACCAGGGAGTCCGACTGGTGTTCTGTGCGACAATGACGGGAGCTTCTATGTTGCAGTTCACTCCGGTAAATTCGGAAACGCTGAAGTTCAACATTTTGACTCCAGTGGTGCATTCATAGCGACGGTGGCTCAAGGGTTGTACAATCCGATATGAATGGCATTCACCCCCTCTGGCGACGTCACTGTCGCCGACAAATTATCCGTCAAGATCTATAAGAGGATGTAGTCTGCTTCAATTGGAGACAATTATCCCAGTAGTCAAATTTGTTGTATTATTAAATAAAATTGAAACAAAAATAGACGGCTAAAAACATAATTAGACTAAAAACATAATCATTTTGTACGAGTGATTAAAAAATGTAACAAATTTGGGGAGACGTTGCTAAATGCAAAGACACAATTAGTTTGTGCATATGAAGAATACAAAACATGTTTCTTTTTTTAAATTAGGCGTTTTTTTAAAACTTGTTTTATTGATCAGGTTCAAAGGGATCGTATACGTTTGGTAATTGGAACCCAATGTTTGTTTCAAACTAACCTGTAAAAATTTCATTTCCAAAGGTGGTAGCGATTTTGAGATATTGCCGAAAACCTGGAGCGGTTATGTCCACGCAGGAAGAATAATCTGCATTGGAATACACAGTCTGAGAAACGTCACTGCAGTAACGCTTCTCAGATTCTCAGCTTCTCATCTTTTTCCATAACCGCAGTACTTCGAAGTGAAAAGTTTCTAAAAATGCATAATACTATCCAAAGCTGCTGTATACTTCTTACCAAGAAGGTTTTTTGCCATTAATGTTTGGAGTAATTACCAAACGTTTACGATCCCTTTAAGATATCCCCCCCCCTCAACATCAATAAAGTAAAACATTTGAAAAAGAAAAATATAACGAAGTAGAATTTATAATGTTTTTCTTTACAATCGACCCTAACCATCCCAAATCCTCCAAAATCGTCTTTGCCAAATGGAGGAATTTGCAGAATTAAGGGCACTTGGAAGTTGATGCATCGGGTGATTTTCCAGGAGGGCATATTGAGTGTTTTTGCCACTGGAGGATAATGCAGGATCCAGGTCATAAGGCCTAAACTAATCCTGGAGGATTTTGCAGGATTGAGGTTATTTGTTACTTTGTATATTCACACTGCTCATGCTCTATGCTCATTTTCCATAGAGGTACAGTCAAGGTGCAAGTAAAGTATATGTGATGTGTCGAGGATAGGAAAAGTGTGCACACCAAGGGTCAAGTGTACGGCTTAGGTCTATTGTTGTAATGTCGTAAATTGTGCACTAAGCAGTTGTTCTATTTTTGGCTGTTTTGTTTATTGTGTGTCTATGTACAAATATACTAGGGTAAAATTATCAAACAGCTACTTGTACTTACTGGAAAAATTAGTGTAAAAACCGACGACAGTTGTCTGATTTCAGAGCACTCAGTATAATGGTGTAACATTATACCACTACCCTCGTTAAGGCAATTTGTTATTATATTTTTCCCCAGCCATGTCCATTTTTTGTATAAGGTAAAACTTTGCCATTTTTCTGTTATCAAGATTCGGTAAAACACGTACAGGCCTAAACCCAGGATTTTGCAGGACCAGTAAAAATATTGGAGGATTTTTTTTACAGGACTCAGGTTATGTATAAGAAAACCGGGGTAGGGAGTTGGGTTAAGAAAATTGTGAGAAAAACAATTACAAAATGAGATCGATTTTAGCCATCCCACCCATGTACTGTATCTCTTGAGCCACCACTTAGCGTTTAATGAATGCATACATTGTACATATAATTATCCATGTACACACATACAGTTAATGACTGGATCTGTTTTTTAATTTTCCCCAGTCTTTATTGCGTAGGCCGCCGATGCGTCATATTCGAAGGTCATGGCGTGGTCTACGGCGTACGTTAGAGGGCGCTCGCGTCGCGTCGGTGGGCTACGTGCACTGCATTAGCCTCTGTCATGACCTTTCTAAGAGGTCAACGCACGGAAAATTGTCAAAATGGCGGCGCTTGTCAACAGCAACACGTGTGTCGTCAATGTGAGAACTTTATGGCTTATGACGGAGCTCTAAAGGCTGTGGCTATTTCGGAAGAATAAACCGTAGGCATATAAGGCTAAATGTCATCCAAAACCGTAAAATTACGAAAGAGAAAGAAACAGTGACTGAACAAAATGATCAGTTGGTGAAAGTGTGCTGCGCTATACGTACGTGCGTAGCTAGCTGTACTTCGACATTTACATTGTTTATAAACAGTTAATGTTGGGCCGACTTTCCCCATGCAATTTTGCCAAACTTCTTTGTTGACCAACTGCAAATTCATTGTACCTTTACCATGTTAATATTATGAATGCTTGCTATTTACCCTCTGTTAACAAGTTAGGTGTAAATTTAGTCCGAAAATACGCAAAACCGTGGCGTCCAGAAATTTGGCACACAATCGACCGAGTATATTCCCTAAGTCGTGGCGCAATTGAACAATTCTTTGAAAATCCAAGTTTAATATTTACGAACTTCGTTTAATAGTAAATGTCATTTATGACCCATGTGAGGTTTCAGTCAATAAAGGGTGAAAGATACTAGATTTCACAGGCGTCTGCATTTATTGTGACACTATAAAACGTGTTTAAAACTGGTTGGTTTTTAAATTAACATTGCAGGATTCAGGAATGTTGAGGTTTAACGCCCATATAGTAATTATGTGAACAAAGTGCTTGTGTGTAAAGCCCCAAATTTACATTTGATGTCCAAAGAAAAAATACAAAATACAAAAAGAATATTGCTTGTATGAATTTTCCCCAGAAAATATTTACTGTATGGCATTCAAATATATGGCATTCAAATAAAGCTTCAGTTCACTGAACAAAAAATTGTAGGCACTAATTAGTTAAAATGTTGGGCCTAACCGGTTTTCTGAGGAGCATAAATACACTTCAAGTGCATGAAAGCAAATCTAGTTTTATGATTGGCCATTTTTGTATTAAGTATTTCCCCGCACTTCACTAACTGTCTGTTTTCCTTCCTCCATGGTATAGCTATCGTTAGTCTTACGCGAGAGCTCGGTATTGACAAATTTTCGCAAAACGCCCTCTTCGGTTGATTTTCTTCAATTCATGACAGAGTCTAATGCCGCGATTTCCCCCAGCCTTTGGCATGCTTGGGTTGACAGTTGTAGCTTATTTCTCCATGGTTGCATGGTATAAAACCCAGACTGGTACCTGGCGAGCTAGCCAATGAATAACAGGTGAAATGCTCAGGTGACCTGACCGCAGTTTAGATTGAACCCGAACCTCGCATTTAACTCGAACCTCACATAAAGCTATAAAATACTACATGTACTACAATATACAGTATTACGTGTACATACATTTACTAAACTGTAGTATGCAGTACTCTAAGTACTTTTGCGTATATTAGCATTTTGCATATTTTGATATAGATTTTAGTTTTTAATAAAAAAAACAAAACCTAAAAACCTTCGGGAATGGCTGGTGTTATTTGGAGCAGTTGCTATATAGTGTTGGTGTTGACATTCTCTGGAGAGTTTTTGATTTATTTCAGTTAATTATCTCTGTGTAATTATATTTGTGTAACTCTTACCTGAAATACAAGTGAATCAGTTACTATAAACAATTTAACATGGTGTATCCCAGTGTGACATTTTTTATGTTGGAACAAATTTTTCAACATATCCCTTGTAATTTATATTCAATAACTTTATAAAACCATATGGCTCAATTTTGTGGCCATTTAATAGTAAGCCGAGAAGGTTTATACAATAAATATTGCAACACGACAAAAAGATGTGAAAGAGACCGTTGTACTTGTTACATCTAGACCTAAATAATATCCAATTACTCTGGAAACCAATGTTTGAATGGTACAAAACTTGCTCAAATCTGTCCAACATCCAAGACAAACGGGAATAAATAGTCAAATAATTTAGTAGATATATAGCATGAAACTAGAAATATACCAAAATGTCACACTTTGTATCTCAACTTCATGGAATGGTCCATTTGGAAATAAACTTTCAATTTTATTATTCTATATTATTTTTTAGAAACATCCAGTTGTAAAAAATAATTGTTTGTTACCAAACTGTTTTCAATTTCAGATTATTAAATTTAAACATATTTTCCACCCTTTAATACCCGTGGGGAGGAGAGATAATTGCCATGAAAAGCTATTATTCAAAATAAATACACCTCGATTGCAAATAAATTATGTGAATATTTCACAGGATAATATTCTTTCCTGCGAATGGAGACATATGTAATGTCCATTATGAACTTCCGTAGCTTTATGCCGAAGGCCTGCACGCGCACATTGTCTTCTGAAAGACAGGGGCAGAGGGCGCGCGCTGCCCTTCATCATTGGCGCGAGTTAAAAATAGTAACAGGTTTTCCCCACAGTGAGTAAATTGTGGTGCACGCAATGCCTCCTCATCAAATACTGCGCAGTTGTTGAACAAATACATGTACCGGTACATGTACATAGGATGATGCGGTAGTCGATACGTACCTTGTACAACTACACGCAAGTGAGTCGCCGCTCGAAAGTATACCGGCGGTACCTGGACCGGTGGAAGGCCATTTTTGTGTTTTACTCACACCGAAAATGTGTTTGAAGACCCCATTCAACTGACGAATCAGTTTTAAAAAGTGAGTACATTGTAGTTGTAGTACAATACATATGAATCATGTTACATGTAATACACATTACATGTTGCACAGATTCAATGTGATTGGGTGCCGCTTGAATCATGCCTGATTCGTAAGATAAAGGAACGATTAGCTTTTGTAGTCTGTAATAGAACAAAATAATTGATCCTGAATCTGAACCAAGTTGCTCTGTCCATTTCCGTGTAAAAAAATACCATTTTTTTTGGTAAAATTTTGGTCGAAAATGTCACTTTCTCAATCGAAATGACATTTTTGTTGACTCGGAAAAGTGACGTTTTGACCATGAAGTGCGGATTCACTCTGACCTATAGTGATGGTCGGTTACACCCCCACGTTCCGCCGCCCCCACGTTCCGCCGCCCCCACGTTCCGCCGCCCCCACGTTCCGCCGCCCCCACGTTCCGCCGCCCCCACGTTCCGCCGCCCCCACGTTCCGCCGCCCCCACGTTCCGCCGCCCCCACGTTCCGCCGCCCCCACGTTCCGCCGCCCCCACGTTCCGCCGCCCCCACGTTCCGCCGCCCCCACGTTCCGCCGCCCCCACGTTCCGCCGCCCCCACGTTCCGCCGCCCCCACGTTCCGCCGCCCCCACGTTCCGCCGCCCCCACGTTCCGCCGCCCCCACGTTCCGCCGCCCCCACGTTCCGCCGCCCCCACGTTCCGCCGCCCCCACGTTCCGCCGCCCCCACGTTCCGCCGCCCCCACGTTCCGCCGCCCCCACGTTCCGCCGCCCCCACGTTCCGCCGCCCCCACGTTCCGCCGCCCCCACGTTCCGACGCCCCCACGTTCCGACGCCCCCACGTTCCGACGCCCCCACGTTCCGACGCCCCCACGTTCCGACGCCCCCACGTTCCGACGCCCCCACGTTCCGACGCCCCCACGTTCCGACGCCCCCACGTTCCGACGCCCCCACGTTCCGACGCCCCCACGTTCCGACGCCCCCACGTTCCGACGCCCCCACGTTCCGACGCCCCCACGTTCCGACGCCCCCACGTTCCGACGCCCCCACGTTCCGACGCCCCCACGTTCCGACGCCCCCACGTTCCGACGCCCCCACGTTCCGACGCCCCCACGTTCCGACGCCCCCACGTTCCGACGCCCCCACGTTCCGACGCCCCCACGTTCCGACGCCCCCACGTTCCGACGCCCCCACGTTCCGACGCCCCCACGTTCCGACGCCCCCACGTTCCGACGCCCCCACGTTCCGACGCCCCCAGTTAGATTAAACCCGAACCTCACACTTAACTCGAACCTCGCATAAAGCTATAAAATACTACTACGTATATACAGTATTACGTATACATACATTTACTAAACTGTAGTATGCAGTACTCTAAGTACTTTTGCGTATATTAGCATTTTGCATATTTTGATATAGATTTTAGTTTTTAATAAAAAAAACAAAACCTAAAAACCTTCGGGAATGGCTGGTGTTATTTGGAGCAGTTGCTATATAGTGTTGGTGTTGACATTCTCTGGAGAGTTTTTGATTTATTTCAGTTAATTATCTCTGTGTAATTATATTTGTGTAACTCTTACCTGAAATACAAGTGAATCAGTTACTATAAACAATTTAACATGGTGTATCCCAGTGTGACATTTTTTATGTTGGAACAAATTTTTCAACATATCCCTTGTAATTTATATTCAATAACTTTATAAAACCATATGGCTCAATTTTGTGGCCATTTAATAGTAAGCCGAGAAGGTTTATACAATAAATATTGCAACACGACAAAAAGATGTGAAAGAGACCGTTGTACTTGTTACATCTAGACCTAAATAATATCCAATTACTCTGGAAACCAATGTTTGAATGGTACAAAACTTGCTCAAATCTGTCCAACATCCAAGACAAACGGGAATAAATAGTCAAATAATTTAGTAGATATATAGCATGAAACTAGAAATATACCAAAATGTCACACTTTGTATCTCAACTTCATGGAATGGTCCATTTGGAAATAAACTTTCAATTTTATTATTCTATATTATTTTTTAGAAACATCCAGTTGTAAAAAATAATTGTTTGTTACCAAACTGTTTTCAATTTCAGATTATTAAATTTAAACATATTTTCCACCCTTTAATACCCGTGGGGAGGAGAGATAATTGCCATGAAAAGCTATTATTCAAAATAAATACACCTCGATTGCAAATAAATTATGTGAATATTTCACAGGATAATATTCTTTCCTGCGAATGGAGACATATGTAATGTCCATTATGAACTTCCGTAGCTTTATGCCGAAGGCCTGCACGCGCACATTGTCTTCTGAAAGACAGGGGCAGAGGGCGCGCGCTGCCCTTCATCATTGGCGCGAGTTAAAAATAGTAACAGGTTTTCCCCACAGTGAGTAAATTGTGGTGCACGCAATGCCTCCTCATCAAATACTGCGCAGTTGTTGAACAAATACATGTACCGGTACATGTACATAGGATGATGCGGTAGTCGATACGTACCTTGTACAACTACACGCAAGTGAGTCGCCGCTCGAAAGTATACCGGCGGTACCTGGACCGGTGGAAGGCCATTTTTGTGTTTTACTCACACCGAAAATGTGTTTGAAGACCCCATTCAACTGACGAATCAGTTTTAAAAAGTGAGTACATTGTAGTTGTAGTACAATACATATGAATCATGTTACATGTAATACACATTACATGTTGCACAGATTCAATGTGATTGGGTGCCGCTTGAATCATGCCTGATTCGTAAGATAAAGGAACGATTAGCTTTTGTAGTCTGTAATAGAACAAAATAATTGATCCTGAATCTGAACCAAGTTGCTGTCCATTTCCGTGTAAAAAAATACCATTTTTTTTGGTAAAATTTTGGTCGAAAATGTCACTTTCTCAATCGAAATGACATTTTTGTTGACTCGGAAAAGTGACGTTTTGACCATGAAGTGCGGATTCACTCTGACCTATAGTGATGGTCGGTTACGCCCCCACGTTCCGCCGCCCCCACGTTCCGCCGCCCCCACGTTCCGCCGCCCCCACGTTCCGCCGCCCCCACGTTCCGCCGCCCCCACGTTCCGCCGCCCCCACGTTCCGCCGCCCCCACGTTCCGCCGCCCCCACGTTCCGCCGCCCCCACGTTCCGCCGCCCCCACGTTCCGCCGCCCCCACGTTCCGCCGCCCCCACGTTCCGCCGCCCCCACGTTCCGCCGCCCCCACGTTCCGCCGCCCCCACGTTCCGCCGCCCCCACGTTCCGCCGCCCCCACGTTCCGCCGCCCCCACGTTCCGCCGCCCCCACGTTCCGCCGCCCCCACGTTCCGCCGCCCCCACGTTCCGCCGCCCCCACGTTCCGCCGCCCCCACGTTCCGCCGCCCCCACGTTCCGCCGCCCCCACGTTCCGCCGCCCCCACGTTCCGCCGCCCCCACGTTCCGCCGCCCCCACGTTCCGCCGCCCCCACGTTCCGCCGCCCCCACGTTCCGCCGCCCCCACGTTCCGCCGCCCCCACGTTCCGCCGCCCCCACGTTCCGCCGCCCCCACGTTCCGCCGCCCCCACGTTCCGCCGCCCCCACGTTCCGCCGCCCCCACGTTCCGCCGCCCCCACGTTCTGCCGCCCCCACGTTCCGCCGCCCCCACGTTCCGCCGCCCCCACGTTCCGCCGCCCCCACGTTCCGCCGCCCCCACGTTCCGCCGCCCCCACGTTCCGCCGCCCCCACGTTCCGCCGCCCCACGTTCCGCCGCCCCCACGTTCCGCCGCCCCCACGTTCCGCCGCCCCCACGTTCCGCCGCCCCCACGTTCCGCCGCCCCCACGTTCCGCCGCCCCCACGTTCCGCCGCCCCCACGTTCCGCCGCCCCCACGTTCCGACGCCCCCACGTTCCGACGCCCCCACGTTCCGACGCCCCCACGTTCCGACGCCCCCACGTTCCGACGCCCCCACGTTCCGCCGCCCCCACGTTCCGCCGCCCCCACGTTCCGCCGCCCCCACGTTCCGCCGCCCCCACGTTCCGCCGCCCCCACGTTCCGCCGCCCCCACGTTCCGCCGCCCCCACGTTCCGCCGCCCCCACGTTCCGCCGCCCCCACGTTCCGCCGCCCCCACGTTCCGACTACTCTACCTGTGATTCTGACACCCGTGCGTTCCGACACCCCTGCGTTCTGACACGCCTTCAAAAAAATGTATGTTACCACATGGAAATGAGTCACTAATGAAGTTATATGCGGGTAGTTGAAACATAGGAGTGTCGGAACATAGGCTTAGTAGTCAGAACATAGGGTTTTCGGAACATAGAGCAGTCATTGTAATGGCTATAGTGCACCTTACCCTACAAATAGGGCTGTAATTGGCTCTTTTTTGTCTTCATCTTGTCGCTATAGGTGACAAAATAAGACAACATACAACAGAGAGGTATGCAGGTACAGTCCCATTTTTAGGGTTGGTGTGCACCCTCCACAATGGAATTGAGCCCCAGACATCAGGTCCGAAATTCCTTTTAAGATTCAGTTAAAAAACATTGACTGGAGTCCCAAAAGCAAGTTTTTATTATATAATTTGATTTTTGGAGATATTACAGTTATGTTAAAAATGACACTGAGTAAAAAAATGGAAAAATATTTACATCTTGTTCAAATATCTGCCAAGGTAAATGAAACATGAATAAGATTAAAACTGCTACAAACTGCTTACTGGCTGGAATGGCCTGAAATGTACAAATCAAATAAGTTAAGAGGGCCTAATATTTTGATCTCAACAAGATCTTCTTCAGAGACAAAATGGCTGTGTAGAAGATACAAACATACATGCATATGATGCACATCATGGTTGGCAAAAGAAACATAAAAGAAAAATCACAGAGTCCAGTGGAACAATCAACAAATGGAGGCTTAGGCTGAGGGATCAAAGGGTAAGGTAAGTGTGGGTAGGATCAAAGACAGACCAAGGGGGTAAATGGGTGTGAGTTTTGGTGAGGAACAAAAACAGAAGGGGTAAAACCACAAGGAAGGAGGTCCAGGGTAAAGATCAAAGGGAAGAACTAATAAGCAAGTATGACTAGGAGTAATTGGGGAGGGTGGCGGGGGGCGGGGGGGGGGGGGGGGGGGGGGGTGAAAATAGACAGGGAAAATCGGAGGAGTGAGAACAAACAAAAACAAACAAATAAATAAATCTGAACCAGATGACAAATAGGAGAAAACAACATGAAGTTAATCATTTCCAAGTTAGATATTGAGCCTATGTTGTTGAATAGTCCGAAGACGATTCATCCAAACTTTCTCCCGGCTGAGGCGGACTGAGTCTTTACGATGGCCAAGTGATTCTTTGCCCGGTAGAATCATATTAGAAATACAATGGTTAGGCTGATTGAAGTGATGACCGACGGGGGTATCATGTTTCTTGGTGTTAATAGTAGATCGATTTTTTAGGGCATTTTTGGTCTCTCGTTTGGTCTCATTTGGTAAACGAAACTTCGTTTAACCCTAACCCCCTAGGCTCTCGCAGGAGAAAGTAAACCAAACCATCAATTCTTTTCGTACATTGCGTTATGGGGACAATCCATAGGGTTTGTGTGTTAAGTGAAATATGTCTAATCTCAAAATCAGTCAGAACACTCTAAAATTCTAAAATGTTCAGCATCACCCTAATTTGTCCTCTTCTACATGAACTTCCACAACTTCACACAGGTACTTTTATTTCTGTTCCATTGCGAATGGTTTTAACACTGAGATTGAACAGTGAATCACGCCACCCTCTAATGAGGTGATCTGGAATAAATACCTACAGAGAAGATAGGTTGGCCGCAACAAGAGGCCGGACTGTAGCTAGATAAATTATAACGGACTACATAAGCAACAGATGGTTAGTATTAAATGCACAAATTGTCACAAGAGGGCGCTATGCAGAAAAAAAGCGCCCTCTTTCAAATGTATATATATTTTTTTTGGCAATTACGGTGAGTAACGTTTTTAGAAAACTTTCAACCTTGTTTTCCGTACCCAGCGATTATGTTTAAACATACTTGATATTGTTTTTGTTTATGTTCATTGTCCTGAAATTCACTGATGTCTGGGTCACATATGGTTTTAAACCACTGTGCCCTCCATTTTACAGCTTCATGCCCCTCCTCAACATAACCATCCTGACCCAGTATTCCTGAATGTAATAGTCGAAACGGATTTTGTTTCTTTCTTTTCCCTGAAGTATACACTTCATGATCAGGATGGCGGAGGCTGCAGCCCGAACCGTGTTGGACACAATTAGCCAGGGGCACCTGGAATGTCCGATCTGCTGCTGCCGATTCAAGGATCCTAAGATGCTAGACTGTCTTCATAGCTTCTGCCTGAACTGTCTGGGAGAGATGGTGAGCAAAAAGACGACAAAGAGGGCGAAGATAACATGTCCAGTCTGCAGGAGAGAGACGGACGTTACTGACGAAGGAGTGCAGAGTCTGTCTTCTAGCTTCTTTCTGATATCTCTTGTCGATGAGATAAGCAAACAAGAGCAGTTATTAGGAAAGGTAACTACCGGTACTACTAGTGCGACTTGTGAATCTTGTGAAGAAGAAAGTGAGGCCGTGTCAAGATGCCTTGACTGCAAGGAGAACATCTGCAAGAAATGCCAAGAGGCGCACCGACGCTTGAAGTCTACCAAAGACCATCGCATCATTCAAGCGGAAGACTTCGACAAACCGAGGGCTTCACCAACAGATGCTACTAAGACTGCCACACCAAAATGTAGAAAACATAGTGATCAGGCCATATGCTTTTACTGTGAGACTTGTGATGTGTTGATTTGCTCCATGTGTGCTGTAACTGAGCACCGAACAGCTGCTGAACATAAGTTAATTAATATCGGTGACACCATCAAATCATTCCGTGAGAGTGTCAATAACATATTGCAACAGTTCCAGAAAAGCAAAGAGCAATTTGCATCAAACGAAGACTCTATCAAACATGCACGGAATAGATTGCAAACGAAACTGGCTCAGGCTTGCAATGATATTTCTGCAAAAGCGGAGGCAGAAATTGCTAAAATCAGAAGCAAAGCAAAGGTAATCACCGAACAAGTCAACAAAATCTGTCGGGAGAGAGACGGCGAGTACGAAAATGCGCTCATGCGCAACCGTGACCAGATGAAACGCGCAGATCAGATCGTCACGGCCGTAAACGACTTGATGAGTCAAGTCGATGATTTTGAGCTCTTGGAACTCCAGCCAAAGGTGATGCACAACTTGGAATTGCAGAAGCAGCTTACTTGTGAACCGGCAAAGGTTGATCTTTCATTCATTGGGGTCAAATGTCAAGATGTCGTCAGTGAAAAAGATCTTGGGAAGATGTTGCTCAAAGAGAACTGGCAGGTAAAGGAAGAGTTCGGCAAGGAAGGAAACGGTGACGGGGAATTCCAATTCGCCGGAAATGTTGCAAGTTTTAGAAACGGAGACATTGCTGTGACAGACACAACACTGAATCGACTATCGATATTTACCTCTACTGGACATTTCAAAACTTCGGCCGCTCAAAGCGGTCTTCAGTTGGACGCTCCTCGGGGCATTGCTGTCACCTCAAACGATCTGCTTTTTGTCACTGACAAAAAGAAAGTGAAGGTTTTTGACAACAATCTTCAGTTGATTCGCGAATTCACACCATCTAAGGAAGAATCAAGTCAGTTAACCGCTATTGCGCTAGACGCAGGTGGAAAACGACTAGCTGTGGCTGACTCGGGCAGGAAAGTTGTTTCTGTGCATTTGCTTGATGGCTCGTTAGTAGCAACTATTCCAAATGAAAATGTGAAATTTTATTTAGCGATGGATAACATGGAGCGCCTGTTCATTTCTAACTACGAAAATAAAACCCTCTCCTGCGTAGACCTCAAGGGCAATGAGGTGTTTAGTATAAAGATACTTGTGGACAAAAATCCTGCGAATCCTACCGGGATTCTTTGTGACAGTCACGGCTACTTTAATGTAGCTGTTCATCAAGGTAAAAGGGGAGCCTCAAAAATACAGCAGTACGACCCAAATGGATTACTGGTAGCAACTGTAGCCGAAAAGCTGGGCAATCCGCTGGAAATGACCTATACACCCACTGGCGACGTGGTTGTTGCAGACAAACATTCCATCAAGATCTTGCAGCGGATGTGAATTGCCTGCTAGGCACTGCTGCTTACTTGAACCAAATTACATCTGCTGTATAGGCTCCGTGCACAAGTATCCCCTCATATCAGACATCTTATCGGACTTCAATTTAAGTGGCTGGAAAAGGGATTTCATACACTGACATCACTTGACACCCTGTTCACAAACACTATGAGACTTGTCTGAACAAAAATAATATTTTCTTAGTAAATGCTTTGATATTTTCTGAGCTCAATTTGACGTTTTTAGGATATGTTATTGCTTTCTGATCCATGGCTGATAGGTCAAAATAGGGAACAATTAGTTATGTCCGTATATTGACTTATGTCCAGTTATCGCTATTATATTTCTAATGAAAAGGCAATTGAGAGAGACAGCGAACAAAGAAATCGGCCATCAGAAAGCAATAACATATCCTAAAAAGTAAAATTTAACTCCGAAAATATCATTTTGTACTATTCTACAATTACAGGTATTTAGTTTTTCTAATAGTTCGCCTCGTTCGTAGATAAACAAAAACACACTTTTCCCTGCAGCGGTATTTAGTTTAAGACATTAGTGAAGAAATTTCATCTTGGTAAAAATGTGCTTCTCAAATTTATGACAATAAAAGAACTTTTTGGTATGGTAACTTTGAATTCAGTAGTTGTTGAGGTATACACAGGGCGAGGCCAAAGAAAGTGACTGGTTTAGATTTATATTCATGATCTTTTCATGTCATGATGAAGTCACAGTTTGCCAGAAATAATTTCAATATTTAAATACGAAAGATCTAATTTTTGAAATGTATTACTGCAACTTATTGTGGAATTGTTCGAATAACTAACATTTTATGATCAAGAACGTGCATTTTTTTTTAACTAAACAGCCAATTTAACATACTACAAATTTCCTCTATCGAAATAGTCAGTTTCTGCGTAATGAGATTCCTGTTGGCAGAAGATTATCTGTAAATAAACAACACTTTGTATGTGTTGATGTATATTTACACAAAATGTTGTATTTTGAGAAAGTGTTTTTGTAAATTTAGGTCATCGGTATAAATTAACACTACAACACGAAAACTTTATGGATGCGTGGTGATATTTTCCAGCTCACATTACTGTAATTTTACATCCAACATCCGTTAAACTAAAATACGGCGATGGTTTGTTATTTTACAGGTGAACATTATTTTACCTAAACAAATACAGTGTACTTTGCCAGAATCGCTATGAGCATTACTCTTCTCGATCATTGGATTTATGGACCGAAGGCTGGTGGCCTATTTGTACAAGTGTTTCTACTTCCATGAGTCCACATTAAGATTTTTGTGAGAGGTCGATTTTTTGCTCGATATTTCTCTTTAACGTAATGCGATTTTTCAGTTTCATCAATTTGAGATACAACATCGTAACAAATTTACAACTGCCTTTTCAAAGGAGGACTGTCTTAAAGAAATAAATGTACCGAAAAAATTGTAGAAACCCCGACTTTTACACGCTGATTGAGCTATTCGAGGGGTCTGGAACTGCGCCACCAGCTAGCTTCAGGCTCTATTCAAGGGGAACTTGTACGCGAGACAACTCGTACGCAGATTGGTCAACTCGTACGCAGATTGGTCAACTCGTACGCAGATTGGTCAACTCGTACGCGGGACAACTCGTACGCGGTCCAAAATTGTGGTTCACAGGTGACATTGATCAATTAAAAAGGCAGATACTCTGGGGCATCCAAGGCGAATCTGTACGATTGTTGGCATTATTAACCTTTTTGGCGGCCTCATACACATTTTCGTCAACAATTTTTATTCCATTAAATGTAACGATGTACAATATTAAGTTGCATGAGATTCAGTCTGTTAAGGTTCTTTCGGTTTTTAAGAATAAGCTTAAGACTTTCCTTTTTACAAAGGCATTCGTGTAAGATTGTACTATTGTTAATTTTACATCTTTTCAGTACTGTAGTACTGAACTTGAATCAAGGACATTGTGGATGATTTACGTGGTAAAAATAGGATAATAGTCTTTCCTGCAAATTGAGACATGTGCAATGTCCATTATGGACTTCCGTAGCTTTACGAAGAAGGCTTGGGTGCGCGCGCACATTGTCATCTGGAAGGAGCCGAGCGCTGTCTTTATAATATATTCACTAGCGCGAGTTAAAAATAGTAACTGGTTTTCCCCATAGTGCTAGTGAGTAAATTGTGCTGCACACAATGCCTGCTTATCATATACTGCGCAATTGTTACACAAATACATGTACACAGAATGCTGCGGTAGTCGATACCTTGTCCGATAAGTAATCACCTTCACCGAACGAAATTACCGGCGGTGCGTAAACCGGTGGAAGGCCATTCTTGTGTTTACACGCACGGGAAAGAATGTGGTTGATGAAGACCCCATCCAATTGACGAATCAGTTTTAAAAAGTGAGTACTTACATTTTACCATGGAGGTATATATTGTACATTACATGTTGCACAGATTCAATGTCGGATTGGGTGTTTTGTTATTGAAATAGCATAGAAATTTTGCCTGATTCTTGATTCGCAAGAGAAGGAATGATTAGCTTAATTGTGTTGGCATAGCTGTTGCCAGGGCGACATTAGGTTTGTTTGCTTGTCCGTGTCCTTCCTCCATCATGTCCATGGTGCCGGTGTCGTACTAAAACCAGACTCCTATGAAAATCGGACCCGTTTTTTATATTATTGGTTAAACCCTCTCACGTGACAGGTCACGCTCCTAATTATCTCCACTTAAGCATGCGCAATACTACCAATGAGTACAGATTTCATGGAGTCCGAAATTCATCCTCCACCGGCCATAGAGGGTTTATTTAGATGTCTGTATAGTCCGTGCTTTAACTCGTATAAAACGTCCTCTTGCGGCCAAATTGTACCCGGTCCCGTCTTTTCATAAAAATAGGTCTTTTCAATAGCTTGTTTATATTAAAAATAAGTTGTTGATATTTGAGAGATGGCAATAAATCGACAGAATAACGACTATAATTTATTATAGACTGTGAACCTTTCGGCTAGACGCTTGATGAGAAAATACCTACGAATAATTACCTTTAATTGAGATGTTTATCGGTGTTTTAATTTGAATGAAAATGAAGTTTGTGTTTCTTGGAATTTTTCGTCGTCTTGGGAACTTTACTGTGAATCAAGAGAAGTACCGTTGGGCAGACTATTAAAGGACAAATACCACATGGAGCCATGCACTTCAATACACTTTAATTCATGTAAACAAACTGCGTTATCTACACAAATCCAATAGCAGGCGCTATATGTACATCCAATCGCTGCCTTGTCAAATACATAATACCCGGGGCGCCGGTGGGAGTTGTTTGTGCACCCTGCCTACCGCCGTGTGTTGTACAGTTAAATTGCAAAAATCACACTCCGCGTTCAGTAAACCAACCAGGGAATTCCCCATTATTTTGTAGGAGAGTTTAAGGGTTTTTACTTTCGAAACCAGCGTCAATGTAACATTTAAAGTCTAAATGATGTTTTCCTGAGAGTCTTATTACAAATTTCAAAGTGAACAAAGAAATTGGCAAGGCAGGACTCGAACCTGCAACCTCCGGAATACCGCTCTACCATCCGAGCTATATTGCCCTATTTTGGCGGTCTTCCAAATTGTCGCAGTATCTTTGTTAATATAAGGTAAACTTAGCTTCTTGTCGAAAATGATGTTTATTTTAGAAGTTCGCTTTTATTAATCCTGGCCATCTTAGAATGGGTTGTTTGTTTTGTCATGTTTCTATCCTGCTGCCTTTATGATTAATGTTGCCTTTACTTATTATCCCTTGTTTTGATAATTGCTGCTTTCTTGTACATGTTTTGTTACTTTGACTTTCAATTTTTTGCTCTCTACACCCATACCCCTTCTCTTCTCTCCCATCCCACTATACTCTGCTTTTCATTCCATTTTTTATTTCAATCTGTACTCTTGATCTACACGTAAAATGTATACCGTCCTGTTACATATCTTGATTTATCCGTTCAATATCATGTATTGTCTGTATGATTGTTGCTTGTTTTGGCCGAATAAATAATAATAATAATAATAATAATAATTTACGTTATGTGGCGCCTCTCGTTAACCGTTCAACACAATTTCACGGAGCTGCCGACATTAAATAAACTTGTACCCACTAAAATGTGAATATGATTTATATTCCCACCCTGTTTGGCTGAAACTTACTGCATAATATTAAATATTGAGTGTATAAGAGCAGTTTTTAGGAATGTTCCAGCTTGTTTAATTTTTAATTTGTACTTTTTGTCGAGCTCATGAATAATGCATTTTACGATCCAGCCTGATAAAACTAGCGCATGTGCATAAACCTTATGTCGCCCACGGAGCCTGAGGAACAGCGGTGTTGGTAGAACACACTGGGTCACATCATTAATTGATCCTGAATCTAAACCTATACGATTTGCCCTGCCAAATTTCGTGTAAAAATGACCAAGAAAATGTGATCTTCTCAGTCGAAATGACCGAGAGAAATGTAATTTTTGTTGACTCGGAAAAGTGTAATTTTGACCATAAAAAGGATAACACAATTATTCAGTCTGACCTACATGTATAGTGTGCACCTAACCCTACAAATAGGGCTGTGATTGGATCTCCTTTGTCTCAAGTTTGTCTTAAGATAATGATGACAAAATAAGAACAGACAAAAGAGAGCCAGTTACAGTCATATTTATAGGGCTGGTGTGCATCCTCCTCCATTTTACGCTCCATGCCCCCTTCTCAACCTAAGCCCCTTTCTGGCATGAGTAATAGTCGAAACGGATTTTTTTCCTCGTAAGGATACACTCACGATGGCGGAGCCTGCAGCCCGAACCATGTTGGATACGATCAGCCAGGGGCATCTGGAATGTTCGATCTGCTGCTGTCGATTCAAGCATCCAAAGATGCTAGACTGTCTTCATAGCTTCTGCCTGAACTGTCTGGGTAAGATGGTAAGCAAAGAGACGACAGAGAGGGCAAAGATAACATGTCCAGTCTGCAGGAGAGAGACGAACGTTCCTGAAGAAGGAGTGCGGAGTCTGTCTTCTAGCTTCTTTCTGATATCGCTTGTCGATGAGATAAACAAACAAGAGCAGTTATTAGTAAAGGTAACTACTAATAGTGCGACTTGTGAATCATGTGAAGAAGGAAACGAGGCCGTGTCAAGATGTCTTGACTGTAAGGAGAACATCTGCAAGAAATGCCAAGAGGCACACCGACGCTTGAAGTCCATTAAAGACCATCGCATCATTCCAGCGGAAGACTTAGACAAACCGAGGGCTTCACCAACAGATGCTACTAAAGCTGCCACACCAAAATGTATAAAACATAGTGATCAGGTTATATGTTTTCACTGTGAGACTTGTGATGCATTGATTTGCGCCATGTGTGTTGCAACTGAGCACCGAACAGCGGAACATAAGTTTATTGGTATCGGTGACGCCGTCGAATCATTCCGTGAGAGTGTCAAGGACATATTGCAAAAGTTCCAGAAGATCAAAGAGCAATTTGCATTAAATGAAGACTCCATCAAACATGCACGGAATAGATTGCAAACGAAACTGGCTCAGGCTTGCAATGACATTTCTGCAAAAGCGGAGGCAGAAATTGCTAAAATCAGAAGCAAAGCAAAGGTAATCACCGAACAAGTCAACAAAATCGGTCAGGAGAGAGACAGCAATTACGAAAAAGCACTCATGCGCAACCGTGATCAGATGAAACGCGCAGATCAGATCGTCACGGCCGTAAACGGTCGATGATTTCGAGCTCTTGGAACTCAAACCGAAGGTGATGCACAACTTAGAATTCCAGAAGGAGCTTAAGTGTGAACCGGCAAAGGTGGATCTTTTGTTCATTGGGATCAAATGTCAAGATGTCGTCAGTGAAAAGGCTCTTGGGGAAATGTTGCTCAAAGAGAACTGGCAGGTGAAGGAAGAGTTCGGCAAGAAAGGAAACGATGTCGGGGAATTCCAATTTGCCAGTGGTGTTGCATGTTTCAGCAACGGGAACATTGCATGCTGTGACAGACACAACCCTGAATCGACTATCGATATTTACCTCCACTGGACGTTTCAAAACTTCGGCCGCTCAAAGCGGTCATCCGCTGGACTCTCCGTGGAGCGTTGCTGTCACCTCAGATGATCTGCTTTTTGTCACGGACAAAAAGAAAGTGAAGGTTTTTGACGGCAATCTTCAGTTGATTCGCGAATTCACACCATCTAAGAAAGAGGCAAGTCAGTTAACCGCTATTGCGCTAGACGCAGCTGGAGAACGACTAGCTGTGGCTGACTTGGGCAGGAAAGTTGTTTATGTGCATTTGCTTGATGGCTCGTTAGTAGAAACTATTCCAAATGGAAATGTGACACAATATTTAGCGATGGATAATATGGATCGCCTGTTAATTGCTAACTTCAAAAATAAAACCCTCTCCTGCGTAGACTTCAAGGGCAATGAGGTGTTCAGTATCAAGATACTTGTGGACAACAATCCTGCGAGTCCCACCGGGATCCTTTGTGACAGTCACGGCTACTTTAATGTAGCTGTTCTTCTTGGTAAAAGGGGAGCCTCAAAAATACAGCAGTACGACCCAAATGGGTCACTGGTAGGAACTGTAGCCGAAAAGCTGCGCAATCCGCTAGGAATGGCCTATAGACCCACTGGCGACATGGTTGTTGCAGACAGACATTCCATCAAGATCTTGCAGCGGATGTGAATTGCCTGCTAAGCACTGCTGCTTACTTGAACCAAATTACATCTGCTATAGGCTCTGAGCACAAGTACCCCCTCAGCGCAAACAAAAAGCAAGTTAGGGGAGTCATTAGCGGACGCCATCTTATCTGACTCCAATCTAAGTGGCTGGTTCTTGGGAAAAGATTTATACATGTATACGGACATCACTTGATACCCAGTGTACAAACACATTAAGATTTGTCTGAAAAAAAAAGTTTTTTTCAGTAAATGCTTGACTTTTTAGGATATGTTATTGCTTACTAATCAATGGCTGATAGGTCAAAGTAGTGAACAATTAGTGATGTCCGTGTATGGACTTATGTCCAGTTCTCGCTATTATATTTCTAATGAAAAGGCAAGTGTGAGAGACAGCGAACAAAGAAATCGGCCATCAAAAAAGCAATAACATATCCTAAAAAGTCAAATTTAACTCCGAAAATATCATTTTGTACTCTTCTACAATTACAGGTACATGTATTTAGTTTTTCTAATAGTTCGCCTCGTTCGAAGATAAACAAAAACACACCGTTTTTCCTGCAGTGGTATTTAGTTTAAGACATTAGTGAAGAAATTTCATCTCGGTAAAATTGTGCTTCTCAAATTTGTGACAATAAAAGAAATTTGTGGTATGGTAACTTTGAATGCAGTAGTTGTTGTCGAGGTATACAGGGCGAAGCCAAAGAAAGTGACTGGTTTAGATTTATATTCATGATCTTTTCATGTCATGATGAAGTCACATTTTTCAAGAAATGATTTCAATATTTGAATACTAAAGATCTAATACGATCATTAACCTACGTTTGCAAAAAATCTGAATTTTTGTGTGGAATTGTTTGAATAAATAACACATTATGATCAAGAACGTGCATTTTTTGGACTAAACACCCCAATTTAACATACCAATTTTCTCAGTTTTGAATGGTCACTTGCTGCGTAATGAGATCAGTAAATTGTCTGTAAATAAACAACACTTTGTATGTGTTTAATGCATATTTACACACAATGTTGTATTTTAAGAAAGTGTTTTTGTAAATTTATATCCTCTTTGTATACATTAACGCTACATAACACAAAAACTATTATTCGTTGTAGGATATTTTCAAGGTCGCAGTACCGTTATTTTACATTCAAAATTTGTTAAACTAAAACACGGCGATGGTTTGCTACTTTACATGTGAAAACCCCCGTTATTTAACCCAAAACTATACAGTGTACCTTGCCAGAATCGCAAGACTGTCTCCAATTTATACAATTTATTTGCAATACTGTTACACATCCGTAAATGTGGGCCAGCCAACTGGAGTCTGGTTTCCTTACCTGATAAATCTCCAAGGTCTATAAATTGCTCTGTTTTTTTTTAATGAAGTCGGGGAACCAGACCGCAAAACAACATTTATGTTCTTGGTTTTCTAGCGTCACGAGTATACGGAACCTCTAACCCATCAAATTTTAAAAAAATACAGCAAAAGTAAATGGTGTATACTACCTTTAAAAGGTTATATTTCCGTAACGCGATAGGTTCATTTGAACATTTATTATTTACGGTTTTGAAAATTTAATAAATAAGTACACGACAGCTGTTTTTTAATCTTTATTTTCACTTTGATGTATTTAGAAATCAACTCTTCAATTGTATTAGCTATTACTTTGTTTTTTAGAAGCATCGAGTTGTAAATAATATTTTGTTGTCACAAACTCATTTCAATTTCATATTATTACATTTAAACAATTTATTTTCTACACCATTTTCTACCTGTAACACGTCACTTTTCAAAAGTGAAGAAGGAAATATGCTTTGCCATAAAAAGCTATTATCCAAAATAAATACACCTCGATTGCACATGAATTCTGTGAATTTTTCTTAGAATAATGATTATTCATTCCTGCTTATATGGAGAGATATGTAATGTCCATTATGAACTACCGTAGTTTTACGCGGAAGCCCAGTCGTCTGAACTTTCAACTGGAGAGTTAAAAATAGCAACTGGGTTTTCCCATGGAGCTACAACAAGGTTTTCCTCCTCAAACGCTGTGCAGTTGTTGCACAAATACACATATAAATGGTGTATACGGAAGTTGGCCTGTACTTCAACTTCAATTAAGAGAATTCATGTGTTAATATTGTGTGCGACACAAATTTCATCCCCTCGATGTTGAGTGAAGCAGTACTACAGGCTTGACCCATGCCTTAATGATCCGTTCGAAGTACATGTACATGTAGTTTTGCCATTATTCTTTAGCGGGATCAATTTCTGGTGCTAAATATTTGTGGCTGATGAAACCCCATCCAACTGACGAATCAGTTTTGAAAAGTGAGTACATTGTACATCAGGTTGAATAGATTCCTGTAATTGATTTTTTTTGTAAGTGCCTATAGTATTTTATAGTAAACATGCCTGATATTCGTAGAACGATTAGCTTTTGGCAGGGTGGTTGTATACATTTACATGTACAATGCAGTCTGCTGGCTCCACCCATTTCCGGGTAAAAATTTTCACTTTCTCGGTCAAAAAGAAGTGTTATTTTGACCATGAAAAGAATAGAAGCAAATAGAATTTCATATTCTGTCTCCTGTGACCACTCTAACCCTACAAATAGGTTGATAAAGTCACTTCGGAATGAAAAAAACCACATTGACTCAAATTTATTTGATCATAATAATAACCCGACCGGATGCACGTAACTATACACAATCGCCGTTTCCGCATACTATGCTCTCCCCATTTCCGGGTAAACATTGAAACTTTCTTGGTAATTTTGCGACCGAGAAAATGTCAACTTTTCAGTCAAAATGAACGAGAAAAATGTCATTTTGACCATGAGAAGGACAGAGCAAATATATTCAGTCTGACTGTCAAACTCTTTTGTCAAACTCTGGGTCAGATTAATTGATCCTGAATCTGAACCTATATATAATTATTTGCTCTACCCATTTCCGGGTACTCATCAACACTTTCTCATGTTTTTATTTGGAAGGTGTCATTTTGACCATGGAAAAGATAGAGCAAATATAACTTCATCAGTGACTTAGTGTGTACATAACCCTACAAATAGGGCTGTATGTATTGCCTCTCTTTGTCTATAATCTTGTAACCATTACAGGCGACAAGACAAGATAAGATAATGGCAACAAAATAAGACACAAGACAAGAACCAATTACAGCCCTATTTGTATGGAGAGTGTGCACCCTTCTCTATTTTACAGCTCCCCCCCCCCCCTTCCTAAGCCCCCCTTCCTGTCGCACACTTTGAGTATTCCTAAGTTGTTTTGTTCTTTTTCGTTAGGATCATAATCACGATGGCGGAGGCTGCAGCCCTAACCAGGGGCGGATCCAGGAATTTCGGTTAGAGGGGGCGCCAAAAATTGTCAACATAATATATTGGGAGAAGATATGGGAGCGCAGGAGGCGCGAAGCCCCAACGCCGAGATCTTCTCAATCTTCTCGAGATTTTTTTAGGGGGGGCGCGCGCCGGGTGCGCCCCCCCCCTGGATCCGCGCATGCTAACCGTATTGGACACGATCAGCCAGGGGCATTTGGAATGCCCGATCTGCTGCTGTCGATTCAAGGATCCTAAGATGCTAGACTGTCTTCATAGCTTCTGCCTGAACTGTCTGGGAGAGATGGTGAGCAAACAGAACGCAGAGGCGGCGAATATAACATGTCCAGTCTGCAGGAGAGAGACGGGCGTTCCTGAGGAAGGAGTGCAGAGTCTGTCTTCTAGCTTCTTTCTGATATCTCTTGTCGATGAGATAAGCAAACAAGAGCAGTTATTAGGAAAGGTAACTACTACTAGTGCGACTTGTGAATCCTGCGAAGAAGGAAACGAGGCCGTGTCAAGATGCCTTGACTGCAAGGAATATATCTGCAAGAAATGCCAAGGGGCACATGGATTTCTGAGGTACACCAAAGACCATCGCATCATTCCAGTAAATGACCTGGACAAATCGACGGCTTCACGAACAGATGTTACCAAGACTGTCACATCACCACAATCATGTAGAAAACATAGTGATCACGACGTATGCTTTCACTGTGAGACTTGTGATGCATTGATTTGCGGCATGTGTGTTGCAACTGAGCACCGAACAGCGGAACATAAGTTAATTGGTATCGGGGATGCCATAAAATCATTCCGTGAGAGTGTCAAGGACATTTTGCAAAAGTTCCAGAAAAGCAAAGAGCAATTTGCATCAAACGAAGACTCCATCAAACATGCACGGAATAGATTGAAAACGAAAATGGCTCAGGCTTGCAGTGATATTTTTTTTAAAGCCGAGGCAGAAATAGCTAAAATCAGAAGCAAAGCGAAGGTAATCACTGAACAAGTCGACAAAATCGGTCAGGAGAGAGACAGCGAGTACGAAAAGGCGCTCATGCGCAACCGTGACCAGATGGAACGCACATATCAGGTTGTCACGGCTGTAAACGACTTGATGAGTCAAGTCGATGATTTCGAGCTCTTGGAACTCAGACCTGTCGTATGTCATGCATTTACCATACGTATGTACTTTGAGGGACATCAACTGCACGTTCCAAAAGCTAGTGTGTGTTGTCGTGGATTAAAATGGCGGCCCCATGCCACGAGTTCATGTAAAGACTTGGTGAGTTCGTTCCGTTATTTACTGGTTTGAAAGGACCCAAAGACACAACATGGTGGCAGCAGTGGTCCCAGTAAATATCAGCAGAAATAATCAGTGACATTTTGAGACAGTAGTTGGACTCTTGGTAACATAAAAAACCGTAATTTTTCGTCCGATTTGATCGCCACATGCTTAACGTTTTACATGTACAATCATGTCACAGTCAGAGGGGGCGCCCTTTCGTTCAGCATTGATCGGACGACTCGATCCCTATGACCAAGTGGAGGAAATAACCAACTACCTTGAACGATTGGACCTTTATTTCAAGGCCAATGACGTTTCTCCAACTAAGCAGTCTGCTGTTCTGCTCACTTGTATTGGAGCAAATGTATACAAGGCTGTGAAAAGCCTTTCTGAACCTGTGCCAGTCACTGAAAAGACTTATGATGAACTCTGTGCTCTCCTCACTATGGACCAAAACGACTGGTGATCGCCGAGCGCTTTCGATTTTATAAGCGCAATCAAGATTCTGGTGAGACCATCGCACAGTATTCTGTTGAATTACAAACCTTGGCTGGGCCTTGTAAATTCGGCTCTTTCCTTGATGATGCCCTCCGCGACCGGCTAGTTTGCGGCATCCGCAGTGTGTTTCTACAGAAACACTTGCTCACAAAAGATGCCCTGACATTCTCCAAAGCCATTGAACTAGCCAAGACACTTGAAACAGCAACACAGGATCAACAGGCCATTCAGGCTAGAGGAGATAACAAACCAGTCCAAGCCGTCCACCAGGTACAGCAGCGCTACACGCAACGCCCCAACAAACCCCAACCAAGATGGAATCAGCGCTCCTCGTACACCGAGCCAAGTGGGCCCCTTTGTCAGAATTGTGGCTATGCCTCTGCCCATAGAACCTGCCCAGCCACGGGACAACCCTGCAAGAATTGCAATAAGATTGGCCCCTTTTTCCAAAGTCTGCCGATCACGACCCAAACAGATGCGAGCAGTTCTTCAGACCGATCCTGCACAGGAGGTTGAAAACAGTGACTTTGCCGAAAATGAGTTCTTTGTCGGTGCCATCCGCCGACAACAACTGCCAATTGACGATGTTTGGAGACAAGACATCCATGTACATGGGCAGCCTGTGTCATTCCTCCTTGACACTGGATCTGAGGTCAATATCCTCCCGCTCGACATCTTCAAAGCGCTGAATGTCCCTGATAAGACTCTACAGCCATCCACAACCCGCCTTACAGGCTTCTTCGGGGGGAAAGCCACGCCCATCGGCCAGACGAGACTGATATGCCAAGTCAAAGGCATAACCGAATGCCTGCCATTCCTTATCCTGGCTCACGGGGAACCTGTCATAGGCAAGCATGCCTGTGACTTGCTTGGATTGGTGCAACGAGTCTACACTCTGCTCAGCCATGAGAGTGTTTTTGAAGGGGGTGGATGTCTGCATGGACAAGCAGTCAGTATCAAGATAGATGAAACGGCCACCCCTTACTGCGTCACGGCCCCCCGTCGTATTCCCATTCCTCTTCTGCCCCAACTTAAAGAGGAGCTGGACAGTATGGAAAAACAAAACATCATCCAGCGTCTCACCGACCCCAGTGATTGGTGCTCACCTATAGTGATAGCACCGAAGAAAAATGGTGCCATTCGCCTATGCGTGGATCTCAGGCGACTGAATAAAGCCGTTGCCAGGGAGAAATTCACCATACCAACCATCGAAGAAGTCCTTGGGAGAGTCTCTGGTGCCCAAATATTCTCCCTTCTCGATGCCAAACATGGCTTCTGGCAAGTACCACTGACAGAGGAAAGCCAGAAGTACACCACCTTCATAACGCCATTTGGGCGTTATTGCTTCAAGCGCCTTCCATTTGGCATCACCTCAGCACCAGAAATATACCAACGCATCATGTGCGACCTTCTGACCGACATACCCGGGGTTGTAGTCTACATGGATGACATACTCGTCACTGGATGCACAAAAGAAGAACACGATGCACGACTCCAGCGCATTCTCGAGATTGTACAGAACGCGGGGCTGCAGCTAAACAAGGACAAATGTAAAATCGCCCAAACAAAGGTGGACTTCCTCGGCATGAAGCTTGATCAACACGGCATCCATGCCGACCCCGCAAAGATAGCAGCGATCATTCAAATGCCACCACCGACCTCCAAAGCTGAAGTGAAACGACTGATGGGGATGATCAATTGGCTTGCTCGGTTCATCCCCCATGTTTCCTCAGTCGCTGCCCCTATCAATGACCTACTGAGGAGCGATGTCAGCTGGCTCTGGGGATCACAACAACAGTCAGCTTTCAGCGGCATTAAGACACTCCTGAGTCCTCACATCAGCCCCTGCCCTGGCTTTCTATGATCCAGGTAAGCCAACTATGGTTAGCGCAGATGCCAGCGAATATGGTCTGGGTGGCTGTATTTTGCAGCAACAGGAGGACAAGCAGTGGAAACCAGTGGCGTACTGCTCGAGAACTCTTACACCAGCTGAAAAACGCTACGCACAGATAGAGAAAGAGCTGTTGGCTTCGGTGTGGTCATGCGAAAGGTTCTATGTATACCTTCGGGGCCTTCACATCACCATTCAGACTGATCACAAACCGCTAGTTCCACTCATCAACAACAAAGATCTGTGCGACGCTCCGTTGAGGTGTCAACGACTTCTTATGCGTCTCATGAAGTACCACTGCACTGCTGAGTATGTACCTGGCAAACTCCTTGCTGTGGCCGATACCCTGTCCCGAGCACCCCTGAAGTCATCAGGCGCCAATGGTGACAACCTTCAAGACGAGGTTGAAGCGCATGTTCGATTTGTCACAGGCCACTGGCCAGTTTCCCAGGGGAAAATGGACGAGATCTCACGTGAAACTGCAAGTAACAGCATATGTTCGTAATGGCTGGCCAAAGTACTCCAGAGACATTGAGTCAGCAACAGTGAAGCTCTACTGGGAGCAACAAGACACCCTCAGCTTAGTCCAGGGAATCCTCACCTATGGAGACCGCATCGTTATTCCTGCCAAGATGCGCCAAGACATGCTGTTGAGGGTCCATGAAGGTCATCAGGGAATTACAAAGTCCAGAGCCCGAGCTGCTCAAGCTGTTTGGTGGCCAGGTATTGGGAGCGACATTGCCCAGTACATCGAGAAATGTACCTTCTGTCAGACAAAGCAGTCAGCACAGCGATCAGAACCCCTGATCTCAACTCCGCTACCTGAACGACCTTGGCAACGTCTTGCCTGTGATTTGGCAGAGGTCAATGGGAGACACTACGTTGTCTTGGTCGACTACTATTCGCGATGGTTTGAGGTCCATCATCTCCAGAAGACAACGTCCCTGGCTGTCATTAACTTTCTGAAGGCCACTTTTGCTCGTTTCGGCATACCAGAGGTCATCGTCACCGATAACGGGCCACAGTTCTTAACCGAATTCGACCAATTTGCCAATGAGTATGATATCCAACATCACACATCTAGCCCAAACTACCCTCAGGCAAATGGAATGGCTGAGAAGGCAGTCCACATTGCTAAATCGATGCTGAAGCAGTCTGATCCTCTCCGAGCACTGTTGACTTACCGATCCACACCGATCCCAGGCCTTAACCTGAGCCCTGCACGCCTGCTGATGGGTCGCGAACTTCGTACCACATTGCCAATTCTCCCTCGAAATCTCCGTCCCAAGAATGTCAACACTCATCAGTTGCAGACAGACGACAAGCGACGCAAGGCCAAGAATGAGTCTTCTTTCAACAAGAAACATGGCGTCCGTCAGCTGTGTGAGCTGAAACCAGGTGACCCAGTGCGAATCCGCAACAAAACACACCTGAGTCCAGTGGGTGAAGTGGTTCGAAAAGCAGGCCCCCCACGCTCCTACGTTGTCAGTGTTCAGGGTGTAGAATATCGCCGTAACCGTCGCTACCTGTTCCTTGTCCCGGAACCGGAGCCAGTTCTTGAAGTCCAGACCCCACCTGACCCAACACTCCCACAGGATCCCGAGCCAACAACATTGCTCAGACCACAACGCACAGGACAACCTCCACAGTGGCATCAGGATTATGTGATGTACTAAACTTGCAACATGGAACTGGAACATTAAACCCTCCACTGTAAAGAACTGGACTCTAGACAAAACAACCAGAATGAACTTTACTTTCACAGAAACATTCACAACATATGGCTTGATATTAGAACAGTTTGCTGTTTGTTTATTGTTAACTATTTGTTCATTGTTAATGTGTTTAACCAGTTTTGTTTGCCTACAGCTTAAAGGGGGAGATGTCGTATGTCATGCATTTACCATACGTATGTACTTTGAGGGACACCAACTGCACGTTCCAAAAGCTAGTGTGTGTTGTCGTGGATTAAAATGGCGGCCCCATGCCACGAGTTCATGTAAAGACTTGGTGAGTTCGTTCCGTTATTTACTGGTTTGAAAGGACCCAAAGACACAACAAGACCGAAGGTGATGCACAATTTGCAATTCCAGAAGGATCTCAAGTGCGAACCGGCAAAGGTGGATCTTTCGTTCATTGACGTCAAATGTCAAGATGTCGTCAGTGAAGAGAATCTTGGGAAGATATTGCTCAAAGAAAAGTGGCAGGTGAAGGAAGAGTTCGGTAAGGAAGGAAACAGTGACGGCGAATTCCAATTGGCCGGAAATGTTGCATGTTTTAACAACGGGGACATTGCTGTGACAGACCCAACACTGAAACGACTATCGCTATTTACCTCCACTGGACGTTTCAAAACTTCGGCCGCTCGAAGCGGTCATCAGCTGGACGCTCCTCGGGGCATTGCTGTCACCTCGGATGATCTGCTTTTTGTCACGGACAAAAAGAAAGTGAAGGTTTTTGACAACAATCTTCAGTTGATTCGCGAATTCACACCCTCTAAGGAAGAGGCAAGTCAGTTAACTGCTATTGCGCTGGACGCAACTGGAGAACGACTAGCTGTGGCTGACTGGGGCAGGAAAGTTGTTTATGTGCATTTGCTTGATGGCTCGTTAGTAGCAACCATTCCAAATGAAAATGTGACATTTTATTTAGCGATGGATAATATGGAGCGCCTGTTCATTTCTAACTACGAAAATAAAACCCTCTCCTGCGTAGACCTCAAGGGCAACGAGGTGTTTAGTATCAATACACTTGTGGACAAAAAATCGGCGAGTCCAACTGGGATCTTTGTTGACAGTCACGGCTACTTTAATGTTGCTGTTTATCTCGGTGACAGGGGAACCGCAACAATACAGCAGTACGACCCAAATGGATTAATGGTAGGAACTGTAGCCGAAAAGCTGTACAATCCGATACAAATGGCCTATACACCCACTGGCGACGTGGTTGTTGCAAGCTTACATTCCGTCAAGATCTTGCAGCGGATGTGAATTGCCTGCTGGGCCCCCGCTGCTTACTTGAAACAAACTACATCTTCCATGGGCTCTGTGCACAAGTACCCCCTCAGCGGAAAGAAAATGCGAACTGGGGGAGTCATCAGACGGCATCTTACCCTACTTCAATTTAAGGCCGTTTTCCAAATCCCAGCTTCGTTTTCCGTCTTTGGCTTTGTTCATGCAGTTTGGCAATGGTGATGTAGCCGGAGATTAATTGATCGTACATACAACATATATTGGCATGGGGCTAATTAGGCTAACCATTAAGTGCGTGCCGAGATTTATCACTGAATCGGTAACCTAAACTCTCAGAGATTATTATCTTTGATGTGTGACGTGCTGGCAACTGCTCAGACTCGTCTCGTGCCCGACCCAACCGATGTCTACAAACTAGCTGTCTCTCTGAATGTATAAGAGTAAAAAGCCCACTCTCAAAAATAGTGAATCTCTTATAAAACCAATCCAACAAGAGTGAAATTGAGTTTTTCAGAGAGGCAACTCCAAAAAAGTTAAAACCACCCCAAAAGAGTAAATTCTCACTCTTCCGAGGAACCATATGAAGAACAACTATAACAGAGCTGTCCTTCATAATTATGGCTCCTCGAAATAGTGAACAGTTACTCTTTTTGAATGATTTTCCTTTTTTTAAAGTTGTTTTTTGCTCTGAAAAAGTAAATTTCATTTTTTGTTGTGAGTGAACTTTTTACTTTTATACATTTAGAGAGTTTATCTGTGTTTAGGTTTCAGAACATCTAGGGGTACGATGCGGCGCCGCGTTGATTGCTTGATCGGAGTTGCTAAATTTCAAGCATAGTGTAACAAAACCAGGTACATGTAAACACAAGGTGCTTGAAATTCCTTTTTCTATAGTGCGAGCTGATTGTTCTTTTACCAGCCAACTGCCCTTTTTCTTATTCTTACTGGCCTGGACTGGCATAAATACACAATTGTTGCTTGTAATCGTTAATAGGATTAACGCAATTGTTAAGCTAATTATATGCAAATTACTCGAACAATACAATTACCTGTAGATCTGCCTCATCTGAATTGGCTTTGTAGTCAACAGGGCTAGTCAGTATATAAACTGTTTCACAATGCTTATCATGAAGGACTTGTGACTGGTTGCTGTAGGAGAGACACGTGTGTGTATGTGTCGTGTGTGTATTTCGTCTTTGGTTGCCGGCCTCATGTGTCGTACATGTAAGTTTAATTTACATACAGTTATGTGCCCATGCCCCCCTTTTCAGCCGCACTTGTTTATTCTTTTAGGATTGTATACGTTTTTAGTAGCGTTAGGTTGTATTCATTTTTGTGGGACTTTGCATGTTATCCAGCATAGATAACATGCCACGCAATTATATATTTGTTTTCATTTCTCAAACTGAACCCATACTGCTTAAATCCATACTGTCTAAAAAATTGTATATAATAATTACAAACAAACAGACGTGGCTACCAGTTCGCGCCGGATGACGTATATAAACGCAAAAATTTTCCAAAATTCAAAACGGATGACGCATAAACACGCCAAGTTCAAGTTCGGAAATGTATGTCAGCAGTGCGCAAGGCCGGAAATGCGTGGGTGTGCTGAACAGCCTGAACACGCTTCGGATCGAGTTTCGTTAAAAATAATCCCGCCCGTCGGCTCGGCGTTGTTAAAATAATCCCGGCGCGAACTGGTTAAGAAATATCATTTATTTCTTCGTAAATTTTTGTTGTGAGTTTGGTTGTCTACTGGCGGATCCCAGGTGGGTTTCGTTACAATACTAACGCGGTCCTGCTTGAGTCGGTGGAACATGTGGCCGCTAGACGGCGTCCCACGGCGTCCCATAGACGGCATCGGCCCTGGAGTAGTTTATTCGATGACGAAACATATTCTTTCCATCTTAATCTGATATCTACTGAAACTGTACTTCCAAGAGCTTAAAGATCCAAAAACCTAAAAAAATCATTATGATAATCAATCACACGATGACGTCATCATGACGTCACCTCAATTTTATATATTTAACACATCCCGATATACCTGCATACCAAGTTTGAACCCAATCGGAATGGTACTTCATTAGAAATATGGCCTCCAAATTTGAACCTTGATTTGATATCACATGATACCCGATTACGTCATCGTGACAAAAAGGTTTGACACTTCGCGAAACAGCTCTTGTTTTCGTTAATTTGTGTTTCATTTTTGGGGGTCTAACTAAGTTCAGGAATTGTCTATTCAATCACTATTTGTGTATGTAGTGTGTATGGGTTTGTATCCGCATTCAAATAGTGGACGTAGAATAATAGAGGATAATAGGGTCCACAATTGACATAAAGTCCACGATTGAAAATCGTAGGGAGGTCTTCCAAAAACGTTCAAGTACAAACAAAAGAGGGACAGTAGGGGTCCACGATGGAAGTTGCTCACACACATGGGTGTGTGGGTTTCTGAATTCGGTACCATGTGGAGACCTAAACACAATGGGGACAATGGGAGTCAAAATGTCTCCACAGAGTAATTTCTTTAGATTAGTAGGTCGCCACAACAAACAAATCACGACATTTTCTTTTATTTTAATAAAATTACTTAAAAACCTAGGGTTAAGATGTGTGTTAGGGTTAGTGTTTGGATTAGGGTATAATATAGGCTATTATTCTATTGTATCATTTTCCAACAATTGCCGCCCGGCGTAACGCGATAAATTCAAATAAAACAACATACACGACAGATGTTTTTAAACTTTATTTTCACTTTATTGTATTTAAAAATCAACTCGTCTTTTTGAAGCATCTAGCTGTAAATAATAATTTGTTATCACCAACTCATTTCAATTTCATATTATTACATTTACACAATTTATTTTCTACAACATTTTCTACCTGTAACACGTCTCTTTTTAAAAGTGAAGAAGGAAAGATGCTTTGCCATAAAAAGCTATTATCCCAAATGAATACACCTCGATTGCCATAAATTTTGTGAATTCTTCCTAGAATAATTATTAATATTTCTTCCTGTATACATGGAGACATATGCAATGTCCATTATGAACTACCGTAGTTTTACGCGGAAGCCCAGTCGTCTGAACTTTCAACTGGGTTTTCCCATGGAGCTACAACAAGGTTTTCCTCAAACGCTGCGCAGTTGTTGCACAAATACACATATAAATGGTGTCTACGGAATTGGCCTGTACCTTCAACTTGAATTAAGGGAATTTATGTGCTAATATTTTGTGTGACACAACCCTTTTATCACCTCGATGTTGAGTAAAGCAGTACTACAGTACATGTACTACTACCAGGCTTGATTACACCTTGCCTTATCCGTTCGAAGTACATGTACATGTAGTTTTGCCATTATTCCTCCGCGGGATTTCTGGTGCTAAATATTTGTGGCTGATGAAGACCCCAACCAACTGACGAATCAGTTTTGAATACTAAAGATCTAATACGATTATTAACCTATTTTTGCAAGAAATCTGAATTTTTGCGTGGAATTGTTTGAATAAATAACACATTATGATCAAGAACGTGCATTTTTTGACTAAACACCCCAATTTAACATACTATCAATTTTCTCAGTTCTGAATGGTCACTTGCTGCGTAATGAGATCAGTAAATTGTCTGTAAATAAACAACACTTTGTATGTGTTCGATGTATATTTACACAAAATGTTGTATTTTAAGAAACTTTTTGTAAATTTATATCCTCTTTGTATACATTAACGCTACACAACACGAAAACTATTATTCGTTGTAGGATATTTTCAAGATCGCAGTACAGTTGTTTTACATTCAAAATTTGATAAACTAAAATACGGCGATGATTTGCTACTTTACAGGTGAAGACCCCCGTTATTTAACCCAAAACTATACAGTGTACCTTGGCAGAATCGCAAGCCAGCCAGCAATCGTTGGAAATATCTTACTATTTTCAAGAACTGTCTCCAATTTATAAAATTTAGTGAGTTCTCATTTGATTTGCAAAACTGTTACACATCCGTAAATGTGTGCCAGTCAACTAGAGTCTGGTTTCCTTACCTGATAAATCTCCAAGGTCTATAAATTGCTCTGTTTTGTTTGAATGAAGTCGGGGAACCAGACTGCAAAACAACATTAATGTTCTTGGTTTCCCGGCATCTATGGTCAGCGTCACGATAATTACTATACGAACTTCGTAACTAATCTAATTTAGAAAATTACAGCAAAAGCAAATGATGTGTACTACCTTTAAAAGGTTATATTCACAAAACGCGATATAGATCCATTTGAAAATCTGGAAAATCTTCACGGTTTTGAAACTTTAATAAATAACACAATGTACACGACAGCTGATTTTAAACTGTATTTTCACTCAATAGTATTTAGTTATTATGCTTGGTTTTTTTAAAGCATCGAGTTGTAAATAATAATTTGTTATCACAAACTCATTTCAATTTTACATTATTAAATTTAAACAAATGTTTCTACATGTAACACGTCTCTTTTTAAAAGTGGAGGGGACAGATGCTTTATTAAAACAAAAGCTAATATTTTTAATAAAACACCTCGATTGCAAATTTTATATCTGTGGATATAGAATAATTATCATTCTTTCCTGCATACATGAAGACATATGCAAAGTCCATTGTGAACTTTCCTAGTTTTACGCGGAAGGCCAGTCGTCTAACATTTAATTGGAGAGTTAAAAATAGCAACTGGGTTTTCCCCATGAAGCTGTTGTGTAGTTAATATGTTAATATCTTACCAGTATAGGCCTACTCGTCGGACATAGAACATAATTGTTATGAGTTACCCAACGTATCATGTTAATGATTCACCTGATATACAATCACCTGATGTACGCGTAGGAACCTATTGTCTATATAAGAAGGCCCTGTTGGTTCTCGGGCGTGAGGCCCTATTCAAACGCTGCGCAGTTGTTGCACAAATTCACAGATAAATGGCGTCTACAGAAGTTGGCCTATACCTTCAACTTGAATCATGAGAATTTATGTGTTAATATTTTGTGCGACACAAACCTTTCTTCCCCTCGATGTTGAGTGAAGCAGTACTACTAATTTACTACATGTACTAGGCTTGATCACACCTTTAGCAGTTCGAAGTAGTTTTGCCATTCTTTCGCGGGATTTCTAGTGCTAAATATTTGTGGTTGAAGACCCCATCCAACGGCGAATCAGTTTTTAAAAGTAAGTACATTGTACAAGTTGAATAGATTCAATGTAATTGATTTTTTTTTAATAAGTGAAATATCTTCAATAATCATGCCTGATATTCGTTAAAACGATTAGCTTTTGGGTGGTTGTATATGTACATGTACATGTACAATGCACTGTTGGTAGAACAAACTATGGGTCAGATTAATGGATCCTGAATCTGAACGTACCCATATAATTGCTCTACCCATTTCAGGGTCAAAATGTCACTTTCTCGGTCGAAAAGAAATACCAAAAAAAATACAATTTTTGTTTACTCGGAAAAGTTAAATTTTGACCATGAAAATCAAAGGAGCAAATATAATTTCAGATTCAGTCCATAGTGTGCACTGTAGTCCTACAAATAGGTTGATAAGGTCACACTGGAATGCTGTACCCATTTCTGGGGGAAAATGACACTTTCTCTGTCATTTTGACCAAGAAAATTGTCGGTTTCTCGGTCAAAATAAACAAGAAAAAGTTAATAACTATTGAACATAATCATATTTTGTTTTTCACTGAAGAGAGTGGGAGATAGTTCATGTTTCATGACAATGAATTTTTGGGGGCATCTCTTACGAGTGAAAAGTAGTCTATCTCTTTAAAGGAAGCATCGATCACACCCTTTGCAAACAAAAATATTGGTCAATCTGTATGAAGGTAGTGTACATCATTTGCAAATATCAATGACTGAATAGCAGCCTTTATTAAGCATCCTGTTAAATCACAGCATCTAATGTGTTGCAGTTTTCGAGAAAAGTGGAATTTTGTATCAATTTCTAACGATTGCCGGCCAGACTGGTCCTAGACGATTGGAACCAGACTACAAAACAGCATTAATGTTCTTGGTTTTCCTGCATCTATGAACACCAAATTTAAAAAACAGGTCAGCATCACAATTTTACTATACAAACCTTCTAACCCATCAATTTTTTAAAATTAAAGCAAAAGCAAAAGGTGTGTACTACCTAGGTTATAAATCCAAAACGCGAAAGATCCTTTTGAAAAACTGAAAAATCTTAACGGTTTTGAAACTTTAATAAATAAACGTACATGACGACTGTTTTTTAACTTCATTTTCTCTTTATTGTATTTCAACTCTTCAATCTTATAGCATTTTTTTAAAGAAGCATCCAGTTGTCCAGTTGCCAATTTCCGCTTATAAAATTTAAACAGATTTTTCTACACCCATTTCTACCTGTAACACGTCTCTTTTCAGAAGTGGAGAAGGGTTTGCCATACAAAGCTATTATCCAAAATAAATACTACTCGATTGCAAATGAATTAGTGAATATTTCATAAAATTATTATTATTCTTTTCTGCCTACATGGAGACATATGTAATGTCCATTACGAACTACCGTAGTTTTACGCGTAAGGCCAATCGTCTGAACTTTCAACTAGAGCGTTAAAAATAGCAACTAGGTTTTCCCATGAAGCTATAAAAAGATTCCCCTCCTCAAACGCTGCGCAGTTATTGCACAAATACACAGATAAATGGTGTCTAGGGCCTGGCCTTCAACAAATATCTCAAAAGTGTCAATTTTGACCATTGGAGCAAATATAGTTTCAGGTTCAGACTCTAGTGTTTACTGTAGCCCTACGACTAGGTTGATAAAGTCACTTTGGAATGATAACAAAACACATGTGACTTGAATTGATTTGATCATAACTAGAGGCCCGTGTCATGATCAAGCCCTGAATTTAGCTTGGTACAACTATAAATCTAGATCGGGCCATTACCCAACCCATACATGTCTAGAACAAATCCAGTAACAGACAACAAAATGAATGAGCTCAAATATTTATTTGAGAATAAATAAACCAAAGTATTTAGTAAATCACGCAAAATAGAAATACAGTTAAATCAAAGTAAACTCACAAAATATACCTAAATTACATGCCTTTAAATAATTTAAGAATTATAATTTGAAGAAAATTGAATTACAGGTGCTGTCTCTGACGATATATATCTAACTTAAATCGCTGCAAATGTATAAGATAAACAGCAAAGAAGTTGTATTAATTGAAACTTATTTAGAGCATGCAAATTACACAAATATTAATATTATATGAAATGAATCGTCATTCAAATCAAAGCATGCAAAACCAATCATCATGCAGATAAACACAATATAGACGAGCTTCAACCTGGCTATTAACAACTCAATAGCAAAACAAAAGAAATGAATTCATGCAGGCTTCAACAAATCAATTAATGAATTAATCAATCAATCAATAAATTGGTATACATACCAAATCCCTCAGGTACTTTCACAGAATGGCAGTAGCCTGTAACAAATGTTTTAAATAAAACAACTTTCAAACACAATTACTGTTCGTTGGCATGATTCCATCGATAGCATAAAAAGGGGTCAATCACCAACCTCGGGATGACCCACGATCAGGAGGGGATCGATAACTCATACGGCGGGCTGAATGGGCGTCTCTGGCCCGACAAGCAACACTCACACCGCGAGTTCCACCTCGTCTCTCGAACTAATCTAGAGGCCGTTCAACCGTTGTCTGCGACACAGAGCTTCCATGAAAAGGAGCCCGGACTGGCCACATCAAACGAATTTGACCCCTGTATCATTTTCGGGCAGGACTGAAAGCCATCTGTGATAATTCCAAATTAAGCTTATCAGTACAAAATACCAATTCATTCTGTTCTCCCAGTATAACAAAATGCAATATGACATGTCTTATTCTTGTCAACAAAAATATTGGTCAATCTGTATGAAGGTAGTGTACACTATTTGCAAATATCAATGACTGAATAACAGCCTTTATTAAGCATCCTGTGAAATCGCAGCATCTGATGTGCTGCGGTTTTCAAGAAAAGTGGAATTTTGTATCAATTTCTAACGATTGCCGGCCAGACTGGTCCTAGACGATTGGAACCAGACTACAAAACAGCATTAATGTTCTGGGTTTTCCAGGATCTATGAACACCAAATTAAAAAAACAGGTCAGCATCACAATTTTACTATACAAACCTTCTAACCCATCAATTTTTGAAAATTATAGCAAAAGCAAAAGGTGTGTACTACCTAGGTTATATTTCCAAAACGCGATAGATCCTTTTGAAAATCTTAACGGTTTTGAAACTTTAATAAATAAAACAACGTACAGGACGGCTGTTTTTTAACTTCATTTTCTCTTTATTGTATTTCAACTCTTCAATCTTATTAGCATTTTTTTTAAAGAAGCATCCAGTTGTAAATAATAATTGGTTATCACAAACTGATTTCAATTTCCGATTAAAAAATTTAAACAGATTTGTCTACACCCATTTCTACCTGTAACACGTCTATTTTCAGAAGTGGAGAAGGGTTTGCCATAAAAAGCTATTATCCAAAATAAATACTACTCGATTGCAAATGAATTATTGAATATTTCATAAAATATATTTTTTTTCTACATGCCTACATGGAGACATATGTAATGTCCATTACGAACTTCCGTAGTTTTACGCGTAAGGCCAATCGTCTGAACTTTCAACTAGAGCGTTAAAAATAGCAACTTGGTTTTCACATGAAGCTATAAAAAGGTTTCCCTCCTCAAACGCTGCGCAGTTATTGCACAAATACACAGATAAATGGTGTCTAGGGCCTGGCCTTCAACAAATATCTCAAAAGTGTCAATTTTGACCATTGGAGCAAATATAGTTTCAGGTTCAGACTCTAGTGTTTACTGTAGCCCTACGACTAGGTTGATAAAGTCACTTTGGAATGATAACAAAACACATGTGACTTGAATTGATTTGATCATAACTAGAGGCCCGTGTCATGATCAAGCCCTGAATTTAGCTTGGTACAACTATAAATCTAGATCGGGCCATTACCCAACCCATACATGTCTAGAACAAATCCAGTAACAGACAACAAAATGAATGAGCTCAAATATTTATTTGAGAATAAATAAACCAAAGTATTTAGTAAATCACGCAAAATAGAAATACAGTTAAATCAAAGTAAACTCACAAAATATACCTAAATTACATGCCTTTAAATAATTTAAGAATTATAATTTGAAGAAAATTGAATTACAGGTGCTGTCTCTGACGATATATATCTAACTTAAATCGCTGCAAATGTATAAGATAAACAGCAAAGAAGTTGTATTAATTGAAACTTATTTAGAGCATGCAAATTACACAAATATCAATATTATATGAAATGAATCGTCATTCAAATCAAAGCATGCAAAACCAATCATCATGCAGATAAACACAATATAGACGAGCTTCAACCTGGCTATTAACAACTCAATAGCAAAACAAAAGAAATGAATTCATGCAGGCTTCAACAAATCAATTAATGAATTAATCAATCAATCAATAAATTGGTATACATACCAAATCCCTCAGGTACTTTCACAGAATGGCAGTAGCCTGTAACAAATGTTTTAAATAAAACAACTTTCAAACACAATTACTGTTCGTTGGCATGATTCCATCGATAGCATAAAAAGGGGTCAATCACCAACCTCGGGATGACCCACGATCAGGAGGGGATCGATAACTCATACGGCGGGCTGAATGGGCGTCTCTGGCCCGACAAGCAACCCTCACACCGCGAGTTCCACCTCGTCTCTCGAACTAATCTAGAGGCCGTTCAACCGTTGTCTGCGACACAGAGCTTCCATGAAAAGGAGCCCGGACTGGCCACATCAAACGAATTTGACCCCTGTATCATTTTCGGGCAGGACTGAAAGCCATCTGTGATAATTCCAAATTAAGCTTATCAGTACAAAATACCAATTCATTCTGTTCTCCCAGTATAACAAAATGCAATATGACATGTCTTATTCTGAATAAATATATCTGCACTCCAATTCCCCCTATTTCGAAATAAAGGTCACCACAAAATAATGAATCTTTAAATATACTCACGGTCAGCAACAAGTGGCCGAAGACTCACAAACACATCAAGTGGTGCATATAATTGGGCGATGTCTGGGTAAGCTGACTCTTACGAGCATACACCCCGTTAGCTGTTTTCGCTGCGAAGCGGAGATTCAATCTGCCTGTTTTTCGCGCGCTACGTACTTTCCTGGTATTATCAGCCCATGTACAAACTCATTCACGCATGCCAACCCTTCATACAATCTCACATACACATGCAAATGCCCATACATGTACAGCTAGCTGTACATGTACGCATTCCTGCCGACCATGGCTTAGTAGACTTGACTAAGTCCTGCAATAAAAAACAATGAGTTCTCCGACAGCCCGTAACTATACACAATCGCCATTTCCGCATACTGTGCTCTTTCTCGGTTACTCGGAAAGTGTCATTTTGACCATGAACAATATACTTATTCAGTCTGACTTTAGTGTGTACCTAGCCCTACAAACAGGGCTGTATTAATTGACTCTTGTTTGTCTATCATCTTGTCGTTATTACAGGCGTCAAGATAAGATAAAATATAATGGCAACAACAAGACACAAGACAAGAGCCAATTACAGCCCTATTTGTAGGATAAGTGTTCACCCTTCTCTATTATTTGGCTCTATGCCAACATAAACCCCTACATGTCGCACACTTTGAGTATTCCTAACTTTGTTGGTTCTTTTTTCGTTATAGAATCATAATCACGATGGCGGAGGCTTCAGCCCGAACCGGCGTGTTGGACACAATTAGCCAGGGGCATCTGGAATGTCCGATCTGCTACTGTCGATTCAAGAATCCTAAGATGTTACACTGTCTTCATAGCTTCTGCCTGAACTGTCTGGGTAAGATGGTGTGCAAAGATACGACAGAGAGGGCAAAGATAACATGTCCAGTCTGCAGGAGAGAGACGGGCGTTCCTAAGGAAGGAGTGCAGAGTCTGTCTTCAAGCTTCTTTCTGATATCTCTTATCGATGACATAAGCAAACAAGAGCAGTTATTAGGAAAGGTAACTACTACTAGTGCGACTTGTGAATCCTGCGAAGAAGGAAACGAGGCCGTGTTAAGATGCCTCGACTGCAAGAAGAACATCTGTAAGAAATGTCAAGAGGCGCACCGTCGCTTGAAGTCAACCAAAGACCATCGCATCATTCAAGCGGAAGACTTGAACAAACCGAGGGCTTCACCAACAGATGCTACTAAGACTGCCACACCAAAATGTCGAAAACATAGTGATCAAGCCATATGCTTTCACTGTGAGACTTGTGATGTGTTGATTTGCGGCATGTGTGTTGCAACTGAGCACCGAACAGCGGAACATAAGTTCATTGGTATCGGAGATGCCATCGAATCATTCCGTGAGAGTGTCAAGGACATATTGCAAAAGTTCCAGAAAAGCAAAGAGCAATTTGCATCAAACGAAGACTCCATCAAACATGCACGAAATAGATTGCAAACGAAACTGGCTCAGGCTTGCAGTGATATTTCCGCGAAAGCCGAGGCAGAAATTGCTAAAACCAGAAGCAAAGCGAAGGTAATCACCGAACAAGTCAACAAAATCGGTCAGGAGAGAGACAGCGAGTACGAAAAGGCGCTCGGGCGCAACCGTGACCAGATGAAACGCGCAGATCAGGTCGTCACGGCCGTAAACGACTTGATGAGTCAAGTCGATGATTTCGAGCTCTTGGAACTCGGACCGAAGGTGATGCACAATTTGCAATTCCAGAAGGAGTTCAAGTGCGAACCGGCAAAGGTGGATCTTTCGTTCATCGGGGTCAAATGGCAAGATGTCGTCAGTGAAAAGGATCTTGGGAAGATGTTGCTCAAAGAGAAGTGGCAGGTGAAGGAAGAGTTCGGCAAGAAAGGAAACGGTGATGAGGAATTCCAATTTGCCTTCGGTGTTGCATGTTTCAGAAACGGGGACATTGCTGTGACAGACGATCAGCTGAATCGACTATCGATATTTACCTCCATTGGACATTTCAAAACTTCGGCCGCTCAAAGCGGCCATCAGCTGGACGCTCCTCGGGGCATTGCTGTCACCTCGGATGATCTGCTTTTTGTCACGGCCAAAAATAAAGTGAAGGTTTTTGACGGCAATCTTCAGTTGATTCGCGAATTCACACCATCTAAGGAAGAGGCAAGTCAGTTAACCGATATTGCGATAGACTCAGCTGGGGAACGACTAGCTGTGGCTGACTGGGGCAGGAAAGTTGTTTCTGTGCATTTGCTTGATGGCTCGTTAGTAGCAACTATTTCAAATGAAAATGTGGACTTTTTTTTAGCGATGGATAATATGGATCGCCTGTTCATTCCTAACTTCAAAAATAAAACCCTCTCATGTGTAGACCTCGAGGGCAATAAGGTGTTTAGTATCAATACACTTGTGGACAAAAACCCTGCAAATCCTACCGGGATCCTTTGCGACAGTCACGGCTACTTTAATGTAGCTGTTCGTTACGGTGGTAGTGGAAACTCAAAAATACAGCAGTACGATCCAAATGGATTACTGGTAGGAACTGTAGCCGAAAAGCTGTACAACCCGCTAGAAATGACCTATACACCCACTGGCGACATGGTTGTTGCAAGCTTACATTCCGTCAAGATCTTGCAGCGGATTTGAATTGCCTGCTAGGCACTGCTGCTTACTTGAACCAGGGCCAAACCACACCTGCTATGGGATCCATGCTCAAGTACCCACCCAGCGGAAAGAAATGGCGAGCTGGGGGAGTCATTTCAGATGCCATCTTTAATACCCGACATCAATTGAAGGCCGTTTTCCAAATCCCAGTTTCGTCTCTGTCTTTGACTTCGTACATGCTTTGTCTTTGGCTTCGTTTGGCAATGGTGATGGAGACGGAGATTAATTTATCGTAAAAAAACCCACATTGGGCTAATTAGGCTAACCATAAAGTGCTGAATCGTCGGTGGGCCTAAACTCTGAAATTATTATCCTTGCTATGAGAAGTGCTGGCAACCGCTCAGACTTGTCTTGTGCCCGACGCAACCGATATCTACAAACTAGCTATCTCTCTAAAAGTAACAAAGTAAAAAGCTCACTCTCAAAAAGAGTGAATCTCTTATAAAACTACTGCAACAAGAAGGACTGAAATTTAGTTTTTCAAAACGAAAGCAACTCAAAAAAGTAAGTGAAAACCACTCCAAAAGAGTACATTTTCACTCTTCCGAAAAGTCGTATGGCTCCTCGATAGAATGAAAAAGTTACTCTTCTGGAGTCGTTTTCCCTTTTTTTTTGGAGCTGTTTTAAAGTAAATTTCACACTTTTTGTGTGTGAGCTTTTCACTTTTATACATTTAGAGAGTGGATCTGTGTTTCGGAACATGTGGCCGTCAGATGGCACATCGGCCCTCTATGGTTAGCGTCACGATATGTAATATATGAACCCCCTAACCCATCCAAATTACAGTCAAAGCAAATGGTGTATACTACCTTGAAGATGTTATATTTCAAAAACGCGATAGATGCATTTGAAAATCTGAAAAATCCTCACGGTTTTGAAACTTTATTAAATAAAACAACGTACACGACGGCTGTTTTTAAACTTCATTTTCACTTTATTGTAATTAGAAATAAACTCTTCGGTTTTATTAGCTGTTATTTTGTTGTTGAGAAGCATCTAGTTGTAAATAATCATTTGTTATCCCAAACTCATTTCAATTTCAAATTAATACATTTAAACAATTGGTTTTCTAGATCATTTTGTACCTGTAAAATAACACGTCTCTTTTTAAAAGTGGAGAGAAGAGATCCCGTGCCATACTAAACTATTATTTTAAATAATACACCTCAATTTCAAAGGAATTCTGTGAATAATTCATATAATAGTTATTGTTTCCTGCATACAATGTAGACGTATGTAATGTCCATTGTGAACGTCCGTAGATTACGCAGAAGGCCAAGCGTCTGAACTTTCAACTGGAGAGTTAAAAATAGCCACTGGATTTCCCCATGAAGCTTAGCCTCAAGTCCAAGGATGTGCTGTATCTGCAACGTGTTTACAATGTTGGCTGCATACTGGATGTACATTGTGCTTGTGTACTGCTGGCCACCCATGTGGAGTCTAATCACTGGCAGTTTCATACACAGCCTTGAAGTTTGAATATTTTCAAGTTGTATGTTTTTCTTTACTTTACTCCAATAATCCAAGGCGAATTGGTGGTGGGGGGGGGGGGGGGGGGGGGGGGGGGGGGTCGGTGAGTGCGTATGCAAATTATTACTATTAATGTACTATGTGTTTTTTCCAATGGCCATCACAGATCACTGTTGGTTTGCATCATACTCCTGCGTTTTATAGCGTTTGCTTCTTAGATTTCGCAAACGCTATTCAACATGACAATGCAATCAAAGACCAATCAGATCCCGTGGTTCGAAAGCAGCGCATTCATTAACATAACAACAAAACCCGGAAGTATTACTACAACTTCAAGGCTGTGAATAAAACAGCCAGTGATTGGACTCCACATGAGTGGCAAGTATAGTACACATGCACAATGTTCCTTATGCCAATGCAGCCCACAATGATCATGTAAATACGTTGCAGATACAGCACAGCCTTGCACTCAAGGCTACAGGAGCTATAAAAAGGTTTCCCTCCTAAACGCTGCACAGTTGTTGCACAACAGACAAATGGTTTCTACGGAAGTTGGCCAATACCTTCAACTTGAATCAAAGAAATGTATGTGTTAATATGTTGTGCGACACAAACCTTTCTTCCCCTCGATGTTGAGTGAAGCAGTACCGTACTATGTACTATAGGCTTGATCGCACCTTTAGCCGTTCGAAGTAGTTTTGCCATTCTTTCGCGGGTTTTCTAGTGATATTTGTAGTTGAAGACCCCATCCATCTGGCGAATCAAAAAGTGAGTACATTGTACATGTTAAATAGATTCAATGTAATAGATTTTTTTAATAAGTGAAATAGCTTAGTAAACATGCCTGATATTCGTAAGAACAATTAGCTTTTGGGTGGTTGTATGTACATGTACGATGCAGTCTATTGGTAGAACAAACTCTGGGTGTGATTAATTTATCCTGAATCTGAACCTATATAATATTTGCTCTACCCATTTCTTGCGAAAAATTGTCACTTTCTCTTTCAAAAGGACAAATGTAATTTTCACCATAAAAATTATAGGAGCAAATGCAATTTCGGATTCAGTCATAGCCCTACAATTACAAATAGTAGTATTTTTACCCGGAAATGGATAGAGCAAATATATATAGGTTCAGATTCAGGACCAATTAGTCTGACCCAGCGTTTGTTCTACCAACATACTGCATTGTACATGTACATACAATAAAGTCGCTTTAGAATGATTAAAACAAAACACCTGTGACTCGAATTTATTTGATCAAAACCAAAGAGGGCTTTTATCCAAAATAAGTACACCTCGATTTCAAATGAATTCTGTGAATATTTCATAGAACAGTTATTCTTTTCTGCATTATATGGAGGCATATGTAATGTCCATTATGAACTTCCGTATTTTTTACGCGAAAGACCAGTCGTGTGAACTTTCAACTTTAGAGTTAAAAATAGCAACTGGGTTTTCCCATAGAGCTGCAACAAGGTTTTCCTCCTTGTGACGCTGCACAGTTGTTGCACAAATACACATATAAATGGTGTCTACGGAAGTAGACCTATACCTTCAACTTCACCCGTCAAGTCGATATTCTGCACATAAATGCAATACATGTACTCGTAATAGTCGGGCGCCGTACAACATACGTATGCATAATGTAGTTGACCGCGCCAAGGTAGGATACCAGTGCGAACAACACGCAATAAAGCGATGTATATTGAGGTGCAGAAACTACGACATAATGTCCCGGATGAGGCGGGAAATTTGAACAATATGGACGCGCCCTGTACTCCTGAATGGCAAGAAATCGTGAATATAATAGGCGCGTAAGTCGTTCTCGATAACAAATCAAAACAAATTCTCCGCGGAGTCAGTATCTTACCATATATTTTTTTAGACTAGGTAAAATATTATTGAGCCTGGAATTTCCCTTTTTAAATATTTGTGGCTAAAGCCTGCATCCAACTGGCGAATCAGTTTTGAAAAGTGAGTACATTGTACATGTTAAATAGATTCATTGCACATGTAATTGATTTTTTTAATAAGTGACGTCTCTCGATCATACGTGTACTTTGTTGCCTTGATGAACGGGTGCGAAGGTGATAGAGCAATGTTTACGCAATGCACCGAAACACACGTCTGGGTTTCAGTCACGCTTTCGTTGCTATGCGCATAGTTCGTGTGTTGCTAACGCATAGTCCTTTTTGCGTGGTATAGTCTTTTTGGATAGCACAAGTAAAACATAGTAAAAATAGCAAGTGACACGTGCCGCGCTCTCGGCCAATCAAGACACAGAATCTGTGAGTGAGGTGTTATAAAAGCAAATATAATTTGTGACTCGAATTTATTTGGTAATGACTAGAGGCCCATAACTATACACAATCGCCATTTCTGCATGCTATGCTCACCTCATTTCCGGGTAAAATCTTTATTCCTTCTCGGTAATTTTGCGACCGATTAAATGTCGCTTTCTCGGTCAAAATGAACGAGAAAAAAATGTCATTTGTTTTTACTCAGAAGGTGTCATTTTGACTATGGAAAGGATAGAGCAAATGTAAAATTATCAGTCTGACCTAGTGTGTACCTAGCCCTACAAATAGGGCTGTATTAATTGGCTCTCTTTTGTCTAATCTCGTCGCCATTACAGGCGACAAGATAATTTAAGATAATGGAAACAAAATAAGACACAAGACAAGAGCCAATTACAACCCTATTTGTATGGTGAGTGTGGCCCTTCTTTATATTACAGCTCCCCCTTCCTGTCGCACACTTTGAGTATTCCTAACTTTTTTTGTTCTTTTTTCGTTATAGGATCATAATCACGATGGCGGAGGCAGCAGCCCGAACCGTGTTGGACACAATAAGCCAGGGGCATCTGGAATGTCCGATCTGCTGCGATCGATTCAAGGATCCTAAAATGTTAGACTGTCTTCATAGCTTCTGCCTGAACTGTCTGGGAGAGATGGTGAGCAAAAAGACGACAAAGAGGGCGAAGATAACATGTCCACTCTGCAGGAGAGAGACGGACGTTACTGACGAAGGAGTGCAAAGTCTGTCTTCTAGCTTCTTTCTGATATCTCTTGTCGATGAGATAAACAAACAAGAGCAGTTATTAGGAAAGGTAACTACTACTAGTGCGACTTGTGAATCTTGTGAAGAAGAAAATGAGGCCGTGTCAAGATGCCTTGACTGCAAGGAGAACATCTGCAAGAAATGCCAAGAGGCGCACCGACGCTTGAAGTCTACCAAATACCATCGCATCATTCAAGCGGAAGACTTCGACAAACCGAGGGCTTCACCAACAGATGCTACTAAGACTCCCACACCAAAATGTAGAAAACATAGTGATCAGGCCATATGCTTTTACTGTGCGACTTGTGATGTGTTGATTTGCGCCATGTGTGTTGCAACTGAGCACCGAACAGCTGCTGAACATAAGTTAATTGATATCGGTGACACCATCAAATCATTCCGTGAGAGTGTCAATAACATATTGCAAAAGTTCCAGAAAAGCAAAGAGCAATTTGCATCAAACGAAGACTCTATCAAACATGCACGGAATAGATTGCAAACGAAACTGGCTCAGGCTTGCAGTGATATTTCTACAAAAGCGGAGGCAGAAATTGCTAAAATCAGAAGCAAGGCAAAGGTAATCACCGAACAAGTCAACAAAATCGGTCAGGAGAGAGACAGCGAGTACGAAAAAGCGCTCATGCACAACCGTGACCAGATGGAACGCGCAGATCAGATCGTCACGGCCGTAAACGACTTGATGAGTCAAGTCGATGATTTCGAGCTTTTAGAACTCAAACCGAAGGTGATGCACAACTTGGAATTCCAGAAGGAGCTTAAGTGCGAACCGGCAAAGGTGGATCTTTCGTTTGTTGGGGTCAAATGTCAAGATGTCGTCAGTGAAAAGGACCTTGGGAAGATGTTGCTCAAAGAGAAGTGGCAGGTGAAGGATGAGTTCGGCAAGAAAGGAAACGGTAACGGGGAATTCCAATTAGCCAACGGTGTTGCATGTTTCAGCAACGGGGACATTGCTGTGACAGACGCACTGCTCAAACGACTATCGCTATTTACTTCCACTGGACGTTTCAAAACTTCGGCCGCTCAAAGCGGTCATCAGCTGGTGGCTCCTCGGGGCGTTGCTGTCACCTCAGATGATCTGCTTGTTGTCACGGACAACAATAAAGTGAAGGTTTTTGACGACAATCTTCAGTTCATTCGCGAATTCACACCATCTAAGAAAGAGGCAAGTCAGTTAGCCGCTATTGCGATAGACGCAGCTGGAACACGACTAGCTGTGGCTGACTCGGGCAGGAAAGTTGTTTCTGTGCATTTGCTTGATGGCACGTTATTAGCAACCATTCCAAATGAAAACGTGACAGTTTATTTAGCGATGGATAACATGGAGCGCCTGTTCATTTCTAACTATGAAAATAAAACCCTCTCCTGCGTAGACCTTATGGGCAATGAGGTGTTCAGTATCAAGACACTTGTGGACCAAAATCCTGCGAGTCCCACCGGGATCCTTTGTGACAGTCATGGTTACTTTAATGTAGCTTTTCATTACGGTAACGTGGGAAACTTTAAAATACAGCAGTACGACCCAAATGGATCACTGGTAGGAACTGTAGCAGAAAAGCTGTTCAATCCGCTAGAAATGGCCTATATACCCACTGGCGACGTGGTTGTTGCAGACGTACATTCCTTCAAGATCTTGCAGCGGATGTGAATTGCCTGCTAGGCACTGCTGCTTACTTGAACCAAATTACATCTGCTGTATAGGCTCCGTGCACAAGTACCCCCTCATATCAGACATCTTATCGGACTTCAATTTAAGTGGCTGGAAAAAGGATTTCATACACGGACATCACTTGACACCCAGTGCACAAACACTATAAGACTTGTCTGAACAAAAATAATATTTTCTTAGTAAATGCTTTGATATTTTCTGAGCTCAATTTGACGTTTTTAGGATATGTTATTGCTTTCTGATCCATGGCTGATAGGTCCAAATAGGGAACAATTAGTTATGTCCGTATAATGGACCTATGTCCAGTTATCGCTATTATATTTCTAATGAAAAGGCAATTGTGAGAGACAGCGAACAAAGAAATCGGCCATCAGAAAGCAATAACATATCCTAAAAAGTCAAATTTAACTCCGAAAATATCATTTTGTACTCTTCTACAATTACAGGTATTTAGTTGTTCGCCTCGTTCGTAGATAAACAAAAACACACTTTTTTCCTGCAGTGGTATTTAGTTTAAGACATTAGTGACGAAATTTCATCTCGGTAAAATTGTGCTTCTCAAAGTTATGACAATAAAAGAACATTGTGGTATGGTAACTTTGAATGCAGTAGTTGTTGTTGATACAGGGCGAGGTCCAAAAAAGTGACTGATTTTGATGTATATTCATGATTTTTTCATGTCATGATGAAGTCACAGTTTGCCAGAAATGATTTCAATATTTGAATACAAAAGATATAATACGATTATTACCCTATTTTGGCAAGAAATCTGAATTTTATTGTGGAATTGTTTGAATAAATAACACATTATGATCAAGAACGTGCATTTTTTTGACAAAACAGCCAATTTAACATACTACAAATTTCTTCGATCGAAATATTCATTTTCTGCGTAATGAGATTCCTGTTGGATAACAGTAGATTAATTATATGTAAATAAACAACACTTTGTATGTGTTTGATGTATGTTTACACAAAATGTTGTATTTTGAGAAAGTGTTTTTGTAAATTTATATTATCTGTATAAATTAACACTACAACACGAACAATTTATGGATTCGTGATGATATTTTCCAGCTCACATTACCGTAATTTTACATCCAAAATCCGTTAAACTAAAATACGGCGATGGTTTGTTATTTTACAGGTGAACATTATTTTACCTAAACAAATACAGTGTACCTTGCCAGAATCGCTATGAGCATTACTCTTCTCGATCATTTGATTTATGGACCGCAGGCTGGTTGCCTATTTGTACAAGTGTTTCTACTTCCATGAGTCCACATAAAAAAAATTGGAAGTGAGAGGTCGATTTTTGGCTCGATATTTCTCTTTAGCGTAATGCAATTTTTCAGTTTCTACAAATTGTGATACTACGTGTATCGTAACAAATTTACAAAGGCCTTTTCAAAGAAGGACTGTCTTAAAGAAATAAATGTACCGAATAATTGTAGAAACCCCGACTTTTACACGCTGATTTACCTATTCGAGGGGTCCGGAAGTGCGCCACTAGCTAGCTTCAGGCTCTATTCACGGGGAACTTGTACGCGAGACAACTCGTACGCAGATTGGTCAACTCGTACGCGGGACAACTCGAAGCTATAGTCGGTCCACCATTGTGGTTCACAGGTGGAATTGATCAATTAAAAAGGCAGATACTCTAGGGCATCCAAGACGAATCTGTACGATTTTTGGCATTATTAACCTTTTTGGCGGCCTCATACACATTTCCGTCAACAATTTTAATTCCATTAAATGTAACGATGTACAAGTTGAATGAGATTCAGTCTGTTCAGGTTCTTTCGGTTTTTAAGAATAAGCTTAAGACTTTCCTTTTTACAAAGGCATTCGTGTAAGATTGTACTATTGTTAATTTTACATCTTGGTTTTAATTTCGTAATCATCCCCACTGCAGTACTGAACTTGAATCAAGGACATTGTGGATGATTTACGTGGTAAAAATAGGATAATAGTCTTTTCTGCAAATTGAGACATGTGTAATGTCCATTATGGACTTCCGTAGCTTTACGCCGAAGGCTTGTGGGCACGCGCACATTGTCATCTCAGTGAAAGGAGCCGAGCGCTGCCTTTACATTCACTTGCGCGAGTTAAAAATAGCACTGGTTTTCCCCATAGTGCTAGTGAGTAAATTGTGCTGCACACAATGCCTGCTCATCATATACTGCGCAGTTGTTACACAAATACATGGACACAGAATGCTGCGGTAGTCGATACCTTGTCCGATAAGTAATCACCTTCACCGAACGAAATTACCGGCGGTGCGTAAACCGGTGAAAGGCCATTCTTGTGTTTACACACCAGGGAATAGAATGTGGTTGAAGACCCCATCCAATTGACGGATCAGTTTTGAAAAGTGAGTATATTTTACCATGGAGGTATATTGTACATTACACGTTGCACAGATTCAATGTCGGATTGAGTGTTTGTTATTGAAATAGCATAGAAATCTTGCCTGATTCTTGATTCGTAAGAGAAGGAACGATTAGTTTAATTGTATGATTGTAGTCTGTTGGCATGGGTCAGTACTACCCCTAGAACTCTGGGTCCCCCGACGCCCGTAGGGCGGAGACCCATAGATAGAGAGGGTTTTACAGGTTAACCGCCGTTAAACAATAGAAACCGTGCACAAATTTCGGGCAATATACTCCATACTGCCGCACGGTCTACCCCAACCCAAAATTTGTATGAGTACTTTATCAACTCACGCAGCCGCTGCCTACCAAAAACTGGTCGAATCTCGGCCAATTTCTGTAAAAAAGGTGAAAACTATCCCCGTTCCGCAAACGCGATTGTTACAAGATGGCGGATAACTCGTGCGTAATTTCAAGCTGCAGCCGCATGCGCATTAGCCGTTTTTGAAACACAAACTTGAAACTTCATCTTGCGAGGCCTTATTCATACAGTTAAGCAATGCGCCGGAGGCACAGCCACAAAAGACCGAAGCCAGGGTTTGGAAAACAGCCCTGTCATCGTTCAGAGAATTAAGAAGGCCATGTGATTGGTCCGCACTGACCCCGGCCGGGGTCACGGTGCCGGGGTCACGGTACCAACGTCGTTATCCGCCATCTTGTAACAGTCGCGTTTGCGGAACGGGCATAGTTTTCACCTTTTTAACAGAAATTGGCCGAGATTCGACTGGTTTTTGGTGGGCAGCAGCTGGGTGAGTTGATAAAGTACTCATACAAATTTTGGGTTGGGGTAGACCGTGCGGCAGTATGGAGTTATTGCCCGAAATTTGTGCACGGTTTCTATTGTTTAACGGCGGTTAACCTGTCAAAAACCCTCTCTATCTATGGGCATAGCTGTTGTCAGGGTGACATTAGGTTTGTTTGCTTGTCCGTGTCCTTTCTCCATGGTGCCGGTGTCGTACTAAAACCAGACTCCTATGAAAATCGGACCCGTTTTTCTTATTGGTTAAACCCTCTCACGTGACAGATCACGCTCCTAATTAGCTCCACTTAAGCATGCGCAATACTACCTATGAGTCCAGATTTCAAGGAGTCTCAAGGGTTTATTGAGATGTCTGTATGTAGTTCGTGCTTTAACTCGTATAAAACGTCCTCTTGCGGCCAAATTGTACCAGGTCCCGTTTTTTCATTACAAAAATAGGTAACCGGAGCACGTCTTTTCAATAGCTTGTTTATAATCAAAATAAGTTGTTGATATTTGACAGATGACAATAAATCAACAGAATAACGACTATAATTTATTATCATTTAGACTGTAAACCTTTCAGCAAGATGCTTGATGAGAAAATACCTATACGAATAATTACCTTTAATTGTGATGTTTATCAGTGTTTTAATTAGAATGAACATGACGTTTGTGTTTCTTGGGAATTTTCGTCCCGTTGGACAGACTATTAAAGGACAAATGCCACATGGAGCCATGCACTTCAATACACTTCAATACATGTAAACAAACTGCGTTATCTACACAAATCAAATAGCAGGCGCTACATGTACATCCAATCGCTGCCTTGTCAAATACATAATACCCGGAGCGCCGGTGGGAGTTGTTTGTGCACCCTGCCTACCGCTTAAGCTGTACAGTTGAATTGTGAAAATCACACTCTGCGTTCATTAAACCCACCAGGGAATTCCCCATTTGTAGCAGAGTTTAAGGGTTTTTACTTTCGAAACCAGCGTCAATGTAAAATTTAAAGTCTAAATGATGTTTTCCTGAGAGTCTTGTTACAAATTTCAAAGTGAACAAAGAAATTGGCAAGGCAGGACTCGAACCTGCAACCTCCGGAATACCGCTCCACCATCCGAGCTATATTGCCCTATTTTGGCGGTCTCCCAAATTGTCGCAGTATCTTTGTTAATAAAAGGTAAACTTAGCTTCTTGTCGAAAAATAATGTTTAATTTGGACTATTTACGTTATGTGGCGTCTCTCGTTCAACACAATTTCACGGAGCTGCCGACATTAAATTAAATTTTACCCACTAAAATGTAAATATGATTCATATTCCCACCCTGTTTGGGTGAAACATACTGCATACTATTAAACATTGAGTGTATAAGAGCAGTTTTTAGGAATGTTTTAGCTTTTTTAATTTTTAATTTGTACTTTTTGTCGAGCTCATGAATAATGCATTTTACGATTCAGTCTGATAAAACTAGCGCATGTGCATAAACCTTATGTCGCCCACGGAGCCTGAGGAACAGCGGTGTTGGTATAACACACTGGGTCACATCATTATTTGATCCTGAATAATAATTATAATAATACAAGCATTTGTAAAGCGCCATCTATCTATGTAGACATATTCCGAGGCGCTTTAAGAAAAGTTACTGTACAATAATAATTAATTTCCAAATCACTTGAAACAAAACAAGCATTCTAATTCTTCCAAATAGGCACTTTGGGAGACAAATTAGCGATAGTTTTGATTCACTTGGGAGACAGTGGCACTTAGGAAGACATTTCAGTGTCTCCCTAAGTGTCTAGCTACCCCACAAAACGATATTTGGGAGTTATTTTTGCTCGGAGAAGACAGATTTGGGTCTAAATAGCATAAATATGAAATTTCGTGGAAAAAGCTCCAGGTAAAAACGGGTTAGGTTACAATAAAGATTGTGCACGACTCTATGGGATTGTCTCCCAAAGTGCCCATTTGGAGGTATAATAATTATAAGTTAACCTCTACAATTTGCCCTGCCAAATTTCGTGTAAAAATGACCAAGAAAATGTGATCTTCTCAGTCAAAATGACCGAGAGAAATGTAATTTTTGTTGACTCGGAAAAGTGTTATTTTGACAATGAAAAGGATAAAGCAATTTTTCAGTCTGACCTAAATGTATAGTGTGCACATTACCCTACAAATAGGGGTGTAAATGGATATCCTTTGTCTTTTGTCTGAAGATAATGGTGACAAAATAAGAACAGACAAAATAGAGCCAGTTATAGTCATATTTATAGGGCTGGTGTGCACCCTCCTCCATTTTACAGCTCCATGCCCCCTTCTCAACCTAAGCCCCTTCCTGGCACTGAGTAATAGTCGAAACTGATTTTTGTTCTTTGTAAGGAGGATACACTCATGATGGCGGAGGCTGCAGCCCGAACCGTGTTGGACACAATAAGCCAGGGGCACCTGGAATGTCCGATCTGCTGCGATAGATTCAAGGATCCTAAGATGTTAGACTGTCTTCATAGCTTCTGCCTGAACTGTCTGGGTATGATGTTGAACAAAGAAACGGCGGAGAGGGAAAAGATAATATGTCCAGTCTGTAGGAGAGAGACGGTCGTTCCTAAGGATGGAGTGCAGAGTCTGTCTTCTAGCTTCTTCCTGGTATCTCTTGTCGATGAGATAAGCAAACAAGAACAGTTATTAGGAAAGATTACTACTATCAGTGCGATTTGTGAATCCTGTGAAGAAGGAAACGAGGCCGTGTCGAGATGCCTTGACTGCAAGGAGAACATCTGCAAGAAATGCCAAGAGGCGCACCGTCGCTTGAAGTCCACCAACGACCATCGGATCATTCAAGCGGAAGACTTGGATAAACCGAGGGCTTCACCAACAGATGCTACTAAAACTGCCACACCAAAATGTAGAAAACATAGTGATCAGGCCATATGCTTTTACTGTGAGACTTGTGATGTGTTGATTTGCGCCATGTGTGCTGTAACTGAACACCGAACAACGGAACATAAGTTCATTGGTATCGGTGACACCATCAAATCATTCCGTGAGAGTGTCGAGGACATATTGCAAAAGTTCCAGAAAAGCAAAGAGCAATTTGCATCAAACGAAGACTCCATCAAACATGCACGGAATAGATTGCAAACGAAACTGGCTCAGGCTTGCAGTGATATTTCTGCAAAAGCCGAGGCAGAAATTGCTAAAATCAGAAGCAAAGCAAAGGTAATCACCGAACAAGTCAACAAAATCTGTCAGGAGAGAGACGGCGCGTACGAAAAGGCACTCATGCGCAACCGTGACCAGATGGAAAGCGCAGATCAGATCGTCACGGCTGTAAACGACTTGATGAGTCAAGTCGATGATTTCGAGCTCTTGGAACTCAGACCGAAGGTGATGCACAATTTGCAATTCCAGAAGGAGCTCAAGTGCGAACCGGCAAAGGTGGATCTTTCGTTCATTGGCGTCAAATGTCACGATGTCGTCAGTGAAGAGAATCTTGGGAAGATATTGATCAAAGAAAAGTGGCAGGTGAAGAAAGAGTTCGGCAAGGAAGGAAACGGTGACGGGGAATTCCAAGTCGCCAGAGGTGTTGCATGTTTCAGCAAAGGGGACATTGCTGTGACAGACATAAAGCTAAATCGACTATCGATATTTACCTCCACTGGACGTTTCAAAACTTTGGCCGCTCAAAGCGGTCATCAGCTGGTCGCTCCTTTGGGCATTGCTGTCACCTCAGATGATCTGCTTTTTGTCACGGACAAAAATAAAGTGAAGGTTTTTGACGGCAATCTTCAGTTGATTCGCGAATTCACACCATCTAAGAAAGAGGCAAGTCATTTAACCGCTATTGCGCTAGACGCAGCTGGAGAACGACTAGCGGTGGCTGACTTTGGCAGGAAAGTTGTTTCTGTGCATTTGCTTGATGGCTCGTTAGTAGCAACTATTCCAAATGAAAATGTGACATTTTATTTAGCGATGGATAATATGGAGCGCCTGTTCATTTCTAACTACGAAAATAAAACCCTCTCCTGCGTAGACCTCAAGGGCAATGAAGTGTTTAGTATCAATACACTTGTGGACAAAAAATCGGCGAGTCCAACTGGGATCTTTTTTGACAGTCACGGCTACTTTAATGTTGCTGTTCATCTCGGTGACAGGGGAACCGCAACTATACAGCAGTACGACCCAAATGGATTAATGGTAGGAACTGTAGCCGAAAAGCTATACAATCCGATACAAATGGCCTATACATCTACTGGCGATGTGGTTGTTGCAGACAGACATTCCATCAAGATCTTGCAGCGGATGTGAATTGCCTATGAGGCTCTACTACTTACTTGATTCAGAGCCAACCACATCTGCTATGGGCTCTATGCTCAAGTACCCCCTCAGAGGAAAGAAAAGGCGAGCTGGGGGAGTCATTAGACGACTTCAATTTAAGGCCGTTTTCCCAGTCTCAGCTTCGTCGACGTGTGTGGCTTCGTTTAGCAGTTTGGCTTTGGTGATGGAGCCGGAAATTAATTAGGCTAACCTAAAAGTGCGTGCCGAGATTTATCACTGAGTCGGGGGCCAAAAATCTCAGAAATTATTATCGTTGATGTGTGAGGTGCTGGCAACCGCTTAGACTCGATCGTCTCGTTCCCGTAAAGTGAAATTGAGTTTTTCAGAGTGAAGGCAACTCCCAAAAAGTAAAAACCACTCAAAAAGAGTAAATATTCACTCTTCCGAGTGAACCGTTCATTGTTATACATTTAGAGAGTTGATCTGTGTTTAGGTTTCAGCACATCCGGGGGGACATGCGGCGCTGCGTTGATTGTTTGATCGGAGCTGCTAAGTTCCCAGCATACTAACGCGGTCCTGCTTGAGTCGGTGGCACATGTGGACATCATACGGCGCCTCGCTCGTGCTGCGCGCTGCATCGGCCCTCGAGTAGTTTATTCGTCGACAAAACATGTTCCTTATAACTTAATCTAAGTCTACTGAAACTGTACTTCCAAGAGCTTAAAGATCCAAAAACCTAATAAAATCATAATAAATCACATGATGTGACATCACAATGATTACCGATGACGTCATCGCGACAAAAAGGATCGATATTTGGCGAAATAGCTCTTGTTTTCGTTAATTCTATATTTTTGGCTCGCTAGTTGAACCAAGTTTAGAAATGAAGAGACTACAAAATAACTATTTATGTATGTAGCATGTACTGTAGTATGTGTAAGTTTGTATCCGCATTCAAATAGTTTACGTGGAACAATAGAGGACAATTGACATAAAGTCCACGATTATATATTTGTGTACAAAACCTATGGAAGGCCTTCCAAAAACGTTAAAGTACTACAAACAAAAGAGGGACAATAGGGGGTGTCACGGCCGTCGTCACTTACCCAGAGAGCCGCCTGAGGGCGCTGTCAAGCTTTTACGGTCTCAGTTCTCATCACGTACGGCTTTGTCAAGGTAGCCATGTTACTTTTGTTTGCCCGACATTCCGCCTGATTTCTCTTAGAAATCTGCTATTCGTCCGATTCAAGTCTTGTGTTACCCTTGCAGGTCACCTTAATCGTAATCATGTAGATTCACCTAGCCCCACAGTCATGTAAGTTTCTCAGTATTTGTCATTTTCGAGATAATTCTCGACTCGAGTCAATATTTCCCATCATGTTGTGCGTAGATTTTATTGCATTCTTCATCGTCGCTGGATTTAAAATCATCTAGACCCGACTCGGTTATGTTTGTGGTTAAATCTGCTGCCGTATTTTCCTCTATATAATTACAGTGTTTAGTACTTGTCACTCTATTATTCATAGATAATTAGATTTCCGTGTATTTTGAAAGTTATTAAGCGAGAGCTCCATTCCTATATGTCACCCGTTCACGTGGTGGAGCCATCCCTGTATTTAATGCTCTTGCTCATTTTACATAAACCGCTCATTGTAAAGTGATTTTATTGCTTTTAGGAAGCGTTTTACACGCATCTCTTCATTTTAAACATGATCAAAGTATTATATAAGGTTTTGTGTACTCTTTTACAGTTCACCGTGGAATAAAGTTCATTTGGAAACCGCAGCCCTGACCTCCGGCCAGATCGTTCTTTGTTCTTCGGTTGACCCTCTCTGGTTGAACCTAAGCTAAGGATTCCCTGAATCTACGCCTTTGCAGACGCCAGAACAGGGGTCCATGATAAAAGGTGTTTACACACACGGGTGTGTAGGTTTCTGAATTGGGTACCCTGTCGAGACCTAAACACCATGGGGATAATGGGAGTCGGGTCTCCACAGGGAAATTTCTATAGATTAGCAGGTCTTCAAAAGAAATTTCAGAAAATGTGTTTATTTAATTTTACTCAAATTACTTTAAAACGGGTTGAGATGTGGGTTAGGGTCAGTGTTTGGGTTAGGGTATAATATATGGTATATAATTGTATTGTATCACTTTCCAATGAGTGAAAGCTCTCAGTGCCTCGTATACGACAAATTAAATACCCAGCACGATAGAGGAGACTCCCTCTATCTTGCTCCTATGTCATACACACTCGACTATATGCCATATACACTGTTTAAACACTGTTTAAACAGTTGTGTATACAAGGACAACAACCCGGTTTGTTCACGTGTCCTGCTTAAACAGCGGACAACATTTGTTTAAGCAGGGCACTTGGATAACCCAGGTTGTTAAAAAAGTTTAACCAACAGCATTTTAACAGTGTATTGCTACCTGACACATGCCTCAAATACCTGAACAGAATTCCTGAGATTCCGAGAACAACCATCCTCAACGTTGTATCCTTGTGGAGACATCTCTTTGGTCTCGTTTTCAAAATGGTTAGAAAGTCGAGCACCTTTTTCAAAATGCTTCTATTTCAACCACAATTAAATTCCTAGGTTGAAATTTTAACAAAATATACCCTATATTATACCCTAACCCAAACACTAACCCTAACCCACATCCTAACCCTAGTTTTTGGGAAGTTTGAGTAAAATTCAAAAATCTATTTCGTGAAAATTCTTGTGGAGACCTATTCATCTATAGAAATTACATTAGGGATACCTTTTGACTCCCGTTGTCCAAATTGTGTTCATTGTGCCCCTGTAACATAGAAATTTGTCACACCGATAAATTTAATACTAATTGAAGTAAGGAAGCAATCCACAAAAAATATATTTCCACCTGGTTCAAGAAGATTGGGTCGCGGCTTAAATCTCAAGGTTGGGACAACAAAATTGACACAAAAAGGAAAAAAAAAGATAGAAGTGTGGACAAATTTAGCTGAGAGAAACAACAACAATATTTATTTAGTGACTTTCCAAAGGACAACGGCAATAAAATTTGAAAGTGGTTGGTGTTAAGAATGCGCCGAATTCTAGAATGGAATTTCAATCTGATTTCTTATCCAAAAAAATAAGGAATTTAGAATGCTAAATAAACTTAAAACAGCTCAAAAGAAATGCTACAAAAAAATATAAAAATTAACAAAACCCAACACAGTGCCAAAAAGTGCATAGCTAAAATAGGCAATCAGACGGTAACCTGCAAACGAAACAAAACAAAAGAACAAAATATAAAATTAGGAATCTTAAGAGTAATCAAAATCATAACAATCAGAACAAGGACAAGAATTCTCTTAAAGTTTAACTCATACTTCAACAGCAACACTTAGATGACTAATAAACAAGTATAGATAATGTCACCACATGTCTAACCAATGACAAGATCACTTTTCTTGTATCTGGGCAGGCCTTCATGAATATTTATAAGTCTACAAGCAACTGTTTATTGTACATTAGACTGGCTCCAGTCATTAACTCGGTTGAAGTTAGGTTAACACTATCAACTACATAAGGACTACATATTACTGTGTATAATAATCTATCCTAGACTTAGCAAGTCTAATCCTTTGTTATATATACATGGTTCACCATGCCTGGTCGATTTATACAATTTACACAAATCTGGTAGAATCTTGGCATCTCTCAACAAAATCTACGTATGGCAGGACTGAAAGTCTTAAAAACCAAAGAAACAAGGGAATTAATGAGGTCAAGTATTTACTCCATCCTGATTTCCTATTAATCTTTTCTAGATATAAATAAAAGTATTTACTTGAGAATAATTCTCAAACATCGAAATTAAATCTAGTACAAAGAAACTAATAATGATTCAAAAACCTTTCAACTTCTCTAATTTAACACAGGAATTATTCTCCTATCCAGGTTGTCTTTAACTTGACAAAGCTCTCAAAGTACATGTATACAATACAGAAACAAATCAAGTTCATGATGGCTTTGAGACAATTAACTAAAAACTTTCAAAAACTCAGACAAAACTTCTTAACCAAATACGATGAATCTATCAACTCTCGTCTTAGGAACGAGACAATTTAGAAATTAAATCAAACCAAAAGAGGATAATTAATGGGTAAAAACTCACCAAGTTTCTGAGCAGAACTTGCCTATCTGGCAGCTAGAATTTGTGTCTGAAACACGTGTAAGTATTTGATGTACATGTACATGTATGTCCACTGCTGCTTGCCATGCTCACTGAATGTGACCCCAAGGTCAGTGTCCTTTTATATGGCACAGTGTGGGCTAAAGTAAATATACAGGGGGCTGCACAACCTTACCATGAATGGGATGCAGAAGGATGCACTACTCCTATGAGAGAACTGTTTTTGTAATGTTATTTTACAGGCCAATAAACTGTTCAACAGGCAAGAGAATTACCCGGGGACCACACAGTTAACAATGGACCGGCTGATTCAACAGGAGGCATATATATGTTACTTGTAGAATAACAAATCAAATAAATGTCCACTCCACACTCCCATTATATTCGGTTTTAGTTAAAAAAAAACACACATTGGGATTGTAATTGCCATGTCTGGTGTTAATTGGAGCGGTTGCTATAGTGCAGTGTTGATGCTGACATTCTCAAGAGATGTTTTGATTTATTTCAGTTTATTATTTTTGTGTAATTATATTTGTCTAACTCTTACCTGAAATACAAGTGAATCGGTCACTATAAACAATTGAACATGGTGTACCCTAGTGTGACATTTGTTATGTTGGAACATATTTTTCAACATATCCCTTGTAATTGATATGCAATAACCTTATAAAGACATGTATGGCTCCATTTTGTGGTCATGTAATAGTAAGCCGAGGTTTATGCAATACATCTTGCAACATGACAAAAAGATGTGAAAGCGACGCGTTGTACTTGTGATACCTAAATATTTTTATTAAATATCCAATTACTCTGGAAACCAATGTTTGAATGGTACAAGACTTGCCCAAATCTGTCCAACGTCCAAGACAAACGGGAATAAATAGTCAAATAATTTAGTTGATATGTGGCATGAAACTAGAAATATACCAAAATGTCACACTTTGTATCTCAACTTCATGGAATGGTCCATTTGGAAATAAACTTTTAATTTTATTATTAGATATTATTTTTTAGAAACATCCAGTTGTAAAAAATAATTGTTTGTTACCAAACTGATTTCAATTTCAGATTATTAAATTTAAACATATTTCCCACCCTTTAATACCCGTGGGGAGGAGAGATAATTGCCATGAAAAGCTATTATTCAAAATAAATACACCTCGATTGCAAATAAATGATGTGAATATTTCACAGGATAATATTCTTTCCTGCGAATGGAGACATATGTAATGTCCATTATGAACTTCCGTAGCCTTACGCCGAAAGCCTGCACGCGCACATTGTCGTCTGAAAGGCAGGGGCCTAGAGGGCGCGCGCTGCCCTTCATTGGCGCGAGTTAAAAATAGTAACAGGTTTTCCCCACACAGTGAGTAAATTGTGCTGCACGCAATGCCTCCTCATCAAATAATCCGCAGTTGTTGAACAAATACATGTACATGTACACAGGATGCTGCGGTAGTCGATACGTACCTTGTTTCGATAAGTACAACTACACAAGTGATCACCTTTCGCCGCTCGAAAGTATACCGGCGGTACCTGGACCGGTGGAAGGCCATTCTTGTGTTTTACACGCACCGAAAATGTGATTGAAGACCCCATCCAACTGACGAACCAGTTTTAAAAAGTGAGTACATTGTAGTTGTAGTACAATACATATGAATCATGTTATACACATTACATGTTGCACAGATTCAATGTGATTGGGTGTTGCGTGAATCATGCCTGATTCGTAAGATAAAAGAACGATTAGCTTTTGTAGTCTGTAATACTAGAACACAATAATTGATCCTGAATCTGAACCAAGTGGCTCTGTTCATTTCCGTGTAAAAAATTTGGTCGAAAATGTCACTTTCTCAATCGAAATGACATTTTTGTTGACTCGGAAAAGTGTCGTTTTGACCATGAAGCGCGGATAAAGCAAATATTCACTCTGACCTATAGTGATAGCCGGTTACACCCCTACGTTCTGACGCCCCTACGTTCTGACGCCCCTACGTTCTGACGCCCCTACGTTCCGACGCCCCTACGTTCCGACGCCCCTACGTTCCGACGCCCCCACGTTCCGACGCCCCCCACGTTCCGACGCCCCCCACGTTCCGACGCCCCCCACGTTCCGACGCCCCCCACGTTCCGACGCCCCCCACGTTCCGACGCCCCCACGTTCCGACGCCCCCCACGTTCCCACGCCCCCCACGTTCCCACGCCCCCCACGTTCCCACGCCCCCCACGTTCCCACGCCCCCCACGTTCCCACGCCCCCCACGTTCCCACGCCCCCCACGTTCCCACGACCCCCACGTTCCCACGACCCCCACGTTCCCCACGTTCCCCACCCCCCACGTTCCGACGTCCCCCCCCCCACGTTCCGACTCCCCCCCCCCACGTTCCGACTCCCCCCACCCCCAGTTTCCGACATCCCCCCCACGTTCCGACATCCCCCCCACGTTCCGACATCCCCACAACGTTCCGACGTCCCCCACGTTCCGACGTCCCCCACGTTCCGACGTCCCCCACGTTCCGACGTCCCCCACGTTCCGACGTCCCCCACGTTCCGACGTCCCCCACGTTCCGACGCCCCCCACGTACCGACGCCCCCCACGTTCCGATGCCCCCACGTTCCGATGCCCCCCACGTTCCGACGCCCCCCACCTATGATTCTGACACCCCTGCGTTCTGACACGCCAAAATGTATGTTACCACATGGAATTGAGTCACTAATGAAGCAGGCTAGCAAAATCTTATATGCGGGTAGTTGGAACATAGGAGTGTCGGAACATAGGTTTAGTAGTCATAACATAGGGTTTTCGGAACATAGAGCAGTCACTGTAATGGCTATAGTGCAACTTACCCTACAAATAAGGCTGTAATTGGCTCTCTTTTGTCTTAATCTTGTCGCTATAGGTGACAAGATAAGATTAGATAATGGTGACAAAATAAGACAACATACAACAGAGAGCTATACAGGTAGAGTCCTCTTTGTAGGGTTGGTGTGCACCCTCCACAGTGGAATTAGGACCCAGGCATCAGGTCCGAAATTCTTTTTGAGATTCAGTTAAAGGTAGTATACACCATTTGCAGATATCGAAAATATTTACTACCGAATTATTAAGAAATATCTTACTCATCTGAAAGTAAATAATGATTCTAGGCACCCAGCAAAATGATTGCGCTAGATATCCTGTAATAATCGAGAAATAACACAAATAACATAAGAATAACTGCTCGACGCCGGTTAAAAACGAACGCCGTTTTTCGTGCTTTTCTTGGCATCCATGACTGTAACACTTCGGACAGGTCAGTTAAATGATATTTACTATAAAATACAACCCTACAAATCTACCCATTCATGATAATTCAAGCAATTACCAATGGTGTATCCTACCTTTAAAAAACATTGACTGAAGTCCAAAAAGAAAGTTTTTATTATAGAATATTATTTTTTGGAAATATTACAGTTATGTTAAAAAAGACACTGAGTAAAAAAAATATAAAAATATTTACATCTTGTTCAAATATAAAGTATCTGCCAAGGTAAATGAAACATGAATAAGTTAAAACTGCTACAAACTGCTTACTGGCTGGAATGACCTGAAATATACAAATCAAATAAGTTAAGAGGGCCTAATATTTCGATCTTAACAAGATCTTCTTCAAAGACCAAATGGCTGTGTAGAAGATACAAACATACATGTATATGAAGCACATCATGGTTGGCAAAAGAAACACAAAAGAAAAAGCACAGAGTCCAGTGGAACAATCAACAAAAGGAGAGATTAAAGGGTAAGGCTGAGGGATTAAAGGTAAGGTAAGTGTGGGTAGGATCAAAGACAGACCAAGAGGTAAAGGGGTGTGAATTTGGGTGGGGAACAAAAACAGAAGTGGTAAAACCACAAGAAAGGAGGTCCAGGGTAAAGATCAAAGGGAAGAACTAATAAACAGTATGACTAGGAGTAATTGGGGGGGGGGGGGGGGGGGGGGGTTGAAAATAGACAGGGAAAATCGGAGGAGTGAGAACAAACAAAGAAATAAATCTAAAAAGTTAATCATTTCCTAGTTAGATGTTGAGCCCATGTTGTTAAATAGTCCGAAGACGATTCATCCAAATTTTCTCCAAGCTGAGTCGAACTGAGTCTTTCCGATGGCCAAGTGATGCTATGCCCTGTAGAATCATATCAGAAATATAATGGTTAGGCTGGTTGAAGTGATGACGGGGGTATCGTGTTTCTTGGTGTTGACAGTCGATCGATTTTTAGGGCACTTTTGGTCTCTCGTTTGGTCTCATTTGGTAAATGAAAGAAAAAGTAAACCAAACCATCAATTATTTTCGTCCATTGCGTTATGGGGACAATCCATAGGGTTTGTGTGTTAAGTGAAATCTGTCTAATCTCAAAATCAGTCAGAACACTCTAAAAATCAAAAATGTTCAGCATCACCCTAATTTGTCCTCTTCTACACGAACTTTCACAACTTCACACAGCCGGGTACTTATTGGTACACCCTACTAAACCTAACGGTACTAAACCTGCCAAACTCTTGAAGTTTGATTGACTTGTTACAGATGAGCCAATGTATTGTTCAGTATGGGATCAGTACAGTGATGACTGTCAAGCGATATGAATGTGTTGGAGTACGAGTGGGGACACACAGAGTGTGTCCATGTTATACACAAGCAGTTTACCAGAAACTGTGCCGTGAACAGCCGTGGGTCACCCACTAATAAATGCCTGTGCATCCCCCCAAACTCCAACATTTGTACAAGTCTCATTCATTTCTGTCCTGAACCTGACAGAATTCAACATGGTCTCCCTGGCTTTTTAGTACTGAGTCAAACAAAGCCCAACAACTATAGTTGCTATGGTTTGATGGGTTTAAGTATATTGCTTTTAAAATTACCCATTGTACACCCCTTCGAATGGTGTAAAGTATGATATGGACTAAGTAATGATACTGTAACAAAATATTGAAAACATCGACTAATATGGTACAAAATGTATTAGTTTTTAAACATTTACGGTTGCACATTTTAACTTGTACCTCCTAGTACCTATGGTAAAATGTCATACATTTGTAATATATAGAAATACCAAACATGCTTGTCAATATAAAATGCCGGTAAATTAGCGGAAATGTCCTTTTTGCTCGTAAAAGTCGACATTCATAAGGGCGTTTTCAACAAAAATATTGTCCAGCGCGCCAAATAGCGCCCTCTGTTGATAAGCGTAGTCATCGCGCAATTCATCAATGCAACGTATTTTCCTACCATGGGGTTTGTATGACGTCATTTTGCGACGTAGGTGAATTACCGTGTGCCATATTGGCAATGCAATATCAGATCCTGTTGTTTTAGAGTACTCTGTATCACAAGGGTCTGTGCTAGGCCCACAGTGGTTTACTCTTTATACCTTGCCAATTCGTGATATCATCTTGAAACATCATCTGAACTACCACGTCTATGCTGACGATACTCAACTCTACATAAGCTTCAAGTCTTCACAGGAGCCTGCCGATTCTTCGATTGCAAGACTGGAGCAATGCATCTCTGAGATCCGATGCTGGATGAAAAACAACTTTCTAAAGCTGAATGAGGAAAAAACGGAGTTTCTCTTGTTTGGATCACGCCAACAATTAAAAAAGGTGTCTGTGCCATTTATTACAATCGGTGATGCACAGATAGCCCCATCGTTGCAGGCCCGGAACTTGGGGGTTATATTTGATTCGGCAATGACATTTAAACCTCACGTCGCTAACACTGTCCGTTTGGCATCATTCCAAATTAGAAACATTGGTCGTATTCGCAAGTATTTGAATAGAAGTGCTACCGAGCACATTATCCATGCATTTGTGACTTCACGACTAGACAACGGCAATTCACTACTCTACGGATTCCGCAGAATCAAATATACCGTCTTCAACGTCTTCAGCATACTGCTGCCCGCATCATCACCTTATCTAGGAGGAACTGTCACATAACCCCCATTTTGAAGGAACTACACTGGCTTCCTGTCTCCCAAAGGATTGTTTTCAAACTCATGCTTCTGGTCCACAAAGCTCTCAACAACAAGGCTCCCTACTACATTAAGGAACTACTACATGAATATTCTCCAGCAAGAACTCTTAGATCAAGTAACCAGCAACTTCTCAAGGAACCAATTGCTAAACGAACATGGGGCGCCGTATCTTTTTCTGTTGCAGCTCCTCGACTTTGGAATTCATTGTCACTTGAACTCAGATCATGCCATTGTACAACTAGGTTCAAATCGCTTCTTAAGACTTACTTGATGTCGCAAATTTTCAAGGATTAATTACTTGTTGTTGTCTACAGCGCCTTGAGCACCCTGCAGGGTGGATATGTGCGCTTTACAAATCTCATTATTATTATTATTATTATTATTATATTTCGCGCATCGACTATAGGGTGGGTTGTTGAAACTTCCTCAAAAAGCAATACCGGTAAAACAAACTAGGTTAAACAAATTTAAGACGATCGACAGGAGTATTTAAATTTATTACAATTACACGACAGCGTTCAGAGCCAGACAAAAAGTAAACACCATTTCAACCAGCCAGACGTGTTTTCCCCAGAGACACTTTCCAGGATTTTTCTTTAATATGTCCAGCCAGAGACTGACGACGATGTGAAGCAAATATCTGAATGACTTTAATGTAAACATAGATCTTATTATTGTCTGATGTGTGACCTCTCTGAAACCAATCCATGGACTGTTGCCGGTTCCCTTATGACAAAGACTCCTCCATTGTGAACGGTCTCGCTTTTATTTTATTTCTGTTCCATTGCGAATGGTTTTAACATTGAGATGGAACAGTGAAGCACGCCACCCTCTAATGAGGAGATCTGGAATAAATACCTAAAGAGAAGATGGGTCGGCTGCAACAAGAGGCCGGACAATATAACTGTAGCTAGAGAAATTATAACGGACTACGTACAACCTACATGGAAATTTGTTTAACTGAACATTTCTAGGCGACTAAAAAAATTGTTGCAGAAATGTATGAAATTTAACAGATCACCGCATCTCTCAACATCCAAGCCAGCATTTTAAAAATGAAATTGTGTACATAAAATTGTTTTAAGAGCCGTCTCGTGCACAAAATAATGGTCGATACTTTATTTATTGCTGTCGCAGAGGTTGACTGAATTTGTCAACTTCGCAAGAATGAGCTAAAGCTGATGTTCACAAAACTGAGATTGATACCCCGAGAATTGATTCCTTAGATGAAGTGGGACCATGCCAACCGAGTGCATGCAGAAGAACGGGCGCGAAGCCTTATAAAGAACTTCAAAACATCTTGGGAGAAAATTAATTACCGGTAGGCCTACTATTACCAATATTCAAATAGTCTTTTTGGTACACAAACCAACATAATAATTGAAAGTAACAAAATGACCACCTTAAAATATAACCAAGTATTAAATTAACAACACAACTTGTGTTGATACCGGTAAGCTAGCAACAGACGTGTAGTATTAAATGCACAAATTGTCACAAGAGGGCGCTATGCAGAAAAAGCGCCCTCTTTCAAATGTATCATATTTTTTGGTCAATTACGGCGAGTTACGTTTTTTGAAAATGTTCAACCTAGTTTTTTGTACCCAGCGAGGATGTTTAAACATACTGGATATAGTTTTGGGGAATTTTGACTGTTCATTGTCCTGAAATTTACTGATATCTGGGGTCACATATTGTTTTTAAAAAATGCCCTCTATTTTCCGCTCCATGCCCCTCCTCAACATAACCATCCTGACACTGAGTATTCCTGAATGTAACAGTCGCAACGAAACTTGTTTCTTTCTTTTTCCGGAAGTATACACTTCATGATCACGATGGCGGAGGCTGCAGCCCGAGCCATGTTGGACACAATAAGCCAGGGGCACATGGAATATCCGATCTGCTGCTGTCGATTTAAGGATCCTAAGATGCTAGACTGTCTTCATAGCTTCTGCCTGAACTGTCTGGGAGAGATGGTGAGCAAAAAGACGACGGAGAGGGCGAAGATAACATGTCCAGTCTGCAGGAGAGAGACGAACGTTACTGACGAAGGAGTGCAGAGTCTGTCTTCTAGCTTCTTTCCGATATCTCTTGTCGATGAGATAAACAAACAAGAGGAAAAGTATTAGGAAAGGTAACTTCTAGTGCGACTTGTGAATCCTGCGAAGAAGAAAATGAGGCCGTGTCGAGATGCCTTGACTGCAAGGAGAACATCTGCAAGAAATGCCAAAAGGCGCACCGACGCTTGAAGTCTACCAAAGACCATCGCATCATTCAAGCGGAAGACTTCGACAAACCGAGGGCTTCACCAACAGATGCTAATAAGACTGCCACACCAAAATGTAGAAAACATAGTGATCAGGTTATATGCTTTCACTGTGAAACTTGTGATGTGTTGATTTGCGCCATGTGTGCTGCAACTGAGCACCGAACAGCGGAACATAAGTTCATCGGTATCGGTGACGCCATCGAATCATTCCGTGAGGGTGTCAAGGACATATTGCAAAAGTTCAAGAAAAGCAAAGAGCAATTTGCATCGAACGAAGACTCCATCAAACATGCACGGAATAGATTGCAAACGAAACTGGCTCAGGCTTGCAGTGATATTTCTTCAAAAACGGAGGAAGAAATTGCTAAAATCAGAAGCAAAGCAAAGGTTATCACCGAACAAGTCAACAAAATCTGTCAGGAGAGAGACAGCGAGTACGAAAAGGCGCTAATGCGCAACCGTGACCAAATTGAACGCGCAGATCAGATCGTCGCGGCCGTAAACGACTTGATGAGTCAAGTCGATGATTTCGAGCTCTTTGAACTCAAACCGAAGGTGATGCACAACTTGGAATTCCAGAAGGAGCTCAAGTGCGAACCGGCAAAGGTGGATCTTTCGTTCGTTGGGGTCATATGTCAAGATGTCGTCAGTGAAAAGGATTTTGGGATGATATTGCTCAAAGAGAAGTGGCAGGTAAAGGAAGAGTTCGGCAAGAAAGGAAACGGTGACGGGGAATTCCAATTCGCCGGAAATGTTGCATGTTTTAGCAACGGGGACATTGCTGTGACAGACACAACACTGAAACGACTATCGCTATTTACCTCCACTGGACGTTTCAAAACTTCGGCCGCTCAAAGCGGTCATCAGCTGGACGCTCCATGGGGCGTTGCTGTCACCTCAGACGATCTGCTTTTTGCCACGGACAAAAATAAAGTGAAGGTTTTTGACGGCAATCTTCAGTTGATTCGCGAATTCATACCATCTAAGGAAGAATCAAGTCAGTTAACCACTATTGCGATAGACGCAGCTGGAGAACGACTAGCGGTGGCTGACTCGGGCAGGAAAGTTGTTTCTGTGCATTTCCTTGATGGCTCGTTAGTAGCGACTATTCCAAATGAAAATGTGGACTTGTTTTTAGCGATGGATAATATGGATCGCCTGTTCATTCCTAACTTCAAAAATAAAACCCTCTTATGTGTAGACCTCAAGGGCAATAAGGTGTTTAGTATCAATGCACTTGTGGACAAAAACCCTGCAAATCCTACCGGGATCCTTTGCGACAGTCACGGCTACTTTAATGTAGCTGTTCGTTACGGTGGTAGTGGAAACTCAAAAATACAGCAGTACGACCCAAACGGATCACTGGTAGGAACTGTAGCCGAAAAGCTGAACAATCCGATACAAATGGCCTATACACCCACTGGCGACGTGGTTGTTGCAGACTCACAATCCATCAAGATCTTGCAGCGGATGTGAATTGCCTGCTAGGCCCTGCTGCTTACTTGAACCAAACTACATCTGCTATGGGCTCCGCGCACAAGTACCCCCTCAACAAAAAGAAAATGCGAGCTTGTGGATTCATCAGACGCCATCTTTAATACCCGACTCTAATTTAAGGCCGTTTTCCAAATCCCAGCTTCGTCTCTGTCATTGGCTTCGTACATGCAGTTTGGCAATGGTGATGGAGCCGGAGATTAATTTATTGTACAAACAATAGCATGGGGCTAACCATAAAGTGCGTGCCGATATTTATCACTGAATCGGGGGTCCTAAACTGTCTGAGATTGTTATCCTTGATGTGTGAGGTGCTGGCACCGCTCAGACTCGTCTCGTTCCCGACGCAGCCGAAGTCTACAAACTAACTCTAAATGTAAAGGAGTAAAAAGCTGATTCTCAAAAAGAGTGAACCTCTTATAAAAACCACTCCAACAATAGCGATTTTTTTATACCCCCCCCCCCCCCCCAACTGCCTCCCCCAGCGCAAAGAAAATGCGAGCTGGGGGAGTCACCAGACGCCATCTTGCCCGATTCAATTTAAGGCCGTTTTCCAAAACCCAGTTTCGTCTTTGTCTGTGGCTTTGTTCATGCAGTTTGGCAATGGTGATGGAGCCGGAGATTAATGTAATGTAGCTAACCATAAAGTGCGTGCCGAGATTTATCACTGAATCGGTTTATCGCTGTCTCTCTGAATGTAAGAGTAAAATGCTCACTCTCCAAAAAAGTGAACCTTTTATAAAACCACTCCAACAAGAGTGAAATTGAGTTTTTTTAGAAGTAAAGGCAACTCCAAGAAAGTGAAAACCACTCCAAAAGAGTAACTGTTCACTCTTCCAAGGAGCCATAAGAAGGACAAATCTAAAAGAGCTGTCCTTCATATGGCTCATCGAAAGAGTGAAAAGTTACTCTTCTGGAGTGATTTTCCAATTTTTTGTGTGCGGTTTTCTACTCTGAAAAAGAAAATTTCACTTTTTGTGAGTGAACTTTTCACTTTTATACAGTGAGAGAGTTGATCTGTGTTTAGGTTTCAGCACATCTAGGGGTACATGCGGCGCTGCGTTAATTGTTTGATAGGAGCTGCTAAGTTCCCAGCATACTAACGCGGTGCGGTCCTGCTTGAGTCGGTGGCACATGTGGCCGTCAGACGGCGCCCCACTCGTGCTCCGCGCTGCATCGGCCCTGGAGTAGTTTATTCGATGACAAAACATATTCCTTCCATCTTGATCTGATATCTACTGAAACTGTACTTCCATGAGCTTAAAGATCCAAAAACCTAATAAAATCATAATAAATCACATGATGGCGTCATCATGACGTCGCCTCAATTTATATCTATACCACATCCCGATATACCTGCATACCAAGTTTGAAGCCAATCGGACTTGTAATTCATTCGAAAGAGGGCCTTCAAATTGGCAGCTTGATGTGACATCACATAATACCCGATGATGTCATCGCGACAAAAAGGTTCGACACTTGAAGAAACAGCTCTTGTTTTGGTAAACTGTTTTTGTTGTTTTGTTGGGGGCTCGCTAGCTGAACCAAGTTCAGGAAAAGACTATGTAATCACTATTTCTGCATAGTATGTATGGGTTTGTATCCGCATTCAAATAGTGGACGTAGAACAATAGAGGACAATAGGGTCCACAATTGACATAAAGTCCATGATTGAAAATCGTAGGAGGCCTTCCAAAAACGTTCAAGTATAACAAAAGAGAGACAGTAGGGGGTCCACGATGGAAGGTGTTCACACACATGGGTGTGTGGGTCTCTGAATTTGGTACCATATGGAGACTTAAACACAATGGGGACAATGGGAGTCAAAATGTCTCCACAGGATAATTTCTATAGATTAGTAGGTCTCCACACAAAAAATCACGACATATTTTTTTTTATTTTAATAACATTACTTAAAAACTAGGGTTAAGATGTATGTATTGTTAGAGTTAGTGTTTGAATTAGGGTATAATATAGGCTATATTGTATTGTATCATTTCCCAACAATTGCCGGCCGGCATAACGCGATAAATTCATTTGAAAATCTGAAAAAATCATCACGGTTTTGAAACTTTATTAAATAAAACAACGTACACGACAGCTGTTTTTAAACTTTATTTTCACTTTATTGTATTTAAAAATCAACTCGTTTTTTTGAAGCATCTAGTTGTAAATAATAATTTGTTATCACAAACTCATTTCAATTTCAGATTATTACATTTAAACAAATGTTTCTACACCATTTTCTACCTGTAACACGTCTCTTTTTAAAAGTGGAGAGGAAAGATGCTTTGCCATAAAAAGCTATTATCAAAAAAAGTACTCCTCGATTACACATGAATTCTGTGAATATTCCCTAGGATAATTATTACTTTTTCCTGCATATATGGAGAGATATGTATTGTCCATTATGAACTTCCGTAGTTTTACGCAGAGAGCCAGTCGTCTGAACTTTCAACTAGAGAGTTAAAAATAGCAACTGGTTTTCCAATATGGAACTACAAAAAAATACAATTGGTTTTCCACCTCGAACGCTGCGCAGTTGTTGCACAAATACACAGACAAATGGCGTCTGCGGAAGTAGGCCAATACCTTCAACTTAAATTAAAGGAATTTAGTCCTATTTGTTAATGTGCGACACAAACTTGATCATCACCTCGATGTTGAGTGAAGCAGTACATGTACTACTAATTTACTACCAGTACTAGTACTACTTTTTGATCACACATTTAGCCGTTCGAAGTAGTTTTGCCATTCTTCCGCGGGATTTATGGTGCTAAATATTTGTGGCTGATGAAGACCCCATCCAACTGACGAATTAGTTTTGAATAGTGAGTACATTGTACATGTACATTGTACATGTATATATTTGCTCTACCCATAAAAAATGTCATTTCTCAGTCGAAAAGAACAGTGTCATTTTGACCACGATATTGAAAAGAATAGAAGCAAATATAATTTTAGTTTCAGTCTCGCGTGTGCACTGTAGCTCTACAAATAGGTTGATCAAGTCACTTTAGAATTAAAAAAACCAACAACTGTGACTCGAATTTATTTAATCATAACTAGAGGCCCGTAACGCACAATCGCCATTTCCGCATGCTATGACCTCCCCATTTCCGGGTAAAAATTGACACTTTCTCGGTCATTTTGCGAGCGAGAAAATGTTGCCTTCTCAGTCAAAATAAACGAGAAAAAGGTCATTTGTTTTTACTCGGAAGGTGTCATTTTGACTATGGAAAGGATAGAGCATATATAAATTCATCAGTCTGACCTAGTGTGTACCTAGCCCTACAAATAGGGCTGTATTTATTGGCTCCCTTTTCTCTATAATCTTGTAACCATTACAGGCGACAAGACAAGATAAGATAATGGCAATAAAACAAGACACAAGACAAGAGCCAATTACAGCCTTATCTGGACGTAGGGTGAGTGTGCACCCTTTTTCATTTTACATCTCCAAGCTACTCCGTAATTTAAGCCCCTCCCTGCTGTCGCACACTTTGAGACTCCCTAAGTTTGTTTGTTCTTTTTCCCCGTAAGGATCACGATGGCGGAGGCTGCAGCCCGAACCGTGTTGGACACGATCAGCCAGGGGCATCTGGAATGTCCGATCTGCTGTTGTCGATTCAAGGATCCTAAGATGCTAGACTGTCTTCATAGCTTCTGCCTGAACTGTCTGGGAAAGATGGTAAGCAAAGAGACGACAGAGAGGGCAAAGATAACATGTCCAGTCTGCAGGAGAGAGACGGACGTTACTGACGAAGGAGTGCAGAGTCTGTCTTCTAGCTTCTTTCTGATATCTCTTGTCGATGAGATACGCAAACAAGAGCAGTTATTAGGAAAGGTAACTACTACTAGTGCGACTTGTGAATCCTGCGAAGAAGGAAATGAGGCCGTGTCAAGATGCCTTGACTGCAAGGAGAACATCTGCAAGAAATGCGAAGAGGCACACCGACGCCTCATTCAAGCGGAAGACTTTGACAAACCGAGGGCTTCACCAACAGATGCTACTAAAACTGCCACACCAAAATGTAGAAAACATAGTGATCACGTCATATGCTTTTACTGTGAGACTTGTGATGCATTGATTTGCGCCATGTGTGCTGCAACTGAGCACCGAACAGCGGAACATAAGTTCATTGGTATCGGTGACACCATCAAATCATTCCGTGAGAGTGTCAAGGACATATTGCAAAAGTTCCAGAAAAGCAAAGAGCAATTTGCATTAAACGAAGACTCCATCAAACATGCACGGAATAGATTGCAAACGAAACTGGCTCAGGCTTGCAGTGATATTTCTTCAAAAACGGAGGAAGAAATTGCTAAAATCAGAAGCAAAGCAAAGGTTATCACCGAACAAGTCAACAAAATCTGTCAGGAGAGAGACAGCGAGTACGAAAAGGCGCTAATGCGCAACCGTGACCAGATGGAACGCGCAGATCAGATCGTCACGGCCGAAAACGACTTGATGAGTCAAGTCGATGGTTTCGAGCTCTTTGAACTCAAACCGAAGGTGATGCACAACTTGGAATTCCAGAAGGAGCTAAAGTGTGAACCAGCGAAGGTGGATCTTTCGTTCATTGGGGTCAAATGTCAAGATGTCGTCGGTGAAAAGGATCTCGGGAAGATATTGCTCAAAGAGAAGTGGCAGGTGAAGGAAGAGTTCGGCAAGAAAGGAAACGGTGACGGGGAATTCCAATTAGCCAGCGGTGTTGCATGTTTCAGCAACGGGGACATTGCTGTGACAGACACAACACTGAAACGACTTTCGATATTTACCTCCACTGGACGTTTCAAAACTTCGGCCGCTCAAAGCGGTTGATGGACGCTCCTTGGGGCATTGCTGTCACCTCGGATGATCTGCTTTTTGTCACTGACAAAAATAACGTGAAGGTTTTCGACGGCAATTTTCAGTTGATTCGCGAATTCACACCATCTCAGGAAGAATCAAGTCAGTTAACCGCTACTGAGCTAGACGCAGCTGGCAAACGACTAGCTGTGGCTGACCGGGGCAGGAAAGTTGTTTCTGTGCATTCGCTTGATGGCTCGTTAGTAGCAACCATTCCAAATGAAAATGTAAATTTCGATTTAGCGATGGATAATATGGATCGTGTGTTCATTCCTAATTACGAAGGTAAAACCCTCTCCTGCGTAGACCTCAAGGGCAATGAGGGGTTCACTATCAAGACACTTGTGGACCAAAATCCCGTGAAACCCACCGGGATCCTTTGTGACAGTCATGGTTACTTTAATGTAGCTGTTCATTACGGTGACGTGGGAAACTTTAAAATACAGCAGTACGACCCAAATGGATCACTGGTAGGAACTGTAGCCGAAAATATGTACAATCCGATAGAAATGGCCGATACTCCCACTGGCGACATGGTTGTTGCAGACAGACATTCCATCAAGATCTTGCAGCGGATGTGAATTGCCTGCTAGGCACTGCTGCTTACTTGAACCAAACTACATCTGCTATAGGCTCCGTGCACAAGTACCCCCTCATATCAGACATCTTATCGGACTTTAAATGGCTGGGAAAATAATTTCATACACCGACCTCACTTGACACCCAGTGCACAAACACTATGAGACTTGTCTGAACAAAAATAATATTTTCTCAGTAAATGCATTGATATTTTCTGAGCTCAATTTGACTTTTTAGGATATGTTATTGCTTTCTGATCAATAGCTGATAGGTCAAAGTAGGGAACAATTAGTTATGTCCGTGTATGGATTTCTGTCCAGTTCTTGCTATTATATTTCGAATGAAAAAGCAATTGTGAGAGACGGCGAACAAAGAAATCGGCCATCAGAAAGCAATAACATATCCTAAAAAGTCAAATTTAACTCCGAAAATATCATTTTGTACTCTTCTACAAGGTATTTAGTTTTTCTAATAGTTCGCCTCGTTCGTAGATAAACAAAAACACATTTTTTTCTTGCAGTGGTATTTAGTTTAAGACATTAGTGAAGAAATTTCATCTCGGTAAAATTGTGCTTCCCAAATTTATGACAATAAAATAAATTTGTGGTATGGTAACTTTGAATGCAGTAGTTGTTGTTGAGGTATATATACAGGGAGAGACCAAAGAAAGTGACTGGTTTAGATGTATATTCATGATCTTTTCATTTCATGATGACGTTACAGTTTGCCAGAAATAATTTCAACATTTGAATACGAAAGATCTACATACGATTATTAACTTACGTTTGCAACAAATCTAAGTTTCATTGTGGAATTGTTTGAATAAGTAACACATTATGATCAAGAATGTGCATTTTTTGACTAAACAGCCCCGATGGACATACTACAATTTTTCTCAGTTCTGAATGGTCATTTACTGCGTAATGAGATCAGTAAATTGTATGTAAATAAACAACACTTTGTATGTGTTTAATGTATATTCACACAAAATGTTGTATTTTAAGAAATTGTTTTTGTAAATTTATATCCTCTTTGTATACATTAACATTATACATTAACGCTACACAACACGAAAACTATTATTCGTTGTAGGATATTTTCAAGGTCGCAGTACCGTTATTTTACATTCAAAATTTGTTAAACTCAAATACGGCGATGGTTTAACCCAAAACTATACAGTGTATCTTGCCAGAATCGCAAGCCAGCCGGCAATCGTTGGAAATTTCTTACTAATAACTGTCTCCAATTTATACAATTTAGTGAGTCCTCATTTTTTGATTTGCAATACATTTGCATTCCCTTTTTTGTTTGAATGAAGTCGGGGAACCAGACCGCAAAACAACATTAATGTTCTTGGTTTTCTAGCATCCATGGTCAGCCTCACGAGTATACGAACCCTCTAACCCATCCAATTTAGAAAATTACAGCAAAAGTAAATGGTGTATACCACCTTTAAGAGGTTATATTTCCGTAACACGATAGATTCATTTGAAAATCAATTTTTCACGGTTTTGAAACTTTAATAAATAAAACAACGTACACGACAGCTGGTTTTTAATCTTTATTTTCACTTTATTGTATTTAAAAATCAACTATTCAATTATATTAGCTATTACTTTGTTTTTTTTACAAGCATCGAGTTGTAAATAATAATTAGTTAACACAAACTGATTTCAAATCGAGATTATTAAGTTGAAACAAATTGTTCTACGCCTTTTTCTAGCTGTGTCGTCTCTTTTCGTCTCTTTTCAAAGGTGGAGAGGAGAGACGCTTTGCCATAAAAAGCTATTATTCAAAATAAATACACCTCGATTTCAAATGAAATCTGTGAATATTTATTATTATTCTTTCTTGCACACATGAAGACATATGTAAAGTCCATTGTGAACTTCCCTATAGTTTTACGTGGTAGACCAGTCGTTTAACATTTGATTAGAGAGTTAAAAATAGCAACTGGGTTTTCCCATGAAGCTGTTGTGTAGTTAATATGTTAATAAATTACCAGTGTACTCGTCGGATGATGTACATGTTCATTGTTATGAGTTACGCAACGTATCATGTTAATGATTCACCTGATGTACAATCACCTGATGTACAGGTAGGAACCTACTGTCTATATAAAAAGGCCCTGTTTGTTCAAACGCTGTGCAGTTGTTACACAAAATACACAGACATTAGGCCTAAATGGTGTTTACGGAAGTAGACCTATACCTCCAACTTGAATTAAGGGAATTGATGTGTTAATATTTTGTGCGACACAAACCTTTCATCCCCTCGATGTTGAGTGAAGCAGTACTACTAATTTACTACCAGTACGAGGCTTGATCACACCTTTAGCCGTTCGAAGTAGTTTTGCCATTCTTCAGTTCACCGCGGAATTTCTGGTGTTAAATATTTGCGGTTGAAGACACCATCCAACTGGCGAATCAGTTTTAAAAGGTGAGTACATTGTACGTGTTGAATATATTCTATGTATTTGATTTGTTTATTAAAGTGAAATAGCTAAACATGGCTGATGTCCGTTAGAACGATTAGCTTTTGGGAGGTTGTATGTACATGTACATGTACAATGCAGTCGATAGAATGCTGTTGGTAGAACAAACTATCGCTCAGATTAATTGATGCTGAATCTGAACGTACCTTTTTGCTCTACCCACTTCCCGGTAAAGATGTCACTTTCTCGGGCAAAAGGAAATACCCAGAAAAATGAAATTTTTGTTTACTCGAAAAACAAATATTTTGACCAGGAAAAGGAGCAAGGAGCAAGGAGCAAATCTAATTTTAGATTCAGTCTATAGTGTGCACTGTGGTCCTACCAATAGGTTGATAAAGTCACTTTGGAATGCTGTACCCATGTTTGGGGAAAAATGACACTTTCTCTGTCATTTTGACCAAGAAAATTGTCTGTTTCTCGGTCAAAATAAACAAGAAAAAGTTCATAATTATTGAACATACTCATATTTTGTTTTTCACTGAAGAGAGTGGGAGATAGTTTATGTTTCATGACAATGAAATTTTGGGGGCATCTCTTACGAGTGAAAAGTAGTCTATCTCTTTAAAGGAAGCATCTATCACACCCTTTGCAAACAAAAATATTAGTCAATCTGTATAAAGGTAGTGTACACCATTTGCAAATATCAATGACTGAATAACAGCCTTTATTAAGCATCCTGTGAAATCACAGCATCTGATGTGCTGCGGTTTTCAAGAAAAGTCGAATTTTGTATCAATTTTCAACGATTGCCGGCCAGACTGGAACCAGATGATTGGAACCAGACTACAAAACAGCATTAATGTTCTTGGTGTTCCAGGATATATAAACACCATATTAAAAAAACATGTCGGCATCACCATTTTACTATACAAACCCCCTAACCCATCAATTTTAGAAAATTACAGCAAAAGCAAACGGTGTATACTACCTTTAAGAGGTTATATATATTTCCAAAACGCGAAAGATCCATTTGAAAATCTGAAAAATCTTCACGGTTTGGAAACTTTAATAAAAAAACAACGTACACGACGGCTGTTTTTAAACTTCATTTTCACTTTATTGTATTTAAAAATCAACTCTTCAATTTTAATAGCTATTTTTTTAAAGAACCATCCAGTTGTAAATAATAATTTGTTATCACAAACTGATTTCAATTTCAGATTATTAATTTAAAACAAATTGTTCTACACCTTTTTCTACCTCGTCTCTTTTCAAAAGTGGAGAGGAGAGATGCTTTGCTATAAAAAGCTATTATTCAAAATGAATACAACTCGATTTCAAATGAAATCTGTGAATATTTAATACAGAATAATTATTATTCTTTCTTGTATACATGAAGACATGAAGTCCCTTGTGAACTTCCCTAGTTTTACGTGGAAGACCAATCGTCTAACATTTGATTAGAGAGTTAAAAATAGCAACTGGGTTTTTCCATGAAGCTGTTGTGTAGTTAATATGTTAATAACTTACCAGTGTGCTCGTCGGATGATGTACATGTTCATTTTTATGTGTTATCCATCGTAACATGTTAATGATTCACATGTACAATCACCTGGTGTACACTAAGAACCTATTGTCTATATAAGAATACCCTGTTGGTTCTCGGGCGTGATGAGGCCCTATTCAAACGCTGCACAGTTGTTGCACAAATTCACAGAAAAATGGCGTCTACAGAAGTTGGCCTATACCTTCAACTTGAATTATGAGAATTTATGTGTTAATATTTTGTGCGACACAAACCTTTCATCACCTCGATGTTGAGTGAAGCAGTACTACTAATTTACATGTACTAGGCTTGATCACAGCTTCAGCCGTTCGAAGTAGTTTTGCCATTCGTGTGTTTGCTGCAGGATTTCTAGTGCTAAATATTTGTGGTTGAAGACCCCATCCAACTGGCGAATCAGTTTTTAAAAGTGGGTACATTGTACAAGTTATATAGATTCAATGTAATTGATTTTTTTTAATAAGTGAAATAGCTTCAATAATCATGCCTGATATTCGTTAAAACGATTAGCTTTTGGGTGGTTGTATATGTACATGTACATGTACAATGCACTGTCGGTAGAACAAACTATGGGTCAGATTAATGGATCCTGAATCTGAACGTACCCATATAATTGCTCTACCCATTTCAGGGTAAAAATGTCACTTTCTCGGTCGAAAAGAAATACCAAGAAAAATACAATTTTTGTTTACTCGGAAAAGTTAAATTTTGACCATGAAAATCTAAGGAGTAAATCTAATTTCAGATTCAGTCCATAGTGTGCATTATAACACCTCACTCACAGATTCTGTGTTTTGATTGGCCGAGAGCGCGTCACGTGTCACTTGCTATTTTTATTATTTTTTACTTGCGCTCCAAAAAGACTATACCACGCAGCCTCGTTCTGAAAAGTACTATGCGCATAGCAACACACGTACTATGCGCATAACAACGAAAGCGTGACTGAAAACCAGACGTGTGTTTCGGTGCATTGCGTAAACATTGCTCTATCACCCTCGCACCCGTTCATCAAGGCAACAAAGTACACGTATGATTGAGAAAAAGGGAACGAAGATACAAATAGTCGGGTGCCCTTTCAAAACGCAAATTTAACGTACATTTCTTTCGTAAACAACGCACTGCTTGCACGTATGTTGATCACTGAATTCGGAGATTTTTTGTCAGTACTATACTTTCAGGAAGCTTAAATTGTGCAGAATATGTGAGTGAGGTGTTATAAAACAAATATTGACTGCTTTATTTCGCGGTATAGTAAAACTAGCCTCCCTCGGTAATCCATGAAGCATTCTATTTTCCCTCGGCTTCGCCTCGGGAAAATAGAATGCTCCATGGATCACCTCGGGAGGCTAGTTTTACTATACCACTCAAAGCAGTCAATATTTGTATACTGTAGTCCTACCAATAGGTTGATGAAGTCACTTTGGAATGCTGTACCGATGTTTGGGGGGAAATGACACTTTCTCTGTCATTTTGACCAAGACAATTGTCGGTTTCTCGGTCAAAATAAACAAGAAAAAGTTCATAATTATTGAACATACTCATATTTTGTTTTTCACTGAAGAGAGTGGGAGATAGTTCATGTTTCATGACAATGAATTTTTGGGGGCATCTCTTTCGAGTGAAAAGTAGGTTATCTCTTTACAGGAAGCATATCGATCACACCCTTTGCAAACAAAAATATTAGTCAGTCTGTATGAAGCTAGTGTACACTATTTGCAAATATCAATGACTGAATAACAGCCTTTATTAAGCATACTGTGAAATCACAGCATCTAATGTGCTGCAGTTTTCGAGAAAAGTGGAATTTTGACTGGCCCCAGACGATTGGAACCAGACTACAAAACAGCATTACTGTTCTTGGTTTTCCTGCATCTATGAACACCAAATTTATAAAACAGGTCAGCATCACAATTTTACTGTACAAACCTTCTAACCCATCAATTTTTGAAAATTATAGCAAAAACAAAAGGTGTGTACTACCTAGGTTATAATTCCAAAACGCGATAGATCCTTTTGAAAATCTTAACGGTTTTGAAACTTTAATAAATAAAACAACGTACATGACGGCTGTTTTTTAACTTCATTTTCCCTTTATTGTATTTCAACTCTTCAATCTTATTAGCATTTTTTTAAAAGAAGCATCCAGTTGTAAATAATAATTGGTTATCACAAACTGATTTCAATTTCCGATTATAAAATATAAACAGATTTTTCTACACCCATTTCTACCTGTAACACGTCTCTTTTCAGAAGTGGAGAAGGGTTTGCCATAAAAAGCTATTATCCAAAATAAATACTACTCGATTGCAAATGAATTGGTGAATATTTCATAAAATAATAATTATTGTTTTCTGCCTACATGGAGACATATGTAATGTCCATTACGAACTACCGTAGTTTTACGCGTAAGGCCAATCGTCTGAACTTTCAACTAGAGCGTTAGAAATAGCAACTTGGTTTTCCCATTGAAGCTATAAAAAGGTTCCCCTCCTCAAACGCTGCGCAGTTATTGCACAAATACACAGATAAATGGTGTATACGGCCTGGCCTTCAACAAATATCTCAAAAGTGTCAATTTTGACCATTGGAGCAAATATAGTTTCAGGTTCAGACTCTAGTGTTTACTGTAGCCCTACGACTAGGTTAATAAAGTCACTTTGGAATGATACAAAACACCTGTGACTTGAATTGATTTGATCATAACTAGAGGCCCGTAACTATACACAATCGCCATTTCCGCATACTATGCTCTTTCTCGGTTACTCGGAAAGTGTCATTTTGACCATGAACAATATATTCAGTCTGACCTAGTGTGTACCTAGCCCTACAAACAGGGCTGTATTAATTTACTCTTTTTTGTCTATCATTTTGTCGTTATTACAGGCGTCAAAATAAGATAAGATATAATGGCAACAATAAGACACAAGATAAGAGCCAATTACAGCCCTATTTGTAGGATAAGTGTTCACCCTTCTCTATTATTTGGCTCTATGCCTACATAAACCCCTACATGTCACACACTTTCTGTATTCCTATCTTTGTTGGTTCTTTTTTCGTTATAGGATCATAATCACGATGGCGGAGGCTGCAGCCCGAACCGTGTTGGACACAATTAGCCAGAGGCATCTGGAATGTCCGATCTGCTGCGATCGATTCAAGGATCCTAAGATGTTAGACTGTCTTCATAGCTTCTGCCTGAACTGTCTGGGTAAGATGGTGAGCGAAGAGACGACAGAGAGGGCGAAGATAACATGTCCAGTCTGCAGGAGAGAGACGGATGTTACTGAGGAAGGAGTGCAGAGTCTGTCTTCTAGCTTCTTTCTGATATCTCTTATCGATGACATAAGCAAACAAGAGCAGTTATTAGGAAAGGTAACTACTACTAGTGCGACTTGTGAATCCTGCGAAGAAGGAAACAAGGCCGTGTTAAGATGCCTCGACTGCAAGAAGAACATCTGTAAAAAATGTCAAGAGGCGCACCGTCGCTTGAAGTCCACCAAAGACCATCGCATCATTCAAGCGGAAGACTTGGACAAACCGAGGGCTTCACCAACATATGCTACTAAAGCTGCCACACCAAAATGTAGAAAACATAGTGATCACGTCATATGCTTTCACTGTGAGACTTGTGATGTGTTGATTTGCGGCATGTGTGTTGCAACTGAGCACCGAACAGCGGAGCATAAGTTAATTGATATCGGTGACACCATCAAATCATTCCGTGAGAGTGTCAATAACATATTGCAACAGTTCCAGAAAAGCAAAGAGCAATTTGCATCAAATGAAGACTCTATCAAACATGCACGGAATAGATTGCAAACAAAACTGGCTCAGGCTTGCAGTGATATTTCTGCAAAAGCCGATGCAGAAATTGCTAAAATCAGAAGCAAAGCAAAGGTAATCACCGAACAAGTCAACAAAATCTGCCAGGAGAGGGACGTACGGCGAGTACGAAAAGGCGCTCGAGAGCAACCGTGACCAGATGAAACGCGCAGATCGGATCGTCAAGGCCGTAAACGACTTGATGAGACAAGTCGATGATTTCGAGCTCTTGGAACTCAAACTCAAAGGTGATGCACAATTTGCAATTTCAGAAGGAGCTCAAGTGCGAACCGGCAAAGGTGGATCTTTCGTTTATTGGCGTCAAATGTCAAGATGTCGTCAGTGAACAGGATCTTGGCAAGATATTGCTTAAAGAGAAGTGGCAGGTGAAGAAAGAGTTCGGCAAGGAAGGAAATTGTGACGGGGAATTCCAATTGGCCAGCTGTGTTGCCTGTTTTAGTAACGGGGACATTGCCACGACGGACACAAGGCTGAATCGACTATCGATATTTACCGCCACTGGACATTTCAAAACTTCGGCCGCTCAAAGCGGTCATCAGCTGGACGCTCCTTGTGGCGTTGCTGTCACCTCGGATGATCTGCTTTTTGTCACGGACAACAATAAAGTGAAGGTTTTTGACGGCAATCTTCAGTGGATTCGTGAATTCACACCATCTAAGAAAGAGGCAAGTAAGTTAACCGCTATTGCGATAGACGCAGCTGCAGAACGACTAGCTGTGGCTGACTTGGGCAGGAAAGTGGTTTCTGTGCATTTGCTTGATGGCTCGTTAGTAGCAACTATTCCAAATAAAAATGAGAAATTTCATTTAGCGATGGATAACAAGGAGCGCCTGTTTATTGCTAACTACGAAAATAAAACCCTCTCTTGCGTAGACCTCGAGGGCAATGAGGTGTTCAGTATCAAGACACTTGTGGACAAAAATCCTGCGAATCCTGCTGGGATCCTTTGTGACAGTCACGGTTACTTTAATGTAGTTGTTCATCACGGTGACAGGGGAACCATAAAAATACAACAGTATGACCCAAATGGATTGCTGGTAGGAACTGTAGCAGAAAAGCTGTACAATCCGCTAGAAATGGCCTATACACCCACTGGTGACGTGGTTGTTGCAGACATACATTCCATCAAGATCTTGCAGCGGATGTGAATTGTCCACTAGGCACTGTTGCTTACTTGAACCAAACCACATCTGCTATGAGTACCCCCCTCAGCTGAAAGGAAAGGCAAGGTGGGGGAAACAATGTCGACGCCGTCTTATCTGACTTCAATTTAAGTGGCTGGTTCCTGGGGAAATAATTCCATACACGAATCTCACTTGACACTGTGAGACTTGTCTGTATGGAAATCTTTCCAGTTACTGCTATGATATTCCTAAAGAAAAGACAATTGAGAGAGACAACAAACAAAGCAATCGGCCATCAGAAAGCAATAACAAAAAATAAAAGTCAAATTTTAGACAAGGCTCATAGATATATTTTACTCTTTCACAATTACTGGTTTTTAGTTTTTCTAATAGTTCGCCTCGTTCGTAGATTAAAAAACAACCTGTTTGGGTTTTTTCTGCAGTGGTATGTAGTTTAAAACATTAGTGAAGAAATTTCATCTCTGTAAAAATGTGGTTCCCAAATTTATGACAATAAAAGAACATTGTGGTATGGTAACTTTGAATGCAGAGGTACAGGGCGAGGTCAAAAAAGGGACTGATGTTGATGTATATTCATGATCTTTTCATGTCATGATGAAGTCACAGTTTGCCAGAAATGATTTCAATATTTGAATACAAAAGATCTAATACGATTATTAACCTATTTTTGCAAGAAATCTGACCACCACAATGTAACATACTACACATTTTATTTTCCTCAGTTCTGAATGGTCAGTTGCTGCGTAATGAGACCAGTAGATTATCTGTAAATAAACAACACTTTGTATGTATTGATGTATATTTACACAAAATGTTGTATTTTGAGAAAGTGTTTTTGTAAATTTATATCCTCTATAAATTAACGTTACAACACAAAAACTTTATGGATTCGTGATGATATTTTCCAGCTCACATTACCGTAATTTTACATCCAAAATCCGTTAAACAAAATACGGCGATGGTTTGTTATTTTACAGGTGAACATTATTTTACCTAAACAAATACAGTGTACCTTTCCAGAATCGCTATGAGCATTACTCTTCTCGATCATTGGATATATGGACCGCAGGCTGGTGGCCTATTTGTACAAGTGTTTTTACTTTCATGAGTCGGCATAAAGATTTTCGGAAGTGAGAGGTCGATTTTTTGCTCGATATTTCTCTTTAACGTAATGCGATTTTTCAGTTTCATCAGTTTGAGATACTACATCGTAACAAATTTACAAAGGCCTTTTCAAAGAAGGACTGCCTTAAAGAAATAAATGTACCGAAATAATTGCAGAAACACTGACTTTTACACGCTGATTTACCTATTCGAGGGGTCCGGAACTGCGCCACTAGCTAGCTTCAGGCTCCATTCACGGGGAATTTGTACGCGAGACAACTCGTACGCAGATTGGTCAACTCGTACGCAGATTGGTCAACTCGTACGCAGATTGGTCAACTCGTACGCAGATTGGACAACTCGTACACAGATTGGTCAACTCGTACGCAGATTGGTCAACTCGTACGCAGATTGGTCAACTCGTACGCGGGACAACTCGTAGGCGGTCCAAAATTGTGGTTCACAGGTGGCATTGATCAATTAAAAAGGCAGATACTCTGGGGCATCCAAGGCGAATCTGTACGATTGTTGGCATTAACCTTTTTGGTAATAGCCTCATACACATTATCGTCAACAATTTTAATTCCATTAAATGTAACCATGTATCAGTTGCTTGAGATTCAGTCTGTTCAGGCTCTTTCGGTTTTTAAGAATAAGTTTAAGACTTTTCTTTTTACAAAGGCATTCGTGTAATATTGCACTATTGTTTATTTTACAACTTGAATCAAGGACATTGTCATTTACGTGACAACAAAAGAATAATATTAATATTCTTTTCTGCAAATGGAAACATATGTAATGTCCATTATGAACTTCCGTAGCTTTACGCCGTAGGCCTGCGCGCGCACATTGTCATCTGAAAGGAAGGAGCAATTAGCGCTGCCCCTTCACTTGCGCGAGTTGAAAATAGTAACTGGGTTTCCCCACTGACCTCTATACATGGACAGATCATCTATTGTTTCATTTTGAAGTCGGCATGCAGAGAAGTGCAACATGGCGGACCCACGAAGTCACTCTGTGAGCCAATGAAATGTCCAGGTGTAGAGTTCAGTTGGTTGGTAAATCCACTGACCTCTACAACTGGACATTTCATTGGCTCACAGCAGTGACGCCATGTTGCACTTCCAGTTCGCGCCGACTTCAAGTGTTAGCACAGCAGAATATGGACAATGATCCGTCCAGGTGTTGAGGTCAGTGGGTTTCCCCCATTATAGTTAGTAAATTGTGCTGTGTCTCCTCATCAAATACTGCGCAGTTGTTACACAAATACATGTACACAGGAAGCTGCGGTAGTCAATGGGTGTTCTGACATGTTCTGATAAGTGATCCCCTTTCGCCGCTCGAAAGTACCGGCGGTACCTGGACTGGTGGAAGGCCATTCGTACCGTGTGTTTACATGCACCGAAATATGGTTGAAGACCCCATCCAACTGAAGAATCAGTTTTAAAAAGTGAGTACATTGTACAAATACATAACACCTTACATGTTGCACAGATTCAATGTGATCGAGTTTTTGTTATGAAATAGCTTAGAAATCATGCCTAATTCGTAAGATAAGGAACGATTAGCTTTTGTAGTCTGTTAGTAGAACACAATAACTGATCCTGAATCTGAACCAAGTTGTTCTGCTCATTTCCGTGAACAAAAAATGACACTTTTTCCTGTCAAAATTACTAAGAAAATGTCACTTTCTAAATCGAAATGACCGAGCAAAATGTCATTTTTGTTGACTCGAAAAATTGTCGTTTTGACCATGAAGCCGATAAAACAAATATTCACATAAGATAATGGCGACAAAATAAGACAACATAAAACAAACAGAGAGCCTCGAATGTACAGTCCTATTTGTAGGGTTGGTGTGCACCCTCCACAGTGGTTTAAGACCCAGACATCAGGTACGAAATTCATTTTTGAGATTAAGTTAAAAAACATTGACTGGAGTCTGAAAAGCAAGTTTATATTATACTAGAAATAAATACTTTGAAATGTTAACACCCTGTTTGGAGATACAGTTGTTATGTGGAGAATGACACGAGTAAAAAATATTAAGTATCTGCCAAGGCAAATGAAATTTCGTTTAACCCTAAGCCCCTAGCCTCTCGCACTAGAAAGCAAACCAAACCTAACAAACTTCAACAGCTTTACACAGGTAATTATTGGTACACTCTACTTAACCTAACTGTACTTAACCTGCCAAACTCCAACAGTTGAAGTTTGATTGACTTGTTACAGATAAGCCAATGCATTGTTCAGTATAGGATCAGTGCAGGGTGTCTAAAAAATAATGACAACGCACCCTTAGGTGATCGTAACTTCGTAAATAAGTGTCGAAGTAGAACAATTCAAATGCCAAAATATAATAAAATTAGTTGGCTACAATTTAAAGAAAACCGCGCTTGATTCGGTTCAGTAATTACGGAGAAATGAGCGATCACATAACAGTAGTCATTTCACAAGAGGGCGATATGCAGAAAAGGCACCCTCTTTCAAATGTACCTCTTGATTTGGTCAATTACAACGAGTTACGTTTTTAGAAAATTTTTAACCTAGTTTTCTGTACCCAGCGATGATGTTTAAACATACTTGATATTATAGTTTTTAGGAATTTACACTGTATATTGTCCTGAAATTCCCTTAAAACTGGGTCACAAATGGTTTTAAACCACTGTGTCCTCCTCCATTGTACAGCTCCATGCCCCTCCTCAACATAACCATCCTGACACTGAGTATTCCTGAATGTAACAGTCGTAACGAATCTTTTTTTGTTTTGTTTTTGGTATACACTTATATGGTATATCACGATGGCGGAGGCTGCAGCCCGAACCGTTTTAGACACAATGAGCCAGGGCCACCTGGAATGTCCGATCTGCTGCTGTCGATTCAAGGATCCTAAGATGCTAGACTGTCTTCATAGCTTCTGCCTGGACTGTCTGGGAGAGATGGTAAGCAAGGAGACGAAAGAGAGGGCAAAGATAACATGTCCAGTCTGCAAGAGAGAGACGGTCGTTCCTGACGAAGGAGTGCAGAGTCTGGCTTCTAGCTTCTTTCGGATATCTCTTGTCGATGAGATAAGCAAACAAGAGCAGTTATTAGGAAAGGTAACTACTACTAGTGCGACTTGTGAATCCTGCGAAGAAGGAAACGAGGCCGTGTCAAGATGTCTTGACTGCAAGGAGAACATCTGCAAGAAATGTCAAGAGGCACACCAATTGTTGACGTCCACCAAGGACCATCGCATAATTCCAGCAGATGACCTGGACACATCTATGGCTTCACCAACAGATGTTACAATGACTGTCGCATCACCAAAATCATGTAGAAAACATAGTGATCAGTTCCTATTCTTTCACTGTGAGACTTGTGATGTGTTGATTTGCGCCATGTGCGCTGCAACTGAGCACCGAACAGCGGAACATAAGTTCATTGGTATCGGTGACACCATCAAATCATTCCGTGAGAGTGTCAAGAACATATTGCAAAAGTTCCAGAAAAGTAAAGAGCAATTTGCATCAAACGAAGACTCCATCAAATATGCACGAAATAGATTGCAAACGAAACTGGCTCAGGCTTGCAGTAATATCTCTGCAAAAGCGGAGGCAGAAATTGCTAAAATCAGAAGCAAAGCAAAGGTAATCACCGAAAAAGTCAACAAAATCGGTCAGGAGAGAGACAGCGAGTACAAAAAGGCGCTCATGCGCAACCGTGACCAGATGGAACGCGCAGATCAGATCGTCGGGGCCGTAAACGACTTGATGAGTCAAGTCGATGATTTCGAGCTCTTTGAACTGAAACCGAAGGTAATGCACAACTTGGAATTCCAGAAGGAGCTTAAGTGTGAACCGGCAAAGGTGGATCTTTCGTTCATTGGGGTCAAATGTCAAGATGTCGTCAGTGAAAAGGATCTTGGGAAGATGTTGCTCAAAGAGAAGTGGCAGGTGAAGGAAGAGTTCGGCAAGGAAGGAAACGGTGACGGGAAATTCCAATTCGCCAGAGGTGTTGCATGTCTCAGCAACGGGGACATTGCTGTGACAGACATAAAGCTGAATCGACTATCGATATTTACTTCCAGTGGACGTTTCAAAACTTCGGCCGCTCAAAGCGGTCATCAGCTGGACGCTCCTCGGGGCGTTGCTGTCACCTCGGATGATCTGCTTTTTGTCACGGACAAAAAGAAAGTGAAGATTTTTGACGGCAATCTTCAGTTTATTCGCGAATTCTCACCCTCTATAAAAGAGGCAAGTCAGTTAACCGCTATTGCGCTAGACGCAGCTGGAACACGACTAGCTGTGGCTGACTTTGGCAGGAAAGTTGTTTCTGTGCATTTGCTTGATGGCTCGTTAGTAGCAACTATTCCAAATGAAAATGTGAATCTTGATTTAGCGATGGATAACATGGAGCGTCTGTTTATTTCTAACTACGAAAATAAAACCCTCTCCTGTGTAGACCTCCAGGGCAATGATAAGTTCAGTATCAAGATACTTGTGGACAACAATCCTGGGACTCTTGTTGGGATTCTTTGTGACAGTCACGGCTACTTTAATGTAGTTGTTCATCAAGGTAAAAGGGGTGCCTCAAAAATACAACAGTACGACCCAAATGGATCACTCGTAGGAACTGTAGCCGAAAAGCTGCGCAATCCGCTAGAAATGGCCTATACACCCACTGGCGACTTGGTTGTTGCAGACAGACATTCCATCAAGATCTTGCAGCGTATGTGAATTGCCTGCTAGGCACTGCTGCTTACTTGAAACAGGGCCAAACCACACCTGCTATGGGATCCATGCTCAAGTACCCACTCAGCGGAAAGACAAGGCGAGCTGGTGGAGTCATCAGACGCCATCTTACCAGACTTCAATTGAAGGACGTTTTCCAAATCCCAGCTTCGTCTCCATCTTTGGCTTCGTTTACCAGTTTGGCAATGGTGATGGAGCCGGGTATTTATTGATCGTACATACAATTGGCATGGGGCTAATTAGGCTAAACCATAAAGTGCGTGCCGAGATTTATGACTTAATCGGGGGCCTAAACTGTCTGAGATTGTTATCCTTGATGTGTGAGGTGCTGGCAACTGCTCAGACTCGTCTCGTGCCCGACCCAACCGATGTCTACAAACTAGTTGTCTCTCTGAATGTAAAAGAGTAAAAAGCCCACTTTCAACAAGAGTGAATCTCTTATAAAACCAATCCAACAAGAGTGAAATTGAGGTTTTCAGAGTGAAGGCAACTCCAAAAAAGTGAAAACCACTCCAAAAGAGTAAATTCTCACTCTTCCGAGGAACCATATGACGAACAACTATAACAGAGCTGTCCTTCATAATTATAATATAATTATCATAAAATAGTGAACAGTTACTCTTCTTGAGTGATTTTCCTTTTTTTTAAGTAGTTTTTTGCTGTAAATTTCACTTTTTTGTGTGAGTGAACTTTTCACTTTTATACATTTAGAGAGTTTATCTGTGTTTAGGTTTCAGAACATCTAGGGGTACGGTGCGGTGCCGCGTTGATTGCTTGATCGGAGCTGCTACGTTTCCAGCATATTACATGTATGTAAACAAAATGTGCTTGAAATTCCTTTTTCTATAGTGCAAGCTGATTGTTCTTTTACCAGCCAACTGGCCCTTTTTATTTTACTGGCCTGGACTGGCCTAAATACACAATTGTTGCTTGTAACCATTAATAGGATTAACCCAATTGTTAAGCTAATTATATGCAAATTACTCGAACAATACAATTACCTGTAGATCTGCCTCACCTGACTTGGCTTTGTAGTCAACAGAGGGCTAGTCAGTATATAAACTGTTTCACAACGCTTATCATGAAGGACTTGTGACTGGGTGCTATAGGAGAGACACGTGTGTGTATGTGTCTCTGAGTTTTAGATTTCATTTCGTCTTTGGTTGCCGGCCTCATGTGTCGTACATGTAAGTTCAATTTACATGCAGTTTATGTGCCCATGCCCCCCCTTTTCAGTCGCACTTGTTTATTCTTTTAGGATTGTATAAGTTTTTACTAGCGTTAGGTTGTATTCATTTTTGTGGGACTTTGCATGTTATCCAGCATGGATAACATGCCACGCAATTATATATTTGTTTTTCATTTCTCAAACTGAATCCATACTGCTTAAATCCATACTGTCTAAACAAATTGTATATAATAATTACAAACCAAAAGACGTGGCTTTAAGAAATACAATTTATTTCTTCATTCATTTTTGTTGTGAGTTTGGTTGTCTACTGGCGGATCCCAGGTGGGTTTCGTTACAATACGAACGCGGCCCTGCTTGAGTCGGTGGAACATGTGGCCGCTAGACGGCGTCCGCCACGGCGTCCCATAGACGGCATCGGCCCTGGAGTAATTTATTCGATGACAAAACATATGCTTTCCATCTTAATCTGATATCTACTGAAACTGTAATTCCAAGAGCTTAAAAATCCAAAAACTTAATTAAATCATTATGATAATCAATCACAAGATGACGTCATCATGACGTCACTGCAATTTATATCTTTAACACATCCCGATATACCTGCATACCAAGTTTAAATCCAATCGGACTTGTAATTCATTAGAAAGAGAGCCTCCAAATTTGCACCTTGATTTGGCATCACATGATACCCGATTACGTCATCGTGACAAAAAGGTTTGGTACTTGGCGAAACAGCTCTTGTTTTCGTTAATTTGTGTTTCTTTTTGGGGTCTCGCTAGCTGAACCAAGTTCAGGAATTGTCTATTCAATCATTATTTGTGTATGTAGTATGTATGGGTTTGTATCCGCATTCAAATAGTGGACGATGAACAATAGAGGACAATAGGGTCCATGATTGAAAATCGTAGGAGGCCTTCCAAAAACGTTCAAGTACAAACAAAAGAGAGACAGTAGGGGGTCCACCATGGAAGGTGCTCACACACATGGGTTTCTGAATTCGGTACCATGTGGAGACCTAAACACAATGGGGACAATGGGAGTCAAAATGTCTCCACAGGGTAATTTCTATAGATTAGTAGGTCGCCACAACAAAAATCACGACATATTGTTTTTTATTTTAATAAAATTACTTAAAAACTAGGGTTAAGATGTGTGTTAGCGTTAGTGTTTGGATTAGGGTATAATAATAGGCTATTATTGTATTGTATCATTTTCCAACGATTGCCGGCCGCCGTAACGCGATAAATTCATTTGAAAATCTAAAAAATCATCACGGTTTTGAAACTGTATTAAATAAAACAACGTACACGACAGCTGTTTTTAAACTTTATTTTAACTTGATTGTATTTAAAAATCAACTGTTTTTTTGAAGCATCTAGTTGTAAATAATAATTTGTTATCACAAACTCATTTCAATTTTAGATTATTAAATTTAAACAAATTTTTCTACATCATTTTCTACCTGTAACACGTCTCTTTTCAAAAGTGGAGAGGAAAGATGCTTTATCCAAATTAAATACACCTCGATTGCACATGAATATGTGCATATTTCCTTGGATAATTATTATTCTTTCCTGCATATATGGAGAGATATGTATTATCCATTATGAACTTCCGCAGTTTTACGCGGAGAGCCAGTCGTCTGAACTTTCAACTAGAAAGTTAAAAATAGTTTTTCCCATGGAACTACAAATACAATTGGTTTTTCACCTCGAACGCTGCGCAATTGTTGTACAAATACACAGACAAATGGCGTCTGCGGAAGTAGGCCAATACCTTCAACTTGAATAAAGAGAATGTATGTGTTAATATTTTGTGCGACACAACCCTTTTATCACCTCGATGTTGAGTGAAGCAGTACTACAGTACATGTACTAGGCTTGATCACACCTTGCCTTATCCGTTCGAAGTACATGTTCATGTAGTTTTGCCATTATTCTTCCGCGGGATTTCTGGTGCTAATTATTTGTGGCTGAAGGCCCCATCCAACTGGCGAATTAATTTTGAAAAGTGAGTACATTGTACATGTTGAATAGATTCATGTAGGCCTAATTGATTTTGTAATAAGTGAAATAGCTTAGTATTTTATAGTAAACATGCCTGATATTTGTAATAGAATTATTAGCTTTTGGGTGATTGTATTGTATGTACATGTACATGTACAATGCAGTCTGTTGGCTCTACCCATTTCCGGGTACAAAATGTCACTTTATCGGTCAAAAAGAAGTGTTATTTTGATCATAAAAAGGATAGAAGCAAATATAATTTCATAGTCAGTCTGCCGTGTGCACTCTAACCCTACAAATATGTTGATAAAGTCACTTCGGAATAAAAAACACACCTGTGACTCAAATTTATTTGACATAATAATAACCCAATTCACGTAACTATACACAATCGCCGTTTCCGCATATGCTCTTCCCATTTCCTGGTAAAAATTGAAACTTTCTCGGTAATTTTGCGGCCGAGAAAATGTCGCTTTCTCAGTCAAAATGAACGAGAAAAATGTAATTTGTTTTATTTAGAAAGTGTCATTTTGACCATGAAAAGGATAGAGCAAATCAGGTTAACCTAGTGTACCTAGCCCTACAGATTGGCCTGTATTAATTAGCTCTCTTTTGTCGATCATCTTGTCGCCATTAATATACATGCGAGAAGTCAAGTATGTTGGTAGAACAAACTCTGGGTCAGATTATTTGATCCTGATGAATCTAAACCTATTTCCTTGAACAAATTGACACTTTCTCGGTCATTTTGCAGCGGATTTAAATTGCCTAATAGGCACTGCTGCTTACTTGAACCAAACTACATCTGCTATGGGCTCCGTGCACAAGTAACCCCTCAACAAAAAGAAAAGGCAAGGTGGGGGGAAAATATCGACGCCAAATATCTGACTTCAATTTAAGTGGCTGGTTCATGGGAAATAATTCCATACACAGACATCACTTGACACCCAGTGCACAAACACTATGAGACTTGTCTGAACAAAATGTTTTCTCAGTAAATGCTTTTATATTTTGTGAGCTAAACTTGACTTTTTAGGATATGTTATTGCTTTCTGATCAATAGCTGATAGGTCGAAGTATATTTTTTTTAGTGATGTCCGTGTATATATTTCTATCCAGTTCTCGCTATTATATTTATAATGAAAAGGCAATTGTAAGAGACAGCGAACAAAGCAATCGGCCATCAGAAAGCAATAACATATTCTAAAAGGTCAAATTTAACTCCAAAAATATCAAAGCATTTTTTTACACAAGCGATAAAATTTAATTTTTTACTCTTCTACAATGGACCGATCCGGATTTGACCATAAGCCCCGCCCACCTTAGCAACGGCATGGCGACGCCATTACCTCGGTCAAGTTGCACACATGTACATGTACATGTACGTGTAGGCTAGGCGTAGAACACGTACAACGAAAATGTTGATTTAAACTTTAGGCGGGGTCAAAATTACTATCAGTAAGCTAGCGGGCGAACTAAAAGGATGACCATTATTTTAAGGAACGGTATGAACAGTACATGGAGGATGGTTAAGTTGCAGTTGGGGGAAATGAAGCATGCATGCATGTCATTGTCAATTTGTATGGACGGTGTACATGCAAGTGTTGCTTGGTAAGTCACTACTGTTACTGGAATAAATCGCGTATTTTGTCACAACAGGATTTAAACCATAGCCTAATTAATAGACTGCTAATGCTATACATGTAGAGCATTACTATTAACTCTACATAGGCCCCTATCCTACCTTAGACTGCACTGTCCTTGACCTTGTTTATCTTCTTGACATTTCCGCCGTTCACGTCACACGAGTTCAACGGTAATTCTCATTTTCGAGATTTGTTTTGGTATTTAACGAAAAAAAATGATGTCGTAATCCGAGTACCAGCGTGTTATTTACATATTTCATGACCATTCATGCATATTTTTGACAATTTTTAAAACTTCATAAAGCCGTATTTTGATTGTCAAATACGGTGCTTTTTCGTACCGAAGCCATTTGTTTGTGTACACGTTTCTAACCGCGTGTGATAGTTTGACCGAGCTAATGGCGGACCACGCCTGTAGCAACCGTTGCTAAGTTACCTGAACAAAACTCGTAATCTTATTGGTCAATGCGCGCGTAGTGATTGACAGGCCGGATCGGTCCATTACAGGTATTTAGTTTTTCTAATAGTTCGCCTCGTTCGTAGATAAACAAAAACACATTTCCCCCCCCTGCAGTGGTATTTAGTTTAGGACATTACTGAATAAATTTTATCTCGGTAAAATTGTGCTTCTCAAATTTATGACAATAAAAGAACATTGTGGTATGGTAACTTCGAATTGTAACTTCAAAAGTGACGATTTTGATGTATATTCATGATTCTTTCATGTCATGATGAAGTTACAGTTCGCCAGAAATGATTTCAATATTTGAATACGACAGATCTAATACGATTATTAACCTATTTTTACAAGAAATCTGAACTTTATTGTGGAATTGTTTGAATAAACAACGCATTATGATCAAGATCGTACATTTTTTTGACTAAACACCTCAATTTAACATACTACACATTTCCTCAGTTCTGAATGGTCATTTGCTGCGTAATGAGATCAGTAAATTGTCTGTAAATAAACAACACTTTGTACGTGTTTGATGTATATTTACACAAAATGTTGTATTTTGAGAAAGTGTTTTTGTAAATTGATATCCTCTTTGTATACATTAACGCTACACAACACGAAAACTATTATTCGTTGTAGGATATTTTCAAGGTCGCAGTACCGTTATTTTACATTCAAAATTTGTTAAACTAAAATACGGCGATGGTTTGCTACTTTAAAGATGAAAACCCCGTTATTTAACCTCAAACTATACAGTGTACCTTGCTAGAATCGCAAGCCAGCCGGCAATCGTTGGAAATATCTTACTATTTTTAAAGACTGTCTCCAATTTATAAAATTTATTTGCAATACTGTTACACATCCGTAAATGTGTGCCAGCCAACTAGAGTCTGGTTTTCTAACCTGATAAATCTCCAAGGTCTGTAAATTGCTCTGTTTTGTTTGAATGAAGTCGGGGAACCAGACTGCAAAACAACACTAATGTTCTTGATTTTCTAGCATCTATGGTCAGCGTCACGAGTATACGAACCCTCTAACCCATCCAATTTAGAAAATTACAGCAAAAGTAAATGGTGTATACTACATTTAAGAGGTTATATTTCCGTAACGCAATAGATTCATTTGAACATTTATTTGGCACGGTTTTGAAACTATAATAAATAAAACAACGTACACGACAGCTGTTTTTTAATCTTTATTTTCACTTTATTGTATTTAGAAATCAACTCTTCAATTTTATTAGCTATTACTTTGTTTTTTTAGAAGCATCGAGTTGTAAATAATAATGTGTTGTCACAAACTCATTTCAATTTCATAGTATTACATTTAAACAATTTATTTTCTACACAATTGTCTACCTGTAACACGTCTCTTTTCAAACGTGAAGAAGGAAAGATGCTTTGCCATAAAAAGCTATTATCCCAAATACACCTCGATTGCCATAAATTTAGTGAATTTATCCTAGAATAATTATTAATATTTCTTCCTGTATACATGGAGACATATGTAATGTCCAATATGAACTACCGTAGTTTTACGCGGAAGCCCAGTCGTCTGAACTTTTAACTGGAGAGTTAAAAATAGCCACTGGATTTCCCCAGGAAACTTAGCCTCGATTCCAAGGCTGTGCTGTATCTGCAACGTGTTTACAATGTGGGCTGCAATACTGGATGTACATTGTGCATGTGTACTGCTGGCCACCCATGTGGAGTCTAATCACTGTTAAAAATAGCAACTGGGTTTTCCCATGGAGCTGCAACAATGTTTTCCTCCTCAAACGCTGCGCAGTTGTTGCACAAATACACAGATAAATGATGTCTACTGAAGTAGGCATATACCTTCAACTTCAATTAAGAGAATGTATGTGTTAATATTTTGTGCGACACAAACCTTTCATCCCCTTTATGTTGAGTGAAGCAGTACTACTAATTTACTACATGTACTAGGCTTGGTCACACCTTTAGCCGTTCAAAGTAGTTTTGTCATTCTTGTTTTGACTGCGGGATTTCTTCTGGTGTTAATTTTTTGTGGCTGAAGACCCCATCCAACTGGCGAATCAGTTTTTAAAAGTGAGTACATTGTACATGTTGAATAGATTCAATGTAATATATTTGTTTAATAAGTGAAATAGCTTAGTAAACATGCCTGATTTTCATAATAGAACTATTAGCTTTTGGGTGGTTGTTGTATGTACATATACAATGCAGTCTGCTGGCTCTACCCATTTCCGGGTAAAAAAATGTCACTTTCCCAGTCGAAGAGTGTATGTCATCAATTTGATTATGAAAAGGACAGAATCAAATATAATTTCAGATTCAGTCGTAGCCCTACAAATAGGATTGACCGAGTCACTTTGGAATGATAACAAACTCTTGTGACTCGAATTTATTTCATCATAACTAGAGGCCCGTAACTACACACAATCGCCATTTCCGCATTCTATGCTCTGGATCCCCATTTCCGGTCAAAATGTCGCTTTCTCGGTCAAAATGAACGAGAAAAGGGATAGAGCAAATACCTAGCCCTACAAATAGCTAGGCTGTATTATTTGTCTCTTTTTTGTGTAACCATTACAGGCGACATGACAAAATAAGATAATGGCAGCAAAATAAGACACAAGACAAGAGTTAATTACAGCTCTATTATTTTGTAGGGTGAGTGTGCACCCTTCTTCATTTTACAGCTCCATGCTACTCCCAATCCTAAGCCCCCCTTCCTGTCGCATAGTATTCCTAAGTTGTTTTGTTCTTTTTTTCGTTAGGATCATAATCACGATGGCGGAGGCTGCAGCCCGAACCGTGTTGGACACAATTAGCCAGGGGTACCTGGAATGCCCTATCTGCTGCTGCCGATTCAAGGATCCTAAGATGTTAGACTGTCTTCATAGCTTCTGCCTGAACTGTCTGGGAGAGATGGTGAGCAAAGAGACGACAGAGAGGGCGAAGATAACATGTCCAGTATGCAGGAGAGAGACGGACGTTACTGACGAAGGTGTGCATAGTCTGTCTTCTAGCTTCTTTCTGATATCTCTTGTCGATGAGATTAACAAACAAGAGCAGTTATTAGGAATGGTAACTACTACTAGTGCGACTTGTGAATCCTGCGAAGAAGAAAATGAGGCCGTGTCGAGATGCCTTGACTGCAAGGAGAACATCTGCAAGAAATGCCAAGAGGCGCACCGTCGCTTGAAGTTGACCAAAGACCATCGCATTATTCCAGCGGAAGACTTGGACAAACCGAGTGCTTCACCAACAGATGCTACTAAGACGGCCCCACCAAAATGTAGAAAACATAGTGATCAGGTTATATGTTTTCACTGTGAGACTTGTGATACATTGATTTGCGCCATGTGTGTTGCAACTGAGCATCGAACAGCGGAGCATAAGTTCATTGGTATCGGTGACACCATCAAATCATTCCGTGAGAGTGTCAATAACATATTGCAAAAGTTCCAGAAAAGCAAAGAGCAATTTGCATCAAACGAAGACTCTATCAAACATGCACAAAATAGATTGCAAATGAAACTAGCTCAGGCTTGCAGTGATATTTCTGCAAAAGCGGAGGCAGAAATTGCTAAAATCAGAAGCAAAGCAAAGGTAATCACCGAACAAGTCAACCAAATCTGTCGGGAGAGAGACGGCGAGTACGAAAAGGTGCTCATGCGCAACCGTGACCAGATGGAACGCGCAGATCAGATCGTCACGGCCGTAAACGACTTGATGTGTCAAGTCGATGATTTCGAGCTCTTGGAACTCAAACCGAAGGTGATGCACAACTTGGAATTCCAGAAGGAGCTCACGTGCGAACCGGCAAAGGTGGATCTTTCGTTCATTGGGGTCAAATGTCAAGACGTTGTCAGTGAAAAAGATCTTGGGAAGATGTTGCTCAAAGAGAAGTGGCAGGTAAAGGAAGAATTCGGCAAGGAAGGAAACGGTGACGGGGAATTCCAATTCGCCGGAAATGTTGCATGTTTTAGCAACGGGGACATTGCTGTGACAGACACAACACTGAAACGACTATCGATATTTACCCCAACTGGACATTTAAAAACTTCGGCCGCTCAAAGCGGTCATCAGCTGGTGGCTCCTCGGGGCGTTGCTGTCACCTCAAATGATCTGCTTTTTGTCACGGACAAAAAGAAAGTGAAGGTTTTTGACAACAATCTTCAGTTTATTCGCGAATTCATATCCTCTAAAGAAAAGGCAAGTAATTTAACCGCCATTGCGCTAGACGCAGTTGGAAAACGACTAGCTGTGGCTGATTGGGGCAGGAAAGTTGTTTCCGTGCATTTGCTTGATGGTTCGATAGTAGCAACTATTCCAAATAAAAATGTGAAAAAGTATTTAGCGATGGATAACATGGAGCGCCTGTTCATTCCTAACTGCAAAAATAAAACCCTCTCCTGCGTAGACCTCAAGGGCAATGAGGTGTTCAGTATCAAGATACTTGTGGACACAAATCCGGCGAGTCCTACCGGGATTCTTTGCGACAGTCACGGCTACTTTAATGTTGCTGTTCATTGCGGTGAAATAGGAAACTGTAAAATACAGCAATACGATCCAAATGGATCACTGGTAGGAACTGTCGCCGAAAAGCTGTACAATCCGCTAGAAATGGCCTATACACCCACTGGCGACATGGTTGTTGCAGACAGACATTCCATCAAGATCTTGCAGCGGATGTGAATTGCCTGCTAGGCACTGCTGCTTACTTGAACCAAACTACATCTGCTATGGGCTCCATGCTCAAGTACCCCCTCAGCGGAAAGAAAAAGCAAGCTGGGGGAGTCATATCAGACGCCATCTTTATACCCGACTTCAATTTAAGGCCGTTTCCCAAAAACCAGTTTCGTCTCTGTGTGTGGCGTCGTTCACGCAGTTTGGCAATGGTGATGGAGCCGGAGATTAATGTATCGTACTTACAACAGCATGAGGCTAATTCAGCTAACCATAAAGTGCGTGCCGAGATTTCTCACTAAATCGTTTTATCGCTGTCTCTCTGAGTGAAATGCTCACTACTTTTATAAAAGTAAAGGCAACTCCAAAAAAGTGAAAACCACTCAAAAAGAGTAAATGTTCACTCTTCCGAGGAGCATTATGTTTTTGTACGTTTTTGTTTCTTTGTTTTTGTCTCGCTAGCTTAACCAAGTTCAGGAATAGCCTGCAATCACTATTTCTGCATGTAGTATGTAGTATGTATGGGTTTGTATTCGTATTCAAATAATGAACGTAGAACAATATAGGACAATAGGGTCCACGATAGACCGAAAGTCCATGATTGAAAATTGTGTACAAAACCTATGGGAGGCCTTTCAAAAACGTTGGAGTACAAACAAAAGAGGAACAATAGGGGGTCCACGGTGGAAGGTGTTTACACACATGGGTGTTTGTGTTTCTGAAATCGTTACCCCGTGGAGACCTGAACACAATGGGGACAATTGGAGTCGAAAGGTTTCCACAGGGTGAAGAGTTATGACCACTAGAGGTCGCTATTGGTATTACTAGAGGTCGCTGTTGTATGTTGCATTGGGCAAATGCGGAAGTGTCGGCCACACTATATCATACGTGGGCCTGTTCTAAGTTGTTTGGTTTTTCTAAGTTCTGGGTACGCCAGTTTGACTTAGTTTTGTAAGTTCTAACTTTCTTAGTTGTATTGCCATATTGTATTATGTTTAGCTGTTGTTTAGTCCTCGGGCACATTCACACTGTATTGTTCACCTTTTGTTTTGCCTAGGACTCTATCATCGTTGTGATTACAATAAACATCGACAATCGAGGAGACTGTTTCTTCACAGGGTAATTTATATAGACTAGTAGGTCTCCACACAAAAAATTCACGTAATTTATATTTTGATTTTACTCAAATTACTTAAAAACTAAGGTTAGGGTTAGTGTTTGAGTTAGAGTATAACATAGGAGATATTGTGTTGAAATAATTTCAACCCACAAATTAATTGTGGTTGAAATAGGAGAATTTTGAAAAACGTACTCGGCTTTCTAACTATTTTGTATATGAGAACAAAGAGATGTCTCCACAAGGATACACATTTTAGGAGCCGTGTGTGTGTATGGCATTTTGGGGTTAGTTTCGAAAAATTGGTCTTGTATGAAAGGTTGAAGTCCAATTCCAATCAAACTTAGGTCATGATGCAATAGTGTCGCATTCATACGGGTGCACTACCCTAATTGAAGGGAGAATTTCTCCGCCAGCTCATTAGCATGAAATGTGCCCCCCACAATTTCTTTTGAAAAAGGATGCCGTTTGGTGAAAGAAATGGTGGGGTTGTGTAAATATAGCATAGGATCAACTCCCTGGTTTTTGAGCTTCAATCTGAGGGCAGACTTGACAAAATTACGGTTGAAAAATGGGTCCTAATTGCCCTAGAATGTGGAGGGATGCCATTTGTAAAATGGCTGCTTGCAGGCTCGGGAAGTATCACTTTTCGGGAGGAGAGTTTCTTTTGGTGTGAATATTAAAAAATGTAATAGGCAACCTACTAAAAATTGAAAAGAAATGGAAAGATAAAGACCAAGACAATAATCTGATTGTTGTTTGAAAAACCCCAGTGATGTCGGTGTGCATGGAACTTGGTCCTAAACATTGTTGATTTTACACTATTTTCAATGGGACTTGAATTAGGCTAGTGCACCCATACCGTGGTTGCGACAAAGGTCAAGCACTGAGGTCAAAGGTCATTTGATGACAAGTTCTGAGATAGGCTTGAATTGTAAAGTGTCTCTCATTAATAAAACTTTAATTCTAATTATAATCAAACTTGTAAAGTATTTTTTTTGACTCGTGGGGGGAAAGGAGCCCTGCTGATTTCCATCGAAATCATTTTGTTTCAATTTTTATTTTGTATCCCCTAAACCCACTTGGACGGAAAGTAATACATATGATGATTTCAGGGACTTTTCCGAAGACAAATAGGACAAATTCTAGAGAAATTAAGAGAAAATGGCAACACTTTTTGGTCTCCTGTACATTTTCAATGAGCAGATTTTGCTTTTATCCTCCCGGTGTGGCGGTCTCACTTCTCCGGGGTGCTCACTTCTCCGAAAGGGAAATCTCGCTTCAATACGCATGCGCAAAAGTGCGCAGTGGCTTACATTTTCGCCGACTTTATTCTGTGTGTTGAGTTCTTTGGTAATGTACTGGCATGGTGCGCGTGCACGTAAGATTGTAGGATGATGTATACGTTACATACAGCTAGGGTACCAGTAGAATTCAGAATTTCCGCGGCGACGGGGCCGTGCGGCAAAATTGTACAAGGCATCGTACAACTACTGCTGTACTCAAACCAACATATCGATTGGATTGTATATTTATTATACTTATTCACGATGACAGAAATAGGGTCAAATAAAATGTGTTTAAAAAAGTGTAGTTGCCAGTTGCATTTATTTACAATACATTACATGTAATAATAACGAATATACGTAATGCGGTGGTATGCCTATCCATCAAAAAGATTTATGCCTCATGGATGTGAGTGCTCAGAGATATAATTAAAATTCCCCTCGGTTCAGTCAATCATTCCTATCTGATGAAAACAACTTGCTACAATCTTCAAAATAAGATATTTTCCAATTTTTGTTGATCCTGTTGCCCAATTCGGTCGTCTTTTCCCTATATAGTTATCGAAAATTGGTCTTGAAATCAGCCACATTTTGCGATGAAAAATATGGTGATAGCGCCCTCTGTCGGTAGCTCGGCATCAGGAGAAGTGAGCACAGCGGAGAAATGAGTATGTGATTGTAACGTGCTGACTTATCCGCTCAATCTGCCCGGAGAAGCTAGCACGCCGGAGAAGTGAGACCGCCACACCGGCCTATGTATGCGCATGCGTGCATCAATTTAAATTTATTAGGAAACTGGTCTATTAACGGTCAGTGTTAATAGCGCCCTCATGTGGCTACTTCGCCCATGTTTGCATCGAATTCTTGCCATTGACTCTCGGCTTTTAATGAACCAAATGCAAGGTAAACGCCTTACAATTTTGTACTTTATATTACTATATATTTATCAACCTTCGATATGTACTTGGTCATTTTAACGAACATTTTTACCGAAACCGTTTCAGGATTCGAACCCGGCAGGGAGCGACCTGCAATTTACTTTGCAATTTACTTAAAATTGGTGAACATTTCATTTTTTTCTCAAAAACCTGTTGGTGGTGGGTTCGATTCCCACTTGATATCCAATCGGACTTTTTACCTATTTTTGACTTTATATACTTGGTTACCGAAGGTCTATAATTCAAGGCGAAGCAGTACCTGTACGGAGAACGCAATGGCCTAGCGGTAGGCACCCTGACGCTCAACCTGTTGGGTTCGATTCCCGCCGTGGATCCACCAGGAAATTTTACATATTTTTACTATATATACTTGGTTACCGAAGGTTTATAATTTAAGGCGAAGCAGTCTCAGTATGGACAGCGTAGAGGTCTAGCGGTAGGCACCCTGACGCTCAACCTGTTGGTGTTGGGTTCGATTCCCGCCGTGTATCCAGCAGGAAATTGTACTTGTTTTTACTTTATATACTTGCTTACCGAAGGTTTATAATTCAAGGCGAAGCATTATCAGTACGGAGAACGCAATGGCTTAGCGGTTGGCACCCTGGCGCTTAACCTGTTGGTTGTGGGTTCGATTCCTGCCGTTGATGATCCAATCGGACTTTTTACCTATTTTTACTGTATATACTTGGTTACCGAAGGTTTATAATTTAAGGCGAAGCAGTCTCAGTATGGAGAGCGTAATAGTCTAGCGGTAGGCACCCTGACGCTCAAACTGTGGGTGGTTGGTTCGATTCCCCCCGTGGATCCAGCATGAAATTTTACTTGTTTTTACTTTATATACATGGTTACCGAAGGTTTATAATTTAAGGCGAAGCAGTCTCAGTATGGACAGCGTAGAGGCCTAGCGATAGGCACCCTGTCGCTCAACTTGTTGGTGTTGGGTTCGATTCCCGCCGTGTATCCAACTTGAATTTGGACGAAATTCACGTTAAATAAATAAATAGGTCAAAAAATTTGTGGCAAATCCATACAAAAAATGATTGTTTTTTCCAAAATAGGTAAAATTTGACCAAATCTTTGCAATTTTAATCAAAATATGGCCAAAAATAGATTTCTCTCAAAACGTCTTAAATATCATCTCTGATGCAGGAGGAACACCAATCAACAAAAACAAAGCTAAAATTGCAAAGATTTGGTCAAATATTACCTATTTTGGAAAAAACAATCATTTTTTGTATGGATTTTCCCCCAATTTTTTGACCTATTTATTTATTTAACGTGAATTTCGTCCAAATTCAAGTTGGAATGGCTTCTCCTGTCCAGTAGGCATCTTCTGAAAGAGTTTAAAAGAATATAATTTTCGGACAAAATTTGAAAAAAATACAAGGGGTTAACCTACCTTTTTGATCAAAATATGGCCAAAAATAGATTTCTCTCAAAACGTCTTAAATATCATCTCTGATGCAGGAGGAACACCAATCAACAAAAACAAAGCTAAAATTGCAAAGATTTGGTCAAATATTACCTATTTTGGAAAAAACAATCATTTGTTGTATGGATTTTCCCCCAATTTTTTGACCTATTTATTTATTTAACGTGAATTTCGTCCAAATTCAAGTTGGAATGGCTTCTCCTGTCCAGTAGGCATCTTCTGAAAGAGTTTAAAAGAATATAATTTTCGGACAAAATTTGAAAAAAATACAAGGGGTTAACCCACCTTTTTGATCAAAATATGGCCAAAAATAGATTTCTCTCAAAACGTCTTAAATATCATCTCTGATGCAGGAGGAACACCAATCAACAAAAACAAAGCTAAAATTGCAAAGATTTGGTCAAATATTACCTATTTTGGAAAAAAACAATCATTTGTTGTATGGATTTTCCCCCAATTTTTTGACCTATTTTTTTATTTAACGTGAATTTCGTCCAAATTCAAGTTGAAATGGCTTCTCCTGTCCAGTAGTTATCTTCTGAAGGTGTTTAAAAGAATATAATTTTCGGACAAAATTTGAAAAAAAATACAAGGGGTTAACCCACCTTTTTGATCAAAATATGGCCAAAAATAGATTTCTCTCAAAACGTCTTAAATATCATCTCTGATGCAGGAGGAACACCAATCAACAAAAACAAAGCTAAAATTGCAAAGATTTGGTCAAATATTACCTATTTTGGAAAAAACAATCATTTTTTGTATGGATTTTCCCCCAATTTTTTAACCTATTTATTTATTTAACGTGAATTTCGTCCAAATTCAAGTTGGAATGGCTTCTTCTGTCCAGTTGGCATCTTCTGAAAGAGTTTAAAAGAATATAATTTTCGGACACAATTTGAAAAAAATACAAGGGGTTAACCCACCTTTTTGATCAAAATATGGCCAAAAATAGATTTCTCTCAAAACGTCTTAAATATCATCTCTGATGCAGGAGGAACACCAATCAACAAAAACAAAGCTAAAATTGCAAAGATTTGGTCAAATGTTACCTATTTTGGAAAAAACAATCATTTTTTGTATGGATTCCCCCCCAATTTTTTGACCTATTTATTTATTTAACGTGAATTTCGTTCAAATTCAAGTTGGAATGGCTTCTCCTGTCCAGTAGGCATCTTCTGAAAGAGTTTAAAAGAATATAATTTTCGGACAAAATTTGAAACAAATACAAGGGGTTAACCCACCTTTTTGATCAAAATATGGCCAAAAATAGATTTCTCTCAAAACGTCTTAAATATCATCTCTGATGCAGGAGGAACACCAATCAACAAAAACAAAGCTAAAATTGCAAAGATTTGGTCAAATATTACCTATTTTGGAAAAAACAATCATTTTTTGTATGGATTTCCCCCCAATTTTTTGACCTATTTATTTATTTAACGTGAATTTCGTCCAAATTCAAGTTGGAATGGCTTCTCCTGTCCAGTAGGCATCTTCTGAAAGAGTTTAAAAGAATATAATTTTCGGACAAAATTTGAAACAAATACAAGGGGTTAACCCACCTTTTTGATCAAAATATGGCCAAAAATAGATTTCTCTCAAAACGTCTTAAATATCATCTCTGATGCAGGAGGAACACCAATCAACACAAACAAAGCTAAAATTGCAAAGATTTGGTCAAATATTACCTATTTTGGAAAAAACAATCATTTTTTGTATGGATTTTCCCCCAAATTTTTGACCTATTTATTTGACCTATTTATCTATTTAACGTGAATTTCGTCCAAATTCAAGTTGGAATGGCTTCTCCTGTCCAGTAGGCATCTTCTGAAAGAGTTTAAAAGAATATAATTTTCGGACAAAATTTGAAAACAAATACAAGGGGTTAACCCACCTTTTTGATCAAAATATGGCCAAAAATAGATTTCTCTCAAAACGTCTTAAATATCATCTCTGATGCAGGAGGAACACCAATCAACAAAAACAAAGCTAAAATTGCAAAGATTTGGTCAAATGTTACCTATTTTGGAAAAAACAATCATATTTTGTATGGATTCCCCCCCAATTTTTTGACCTATTTATTTATTTAACGTGAATTTCGTTCAAATTCAAGTTGGAATGGCTTCTCCTGTCCAGTAGGCATCTTCTGAAAGAGTTTAAAAGAATATAATTTTCGGACAAAATTTGAAACAAATACAAGGGGTTAACCCACCTTTTTGATCAAAATATGGCCAAAAATAGATTTCTCTCAAAACGTCTTAAATATCATCTCTGATGCAGGAGGAACACCAATCAACAAAAACAAAGCTAAAATTGCAAAGATTTGGTCAAATATTACCTATTTTGGAAAAAACAATCATTTTTTGTATGGATTTTCCCCCAATTTGTTGACCTATTTATTTATTTAACGTGAATTTCGTCCAAATTCAAGTTGGAATGGCTTCTCCTGTCCAGTAGGCATCTTCTGAAAGAGTTTAAAAGAATATAATTTTCGGACAAAATTTGAAAAAAATACAAGGGGTTAACCCACCTTTTTGATCAAAATATGGCCAAAAATAGATTTCTCTCAAAACGTCTTAAATATCATCTCTGATGCAGGAGGAACACCAATCAACAAAAACAAAGCTAAAATTGCAAAGATTTGGTCAAATATTACCTATTTTGGAAAAAAACAATCATTTTTTGTATGGATTTTCCCCCAATTATTTGACCTATTTTTAACTCGCGCCAATGATGAAGGGCAGCGCGCGCCCTCTAGGCCCCTGTCTTTCAGAAGACAATGTGCGCGTGCAGGCCTTCGGCATAAAGCTACGGAAGTTCATAATGGACATTACATATGTCTCCATTCGCAGGAAAGAATATTATCCTGTGAAATATTCACATCATTTATTTGCAATCGAGGTGTATTTATTTTTTTGAATAATAGCTTTTCATGGCAATTATCTTTCCTCCCCACGGGTATTAAAGGGTGGAAAATATGTTTAAATTTAATAATCTGAAATTGAAAACAGTTTGGTAACAAACAATTATTTTTTACAACTGGATGTTTCTAAAAAATAATATCTAATAATAAAATTGAAAGTTTATTTCCAAATGGACTATTCCATGAAGTTGAGATACAAAGTGTGACATTTTGGTATATTTCTAGTTTCATGCCATATATCTACTAAAATTTTTGACTATTTATTCCCGTTTGTCTTGGACGTTGGACAGATTTGGGCAAGTCTTGTACCATTCAAACATTGTTTTTTCAGAGTAATTGGATATTTAATAAAAATATTTAGGTATCACAAGTACAACGCGTCTCTTTCACATCTTTTTGTCATGTTGCAAGATGTATTGCATAAACCTCGGCTTACTATTACATGACCACAAAATGGAGCCATACATGTTTTTATAAAGTTATTGCATATAAATTACAAGGGATATGTTGAAAAAGAAGTTCCAACATAACAAATGTCACACTAGGGTACACATTGTTAAATTGTTTATAGTGACTGATTCCCTTGTATTTCAGGTAAGAGTTACACAAATATAATTACACAGAGATAATTAACTAAAATAAATCAAAAACTCTCCAGAGAATTTCAACACCAACACTATATAGCAACTGCTCCAAATAACACCAGCCATTCCCGAAGGTTTTTTGGTTTGTTTTGTTATTAAAAACTAAAATCTATATCAAAATATGCAAAATGCTAATATACGCAAAAGTACTTAGAGTACTGCATACTGCAGTTTAGTAAATGTATGTACACGTAATACTGTATATTGTAGTACATGTAGTATTTTATAGCTTTATGTGAAGTTCGAGTTAAATGCGAGGTTCGGGTTCAATCTAAACTGCGGTCAGGTCACCTGAGCATTTCACCTGTTATTCATTGGCTAGCTCGCCAGGTACCAGTCTGGGTTTTATACCCTGCAACCATGGAGGAATAAGCTGCAACTGTCAACCCAAGCATGCCAAAGGCTGGGGAAAATTTTTCCTTTTCAAATATTTTACTTTATTGCTGTTGAGGGTTTTGGGGGTTGTTGTTGTTTTGGTTTTTTTGGTTTTTTTTGGGGGGGGTATCTTAAGCCTGATCAATAAAACAAAAAAATAAGAACGCCTAATTTTAAAAAAAGAAACATGTTTTGTATTCTTCATATGCACAAACTAATTGTGTCTTCGCATTTAGCACCGGGGTGCCATCAGAAATGCATTCGAGCATCTCCCCCAATTTGTTACTTTTTTTAATCAGTCGTACAAAATGATTATGTTTTTAGTCTAAATAATGTTTTCAGTCATCTTCTCTATTTGTTGTCCATTTGATTTAATAATACAACAAATTTTACTACTGGGATAGGAGATAATTGTCTCCAATTGAAGCAGACTACATCCTCTTAAAGATCTTGACGGATTTTTTGTCGGCAACAGTGACGTCACCAGAGGGGGTGAATGCCATTCCTATCGGATTGTACAACCCTTGAGCCACCGTCGCTATAAATGCACCACTGGAGTCAAAATGTTGAATTTCAGTGTCTCCGAGTTTGCCGGAGTGAACAGCAACATAGAAGCTCCCATCATGGTCGCACAGGACACCAGTCGGATTCCCTGGTTTCCCGTTCAGCAAGGGCGTCACATTGAAGACCTCGTGGCCTTGAAAATTGACACACAGCAACCTCTTTTTCTTGTAGTTTGTTAAGATCAGCTGCTGTCTGCTGCTTATTGCCAACTCATTATCAACCATGTTGTTTGATATGCTTGCAATCAACGATCCATATAGGTTGTGGACACTGATGACCTTTCTCCCCTTATCAACCACTGCTACTTGTTGCTCGGACAGAGCAATACCAGTAAGAAAACTTTCGACATTGTCAACCGATGGTGTAAACTCACGAACAAACTGTAGCTCATTGTCAAAAACCTTTACTTTCTTTTGGTCTGTGACGAAAAGCAGATCACAACATGAAACTGCAACACGAAAAGGATTTCCCAGCTTTTTACTGTCGAAGCTTTGAGCAGTCGATGTTTTGTAACGTCCAGTACTGGAGGTAAAAAGCGATAGCCGTTTCTGATTTGTATCCGTTACAACAATGTCTCCGCTGTTGTAACATGCAACGCTATCGGCAAACTTGAATTCCCCATCACCGGTGCCTTCCTTGCCGAACTCTTCCTTCACCTGCCACTTCTCTTTGAGCAACATTTTCCCAAGATCCTTTTCACTGACGACATCTTGACATTTGACCCCAATGCACGAAAGATCTACCTTTGCCGGTTCGCACTTGAGCTCCTTCTGGAATTCCAAGTTGTGCATCACCTTCGGTTTGAGTTCAAAGAGCTCGAAATCATCGACTTGACTCATCAAGTCGTTTACGGTCGTGACGATCTGATCTGCGCGTTTTATCTGGTCACGGTTGCGCATGAGCGCCTTTTCGTACTGGCTGTCTCTTTCCTGACCGATTTTGTTGACTTGTTCGGTGATTACCTTTGCTTTGCTTCTGATTTTAGCAATTTCTTCCTCCGCTTTTGCAGTAATATCACTGCAAGCCTGAGCCAGTTTCGTTTGCAATCTATTCCGTGCATGTTTGATGGAGTCTTCGTTTGATGCAAATTGCTCTTTGCTTTTCTGGAACTTTTGCAATATGTCCTTGACACTCTCACGGAATGATTTGACGGTGTCACCGATATCAATTAACTTATGTTCAGCTGTTCGGTGCTTAGTTACAGCACACATGGCGCAAATCAACACATCACAAGTCTCACAGAGAAAGCATATGACCTGATCACTATGCTTTCTACACCGTGACGATTTCGGTGATGTGCCAGTCTTGGACACATTTGTACGCGAAGCCGTCGATTTGTCCAGGTCATCTACTGGAATGATGCGATGGTCTTTGGTGTACCTCAGAAATCCATGTGCCTCTTGGCATTTCTTGCAGATGTTATCCTTGCAGTCAAGGCATCTTGACACGGCCTCGTTTCCTTCTTCGCAGGATTCACAAGTCACACTAGTAGTAGTTACCTTTTTTAATAACTGCTCTTGTTTGCTTATCTCATCGACAAGAGATATCAGAAAAAAGCTAGAAGACAGACTCTGCACTCCTTCCTCAGGAACGCCCGTCTCTCTCCTGCAGACTGGACATGTTATCTTTGCCCTCTCTGTCGTCTCTTTGCTCACCATCTCCCCCAGACAGTTCAGGCAGAAGCTATGAAGACAGTCTAGCATCTTAGGATCCTTGAATCGGCAGCAGCAGATCGGACATTCCAGGTGCCCCTGGCTAATTGTGTCTAACACGGATCGGGCTGCAGCCTCCGCCATCGTGATTAGGATCCTAACGAAAAAAGAACAAAAACACTTAGGAATACTCAAAGTGTGTGACAGGAAAAAGGGCTTAGGTTGGGAAGTAGCATGGAGCTGTAAAATGAAGAAGGGTGCACACTCGCCTTACAAATAGAGCTGTAATTAACTATTATCTTGTGTTGTTGCCATTATAATCTTGTCGCCTGTAGTGGTTACAAGATTATATACAAAAGGGAACCAATAAACACAGCCCTTTGTAGAGGTAGGTACACACGAGGTCAGACTGATGAAGTTATATTTGCTCTATCCTTTCCATGGTCAAAATGACAGTGTCTAAGTAAAACAAATGACATTTTTCTCGTTCATTTTGACTGAGAACGCGACATTTTCTCGGTCGCAAAATTACAGAGAAAGTTTCAATTTTTACCCGGAAATAGGGAGAGCATACGGTATGCGGAAACGGTGATAGTGTATAGTTACGGGCCTCTTAGTTATGATCAAATACATTTGAGTCACAGGTGCATTTGTCATTCCTTGCACTCAAAATTATGATAAAACGTGTACTTATATAGCACTAATTAAAGACCTTGTTAAGTGTACTTAGCACCAATTATATTGTTCTTAAGTATACAAATGCTATTCAGTACACGATAAACTTTCGACTCATGAAGAAATTATGTTTGCATTCAAAATTATGAATAAATCAAATGTTGGGGGTCTGTCAGGGGCTCCCACCACCCAACGCACCACTCGCCAAACTTAAGAAAACCCATTTTGCAGTTGTCCCAGTCACCCCTACATAATATCCCACGCTTCAAATATTTTGCACTCAAAATTATGATTAAACCTGGCTGGGCTCCCGGAATATGGCTTTGTCAAGCTATTTAGGGTTAGAGTGCACACAGGATTCTGAATATAAAATTATATTTGCTTCTATCCTTTTCATGGTCAAAATAACACTTTCTTTTTGACCAAGAAAGTGACATTTTGTACCCGGAAATAGGTAGAGCAAACAGACTGCATTGTACATGTACATGCATGACATGTGTACATGCAATACAATCCCCAAAAGCGACTCGTTCTACATGTATTACGAATATCAGGCATGTTTACCGGTACTATAAAATACTAACCTATTTCACTTATTAAAAATTCAATTACATGAATCTATTCAACTTGATGTACAGTGTACTTACTTTATAAAACTGATTCGTCAGTTGGTTGGGGTATCATCAGCCACAAATATTTAGCACCAGAAATCCCGCTGAAGAATAATGGCAAAACTACATGTACTTCGAACGGATAAGGCAAGGTGTGATCAAGCCTAGTACTGTAGTGCTGCTTCACTCAACATCGAGGTGATAAAAGGGTTGTGTCGCACAAAATATTAACACATAAATTCCCTTAATTCAAGTTGAAGGTATAGGCCAACTTCTGTAGACACCATTTATATGTGTATGTGTGCAACAACTGCGCAGCGTTTGAGGAGGAGGCACCACGCCCGAGAACCAACAGGGCCTTCTTATAGACAATAGGTTCCTACGCGTACATCAGGTGATTGTATATCAGGTGAATCATTAACATGATACGTTGGGTAACTCATAACAATGTACATTGTCCGACGAATACACTGGTAAGATATTAACATATTAACTACACAACAGCTTCATGGGGAAAACCCAGTTGCTATTTTTAACTCTCTAATCAAATGTTAAACTACTGGTCTACCACGTAAAACTATAGGGAAGTTCACAATGGACTTTACATATGTATTCATGTATGCAAGAAAGGATAATTATAAATATTCACAGATTTCATTTGAAATCGAGGTGTATTTATTTTGGATAATAGCTTTTTCTGGCAAAGCATCTCTACTCTTTACTTTAGAAAAGAGACGTGTTACAGAGAAAGGTGTATAACAATTTGTTTCAACTTAATAATCTTGATTTTAAATCAGTTTGTGATAACTAATTATTATGTACAACTCGATGCTTCTAAAAAACAAAATATTAACTAATACAATTGAAGAGTTGATTTATAAATACAACAAAGTGAAAAATAAAGGTTAAAAACAGCTGTCGTGTACGTTGTTTTACTTATTAAAGTTCCAAAACCGTGAAAATGGATTTTCAAATGAATCTATCGCGTTACGGAAATATAACCTCTTAAAGGTAGTATACACCATTTACTTTTGCTGTAATTGTCTAAATTGGATGGGTTAGAGGGTTCGTATACTCGTGACGCTGACCATGGATGCCAGAAAACCAAGAACATTAATGTTGTTTTGCAGTCTGGTACCCCGACTTCATTCAAACAAAACAGAGCAATTTATAGACCTTGGAAATTTATCAGGTTAGGAAACCAGACTCTAGTTGACTGGCACACATTTACGGATGTGTAACAGTATTGCAAATACATTTTATAAATTGGAGACAGTCTTTGAAAATAGTAAGATATTTCCAACGATTGCCGGCTGGCTTGCGATTCTGGCAAGGTACACTGTATAGTTTTGGGTTAAATAACGGGGGTTTTCACCTGTAAAGTAGCAAACCATCGCCGTATTTTAGTTTAACAAATGTTGAATGTAAAATAACGGTACTGCGACCTTGAAAAAATCCTAAAACGATTAATAGTTTTCGTATTGTGTAGCGTTAATGTATACAAAGAGGATATAAATTTACAAAAACAATTTCTTAAAATACAACATTTTGTGTAAATATACATTAAACACATACAAAGTGTTGTTTATTTACAGACAATTTACTGATCTCATTACGCAGCAAATGACCATTCAGAACTGAGAAAATATGTAGTATGTCCATTTGGGCTGTTTAGTCAAAAAATGCACGATCTTGATCATAATGTGTTATTTATTCAAACAATTCGACACAAAAATTCAGATTTTTTGCAAACGTAGGTTAATAATCGTATTAGATCTTTCGTATTCAAATATTGAAATCATTTTTGGCAAATTGTGACTTCATCATGAGATGAAAATATCATGAATATAAATCTAAACCAGTCACTTTCTTTGGCCTCGCCCTGTATACCTCGTCAACAACTACTGCATTCGAAGTTACCATACCACAAAGTTCTTTTATTGTCATAACTTTAAGAAGCACAATTTTACCAAGATGACTTTTCTTTACTAATGTCTTAAACTAAATACCACTGAATGCAAGGACAATTAGGTGTTGTTTTATCTACGAACTAAGCGCACTATTAGAAGAACTAAATACCTGTAATTGTAGAAGAGTAAAAATAAAATCTACTAGTCTTGAGTAAAAAGAAATGCTTTGATATTTTCGGAGTTAAATTTGACTTTTTAGGATATGTTATTGCTTTCTGATGGCCGATTGCTTTGTTCGCTGTCTCTTACAATTGCCTTTTCATTAGAAATATAATAGCGAGAACTGGATAGAAATCCATAAACGGACATCACTAAAAAAAATCAACTTCGACCTATAAGCTATTGATCAGAAAGCAATAACATATCCTAAAAAGTCAAGTTTAGCTCACAAAATATAAAAGCATTTACTGAGAAAACATTTTGTTCAGACAAGTCTCATAGTGTTTGTGCACTGGGTGTCAAGTGATGTCCGTGTATGGAATTATTTCCCATGAACCAGCCACTTAAATTGAAGTCAGATATTTGGCGTCGATATTCCCCCCCCCCCCCCCACCTTGCCTTTTCTTTTTGTTGAGGGGGTACTTGTGCACGGAGCCCATAGCAGATGTAGTTTGGTTCAAGTAAGCCGCAGTGCCTATTAGGCAATTTAAATCCGCTGCAAGATCTTGATGGAATGTCTATCTGCAACAGCCATGTCGCCAGTGGGAGTATAGGCCATTCCTAGAGGATTGTACAGCTTTTCGGCTACAGTTCCTACCAGTAATCCTTTTGGGTCGTACTGCTGAATGTTACCGCTTCCCGTGTCACCGTGATGAACAACTACATTAAAGTAACCGTGACTGTCACAAAGGATCCCGGCAGGATTCGCAGGATTTTTGCCCACAAGTGTCTTGATACTAAACACCTCATTGCCCTTGAGGTCTACACAGGAGAGGGTTTTACCTTCGTAATTAGGAATAAATAGGCGCTCCATATCATCTATCGCTAAATAATATGTCACATTTTCATTTGGAATGGTTGCTACTAACGAGCCATCAAGCAAATGTACAGAAACAACTTTCCTGCCCGAGTCAGCCACAGCTAGTCGTTCTCCAGCTGCGTCTAGTGCAATAGCGGTTAACTGACTTGCCTCTTCCTTAGAGGGTGTGAATTCGCGAATCAACTGAAGATTGCCGTCAAAAACCTTCACTTTCTTTTTGTCCGTGACAAAAAGCAGATCGTCTGAGGTGACAGCAATGCCCCGAGGAGCGTCCAGCTGATGACCGCTATGAGCGGCCGAAGTTTTGAAATGTCCAGTTGGGGTAAATATCGATAGTCGTTTCAGTGTTGCGTCTGTCACAGCAATGTCCCCGTTGCTAAAACATGCAACTCGGCTGGCCGATTGGAATTCCCCGTCACCGTTTCCTTCCTTGCCGAATTCTTCCTTTACCTGCCACTTCTCTTTGAGCAATATCTTCCCAAGATCCTTTTCACTGACGACATCTTGACATTTGACGCCAATGAACGAAAGATTCACCTTTGCCGGTTCGCACTCGAGCTCCTTCTGGAATTCCAAGTTGTTCATCACCTTCGGTTTGAGTTCCAAGAGCTCAAAATCATCGACTTGACTCATCAAGTCGTTTACAGCTGTGACGATCTGATCTGCGCGTTCCATCTGGTCACGGTTGCGCATAAGTGCTTTTTCGTACTCGTTGTCTCTCTTCTGGCCGATTTTGTTGACTTGTTGGGTGATAACCTTTGCTTTGCTTCTGATTTTAGCAATTTCTGCCTCCGCTTTTGCAGAAATATCACTGCAAGCCTGAGCCAGTTTCGTTTGCAATCTATTCCGTGCATGCTTGATAGAGTCTGCGTTTGATGCAAATTGCTCTTTGCTTTTGTGGAACTTTTGCAATATGTCCTTGACACTTTCACGGAATGATTTGATGGCGTCACCGATATCAATTAACTTATGTTCAGCAGCTGTTCGGTGCTCAGTTGCAACACACATGCCGCAAATCAACACATCACAAGTCTCACAGTGAAAGCATATGGCTTGATCACTATGTTTTCGACATTTTGGTGTGGCAGTCTTAGTAGCATCTGTTGGTGAAGCCCTCGGTTTGTCCAAGACTTCCGCTTGAATGATGCGATGGTCTTTGGTGGACTTCAAGTGACGGTGCGCCTCTTGACATTTCTTACAGATGTTCTTCTTGCAGTCGAGGCATCTTAACACGGCCTCGTTTCCTTCTTCGCAGGATTCACAAGTCGCACTAGTAGTAGTTACCTTTCCTAATAACTGCTCTTGTTTGCTTATGTCATCGATAAGAGATATCAGAAAGAAGCTAGAAGACAGACTCTGCACTCCTTCCTTAGGAACGACCGTCTCTCTCCTGCAGACTGGACATGTTATCTTCGCCGTCTTTCTCGTCACCATCTTACCCAGGCAGTTCAGACAGAAGCTATGGAGACAGTCTAATATCTTAGGATCCTTGAATCGATCGCAGCAGATCGGACATTCCAGATGCCCCTGGCTAATTGTGTCCAACACAGTTTGGGCTGCAGCCTCCGCCATTGTGATTATGATCCTAACGACAAAAACGGAAACAAAAACCTTAGGAATTCTCAAAGTGTGCGACAGGAAGGGGAGTAGCATGGAGCTGTAAAATGGAGAAGGGTGCACACTATAACGCTAAAAATAGGGCTGTAATTTGCTCTTGTCTTGTGTATTATTTTGTTGCCATCTTGTCTTGTCGACTATAATGGTTACAAGATGATAGACAAAAGAGAGGCAAATACAGCCCTATTTGAAGGGCTAGGTACACACTAAGTCAGACTGATGAAGTTATATTTAACCATATTTTTTCCATGGTCGAAATGAGTAAAAATTAGTAAAAACATGACCGAGAAAGTGTCCATTAGTACCCGGAAATGGGTAGAGCAAATATATATAGGTTCAGAATCAGGATCAATCAATCTCACCCAGAGTTCGTTCTTCCAACATACTTGTCTTCTCGCCTGTAATGGCGACAAGATTATAGACAAAAGAGAGCCAATAAACACAGCCCTATTTGTAGGGCTAGGTACTAGGTTAACCTGATTATATTTGCTCTATCCTTTTCATGGTCAAAATGACACTTTTTAAGTAAAACAAATGACATTTTTCTCGTTCGTTTTGACTGAAAAGGTGACAATTTCATGGTCGTAAAATTAACGATAAAGTTTCAATTTTTACACGGAAATGGGGAGAGCATATAGTATGCGAAAATGGCGATTGTCTATAGTTACGGACCTCTAGTTATAATCAAATAAATTCGACTGTTTCGAGTGACAGTTGTTTTTTTCATTCCGAAGTGACTTTATCAACCTATTATTTTGTAGGGCTACAGTGCACACGAGAGACCGAATTTTAAACTATATTGGCCCCTATCCTTTTCATGGTCAAAATAATACTTCTTTTTGACCGAGAAAGTGACATTTTTTACCCGGAAATAGGTAGAGCAAACAGACTGCATTACATACATGCAATACAATCCCCCAAAAGCGAATCGTTCTATAATTAATATCAGGCATGTTTACTATAAAGTACTAACCTATTTCACTTATTAAAAAAATCAATTACATGAATATATTCAACTTGATGTACAATGTACTCACTTTTCAAAACTGATTCGTCAGTTGGATGGGGTCTTCATCAGCCACAAATATTTAGCACCAGAAATCCCGCGGAAGAATAATGGCAAAACTACATGCACTTCGAACGGATAAGGCAAGGTGTGATCAAGCCTAGTACTGTAGTACTGCTTCACTCAACATCGAGGTGATAAAAGGGTTGTGTCTCACAAATAAAACATAAATTCTCTTAATTCAAGTTGAAGTTACTAGCCAACTTCCGTATACACCATTTATATGTGTATTTGTGCAACAACTGCACAGCGTTTGAGGAGGAAAATCTTGTTGTAGCTCCATGGGAAAACCCAGTTGCTATTTTTAACTCTCCAGTTGAAAGTTCAGACGACTGGGCTTCCGCGTAAAACTACGGTAGTTCATAATGGACATTACATATGTCTCCATGTATGGCAATCGAGGTGTATTCATTTGGGATAATAGCTTTTTATGGCAAAGCATCTTTCCTCCTTCACTTTTAAAAAGAGACGTGTTACAGGTAGAAAATGGTGTAGAAAATATATTGTTTAAATGTAATATGAAATTAAAATGAGTTTGTGATAACAAATTATTATTTACAGCTAGATGCTTCAAAAAAACGAGTTGATTTTTAAATACAATAAAGTGAAAATAAAGTTTAAAAACATCTGTCGTGTATGTTGTTTTATTTGAATTTATCGCGTTATGCCGGCCGGCAATCGTTGGAAAATTATACAATACAATAATAGCCTATATTATACCCTAATCCAAACACTAACCCTAACACACATTTTAACCCTAGTTTTTAAGTAATTTTATTAAAATTAAAAAAAAATGTCGTTATTTTTTGTGTGGAGACCTACTAATCTGTAGAAATTACCCTGTGGAGACATTTTTACTCCCATTGTCCCCATTGTGTTTAGGTCTCCACATGGTACCGAATTCAGAAACCCACACACCCATGTGTGTGAACACCTTCCATCGTGGACCTCCTACTGTCTCTTTTGTTATACTTGAACGTTTTTGGAAGGCCTCCTACGATTTTCAATCATGGACTTTATGTCAATTGTGGACCCTATTGTCCTCTATTGTTAAGCTCTTGGAAGTACAGTTTCAGTAGATATCAGATCAAGATGGAAAGAATATGTTTTGTCATCGAATAAATTACTCCAGGGCCGATGCCGTCTATGGGACGCCGTGGGATGCCGTCTAGTGGCCACATGTTCCACCGACTCAAGCAGGACCGCGTTAGTATTGTAACGAAACCCACCTGGAATCCGCCAGTAGACAACCAAACTCACAACAAAAATGAATGAAGAAATAAATTATATTTCTTAAAGCCACGTCTTTTGGTTTTTAATTATTATATACAATTTTTTTGACAGTATGGATTTAAGCAGTATGGATTCAGTTTGAGAAATGATAACATGCAAAGCCCCACTAAAATGAATACAACCTAACGCTACTAAAAACTTATAAAATCCTAAAAGAATAAACAAGTGCGGCTGAAAAGGGGGCATGGGCACATAACTGCATGTAAATTAAACTTACATGTACGACACACGAGGCCGCGGCAACCAAAGACGAAATGAAATCTAAAACTCAGAGACACATACACACACATGTCTCTTCTACAGCACCCAGTCACAAGTCCTCAATGATAAGCAATGTGAAACAGTTTATATACTGACTAGCCCTCTGTTGACTACAAAGCCAAGTCAGGTGAGGCAGATCTACAGGCAATTGTATTTTTCGAGTAATTTGCATATAATTAGCTTAACAATTGGGTTAATCCTATTAACGATTACAAGCAACAATTGTGTATTTAGGCCAGTCCAGGCCAGTAAAAAAAAAGGGCCAGTTGGCTGGTAAAAGAACAATCAGCTCGCACTATAGAAAAAGGAATTTCAAGCGCATTGTGTTTACATACATGTACCTGGTAATGTTACAATATGCTGGAAACTTAGCAGCTCCGATCAAGCAATCAACGCGGCGCCGCATGTACCCATAGATGTTCTGAAACCTAAACACAGATCAACTCTCTAAATGTATAAAAGTGAAAAGTTCACTCACAAAAAAGTGAAATTTACTTTTTCAGAGTAAAAAACAGCTTTAAAAAGGGAAAACCACTCCAGAAGAGTAACTTTTCAATCTTTCGATGAGCCATATGATGACGAACAGCTCTTTTAGATTTTTCCTTCCTATGGCTCCTTAAAAGAGTGAAAATTTACTCTTTTGAAGTGGTTTTAACTTTTTTTGGAGTTGCCTTTACTCTCAAAAACAAAATTTCACTATTGTTCGAGTGGTTTTTATAAGAGGTTTCTCTCTTTTTGAGAATGATCTTTTTACTTTTTTACATTTAGAGAGACAGTTAGTTTGTAGACTTCGGCTGCGTCGGGAACGAGACGAGTCACACATCAAGGATAACAATCTCAGACAGTTTAGGCCCCCGTTCCAGTGATAAATATCGGCATGCACTTTATGGTTAGTTTATTGCCCCATGCTATTGTCTGTATACGATCAATTAATCTCCGGCTCCATCACTATTGCCAAACTGCATGAACGAAGCCAAAGATGGAGACGAAGCTGGGAATTTCAAAAAACGGCCTTAAATTGAAGTAGGGTAAGATGGCGTCTGATGACTCCCCCAGTTCGCCTTTTCTTTTCCGCCGAGGGGGTACTTTTAAACGGAGCCTATATCAGATGTAGTTTGGTTCAAGTAAGCAGCAGGGCCTAGCAGGCAATTCACATACGCTTCAAGATCTTGATGGAATGTAAGTTTGCAACAACCACGTCACCGGTGGGTGTATAGGCCATTTGTAGCGGATAGTACAGCTTTTCGGCTACAGTTCCTACCAGTGATCCATTTGGGTCGTACTGCTGTATTTTTGAGTTTCCACTACCACCGTAACGAACAGCTACATTAAAGTAGCCGTGACTGTCGCAAAGGATCCCGGTAGGGTTTGCAGGTTTTTTTTCCACAAGTGTCTTGATACTAAATACCTCATTGCCCTCGAGGTCTACACAGGAGAGGGTTTTATTTTTGAAGTTAGGAATGAACAGGCGATCCATATTATCCATCGCTAAAAAAAAGTCCACATTTTCATTTGGAATAGTCGCTACTAACGAGCAAAAAGGAAAACCTTGTTGTAGCTCCATGGGAAAACCCAGTTGCTATTTTTAACTCTCCAGTTGAAAGTTCAGACGACTGGCCTTCCGCGTAAAACTACGGCAGTTCATAATGGACATTACATATGTCTCCATGTATACAGAAAGAAATATTAATAATTATTCTTGGAAAAATTCACAAAATTTATGGCAATCGAGGTGTATTCATTTGGGATAATAGCTTTTTATGGCAAAGCATATTTCCTTCTTCACTTTTAAAAAGAGACGTGTTACAGGTAGAAAATTGTGTAGAAAAAAAATTGTTTAAATGTAATAATATGAAATTGAAATGAGTTTGTGACAACAAATTATTATTTACAACTCGATGCTTCTAAAAAACAAAGTAATAGCTAATAAAATTGAAGAGTTGATTTCTAAATACAATAAAGTGAAAATAAAGATTAAAAACAGCTGTCGTGTACGTTGTTTTATTTATTAAAGTTTCAAAACCGTGCCAAATAAATGTTCAAATGAATCTATTGCGTTACGGAAATATAACCTCTTAAATGTAGTATACACCATTTACTTTTGCTGTAATTTTCTAAATTGGATGTGTTAGAGGGTTCGTATACTCGTGACGCTGACCATGGATGCTGGAAAACCAAGAACATAAATGTTGTTTTGCAGTCTGGTTCCCTGACTTCATTCAGACAAAACAGAGCAATGTATAGACCTCGGATAATTATCAGGTTAGGAAACCAGACTCTAGTTGGCTGGCACACATTAACATCTGTGTAACAGTATTGCAAATAACATGGAGACTCAATTTTATAAATTGGAGACACTGTTTGAAAATAGTAAGATATTTCCAACGATTGCCGGCTGGCTTGCGATTCTGGCAAGGTACACTGTATAGTTTTGGGTTAAATAACGGGGGTTTTCACCTGTAAAGTAGAAAACCATCGCCGTATTTTAGTTTAACGAATTTTTGATGTAAAATAACGGTACTGCGACCTTGAAAATATCCTACAACGAATAATAGTTTTCGTGTTGTGTAGCGTTAATGTATACAAAGAGGATATAAATTTACAAAAACACATTCTTAAAATACAACATTTTGTGTAAATATACATTAAACACATACAAAGTGTTGTTTATTTACAGACAATTTACTGATCTCATTACGCAGCAACTGACCATTCAGAACTGAGAAAATGTGTAGTATGTCCATTTGGGGTGTTTAGTCAAAACATGCACGATCTTGATCATAATGTGTTATTTATTCAAACAATTTCACACAAAAATTCAGATTTTTTTCAAACGTATAGGTTATTAATCGTATTATATATTTCGTATTCAAATATTGAAATCATTTCTGGCATACCGGCAAACTGCGACTTTATTATGACATGAAAAGATCATGAATATAAATCTAAATCAGTCACTTTCTTTGGCTTCGCCCTGTATACCTCAACAACAACTACCGCATTCAAAGTTACTATAACACAATGTTCTTTTATTGTCATAACTTTGAGAAGCGCAATTTTACCGAGATGAAATTTCGTCACTAATGTCTTAAACTAAATACCACTGCATAAAAATAGGTGTTGTTTTGTTAATCTACGAGCGAGGCGAACTATTAGAAAAACTAAATACCTGTAATTGTATAAGAGTGAAAAATTAAATCTATGAGCTTGTGTAAAAAAAATGCTTTGATATTGTCGGAGTTAAATTTGACTTTTTAGGATATGTTATTGCTTTCTGATGGCCGATTTCTTTGTTCGCTGTCTCTCTCAATTGCCTTTTCATTAGAAATATAATAGCGATAACTGGACATAAGTCCATACACGGACATCACAAATTGTTTCCTACTTTGACCTATCAGCCATGGATCGGTCGGCAATAACATATCCTAAAAGGTATCAAAGCATTTACTGAGAAAAGTCTCATAGTGTTTGTGCACTGGGTGTCAAGTGATGTCCGTGTATCAAATTATTTTCCCAGCCACTTAAATTGAAGTCCGATAAGATGTCTGATATGAGGGGGTACTTGTGCACGGAGCTTATACAGCAGATGTAGTTTGGTTCAAGTAAGCAGCAGTGCTTAGCAGGCAATTCACATCAGTTGCAAGATCTTAATCGAATGTAAGTCTGCAACAACCATGTCGCCAGTAGGTGTATAGGCCATTTCGAGCGGATTGTACAGCTTTTCTGCTACAGTTCCTACCAGTAACCCATTTGGGTCGTACTGTTGTATTTTTGAGTTTCCCCTTTCATTTTGATAAACAATTACATAAAAGTAGCCGTGACTGTCACAAAGGATCCCGGCAGGACCCGCAGGATTTTTGTCCACAAGTGTCTTTATACTGAACACCTCATTGCCCTTGAGGTCTACGCAGGAGAGGGTTTTATTTTCGTAGTTAGAAATCAACAGACTCTCCATGTTATTCATCGCTAAATATGTATATACATTTTCATTTGAAATGGTTGCTAGTAACGAGCCATCAAGCAAATGCACAGAAACAACTTTCCTGCCCGAGTCAGCCACAGCTAGTCGTTCTCCAGCTGCGTCTAGCACAATAGCGGTTAACTGACTTGATTCTTCTTTAGAGGGTGTGAAATCGCGAATCAACTGAAAATTGCCATCAAAAACCTTCACTTTCTTTTTGTCCGTGACAAAAAGCAGATCATCTGAGGTGACAGCAACGCCCCGAGGAGCGTCCAGCTGATGACCGCTATGAACGGCCGAAGTTTTAAAACGTCCAGTGGGGGTAAATATCGATAGTCGATTCAGTGTTGTGTCTGTCACAGCAATGTCCGCGTTGCTAAAACATGCAACATTTCCGGCGAATTGGAATTCCTCGTCACCGTTTCCTTTCTTGCCGAAATCTTCCTTTACCTGCCACTTCTCTTTAAGCAATATCTTGCCAAGATCCTGTTCACTGACGACATCTTGACATTTGACCCCAATGAACGAAAGATCCACCTGTGCCGGTTCACACTTGAGCTCCTTCTGGAATTCCAAGTTGTGCATCACCTTCGGTTTGAGTTCCAAGAGCTCGAAATCATCGACTTGACTCATCAAGTCGTTTACAGCCGTGACAATTTGATCTGCGCGTTCCATCTGGTCACGGCTGCGCCCGAGCGCCTTTTCGTACTCACTGTCTCTCTCCTGACCGATTTTGTTGACTTGTTCGGTGATTACCTTTGCTTTGCTTCTGATTTTAGCAATTTCTGCTTCGGCTTTTTTCAGAAATATCACTGCAAGCCTGAGCCAGTTTCGTTTGCAATCTATTCCGTGCATGTTTGATGGAGTCTTCGTTTGATGCAAATTGCTTTTTGCTTTTTTTGAACTTTTGCAATATGTCCTTGACACTCTCACGGAATAATTCGATGGCATCCCCGATACCAATGAACTTGTGTTCCGCTGTTCGGTGCTCAGTTGCAGCGCACATGGCGCAAATCAACACATCACAAGTTTTACAGTGAAAGCATACGGCCTGATCACTATGTTTTCTACATGATTTTGGTGATGTGACAGTCTTGGTAACATATGTTGGTGAAGCCGTCGATTTGTTTACGTCGTCTGCTGGAATGATGCGATGCTCTTTGGTGGACCTCAGAAATTGATGTGCCTCTTGGCATTTCTTGCAGATGTTCTCCTTGCAGTCAAGGCATCTTGACACGGCCTCGTTTCCTTCTTCGCAGGATTTACAAGTCGCACTAGTAGTAGTTACCTTTCCTAATAACTGCTCTTGTTTGCTTATCTCATCGACAAGAGATATCAGAAAGAAGCTAGAAGACAGACTCTGCACTCCTTCGTCAGCAACGTCCGTCGTTCTCCTGCAGAGTGGACATGTTATCCTTGCCCTCTCTGTCGTCTCTTTGCTCACCATCTCTCCCAGACAATTCAGGCAGAAGCTATGAAGACAGTCTAGCATCTTAGGATCCTTGAATCGACAGCAGCAGATCGGACATTCCAGATGCCCCTGGCTAATTGTGTCCAACACGGTTCGGGCTGCAGCCTCCGCCATCGTGATCAGGAAGTGTATTCTTCAGGAAAAAGAAAGAAACAAAATCCGTTTCGACTAATACATTCACGAATACTGTGTCAGGATGGTTATGTTGAGGAGGGGCATGGAGCTGTAAAATGGAGGGCAGTGGTTTAAAACCATATGTGACCCTAACATCAGTAAATTTCAGGACAATAAAAAGTCAAAATTCCCAAAACTATATCAAGTATGTTTAAACATCCTCGCTGGGTACAAACAACTAGGTTGACAATTTTCAAAAAACGTGACTCACCGTAACTAACCAAAAAATAAGATACATTTGAAAGAGGGCGGTTTTTCTGCATAGCGCCCTCTTGTGATAATTTGTGCATGTAATACTACACGTCTGTTGCTAGCTTGCCGGTATCAACACAAGTTGTGTTGTTAATTTAATACTTGGTTAGATTTTAAGGTGGTCATTTTGTTACTTTCAATTATTATGTTGGTTTGTGTACAAACAAGACTATTTGAATATTGGTAATAGTAGGCCTACCGGTAATAAATTTTCTCCCAAGATGTTTTAAAGTTCTTTATAAGGCTTCGCGCCCGTTCTTCTGCATGCACTCGGTTGGCATGGTCCCACTTCATCTAAGGAATCAATTCTCGGGATATCAATCTCAGTTTTGTGAACATCAGCTTTAGCTTATTCTGACGAAGTTGACAAATTCAAAACCTCTGCGACAGCAACAAATAAAGTATCGACCATTATTTTGTGCACGAGACGGCTCTTAAAACAATTTTATATACAAAATTTCATTTTTAAAATGCTGGCTTGGATGTTGAGAGATGCGGTGATCTGTAAAATTTCATACATTTCTGCAACAATTTTCTTAGTCACCTAGAAATGTTCAGTTACACAAATATCCATGTAGGTTGTATGTACATGTAGTCCGTTATAATTTATCTAGCTACAGTTATATTGTCCGGTCTCTTGTTGCAGCCGACCCATCTTCTCTTTAGGTATTTATTCCAGATCTCCTCATTAGAGGGTGGCGTACTTGACTGCTCCATCTTCCTGTTGACACCATTCGCAATGGAGGAGTCTTTGTCAATAGGGAACCGGCCACCGTCCATGGATTGGTTTCAGAGAGGTCACACATCGGGAAATAATAATAATAATGTTTACATTAAAGTCATTCAGATGTCTGATTCACATCGTCGTCAGTCCCTGGCTGGACATTATGATAAATAAAAGCAGTCCTTGAAAGTATCCCTGGGGAAAAACACGTCTGGCTGGTTGAAATGGTGTTTACTTTTTGTTTGGCTCTGAACGCTGTCGTAATAAAGTTAAATGCTCGTGTCGATCGTCTTAATTTTGTGTAACCTTAAGTTTCAACAACCCACCCTATAGTCGATGCGCGAAATGTGGCACACGGTAATTCACCTGCGTCGCAAATGACGTCATACAAACCCCATGGTAGGAAAATACGTTGCATTGCAGAATCGCGCGATGACTACGCCTATCAACAGAGGGCGCTATTTGGCGCGCTGGACAATATTTTTGTTGAAAACACCCTTATGAATGTCGACTTTTACGAGCAAAAAGGACATTTCCGCTAATTTACCGGCATTTTATATTGACAAGCATGTTTAGTATTTCTATATATTACAAATGTATGACATTTTACCGTGGGTACTAGGAGGTACACGTTAAAATGTGCAACCGTAAATGTTTAAAAACTAATACATTTTGTACCAAATTAATCGATGTTTTGAATGTTTTGTTACAGTATCATTACTTAGTCCATATCATACTTTACATCATTCGAAGGGGTGTACAATGGGTATTGTTATACCACGGCAATAGATTGTGAATTTTTATTGGTCGAGAAGCGTTCACGTGACATGCCACAAAAACGCATGTATCCGAGTGCCGATGTGTATGAGCATGGTATGAGTGATGTACGCCGAGTACGCGTGGTACATGAGTTCATGTACCCCTAGGGGTACATGAACTTTCTTTTTCCAGGCCGCGGAATTTTTTTTACACGCTAGCGCATAGCCTGGCCGGCCATTTCTGTGATAAATACCATGGAAGCGACTGATATTAGAGTCTACCAAATATTAGCTGGTACTACGTAAATTGATGTATGTTCATGTGCGATGTAAACAGGGAACAGTGAAGTTAGCACTTTCGGCAACGAATGACGACCGCCATTGTTGTTTACACCGTTTATGCTGTTCGTCTGCTTTTTTCTGTTCCAATTTTGCCTTATTTTCTCCGTAATGTCGGCAGACGACAGCATTAAGTCACCTCCAAAGAAGCGATTTCTGTCTCGTTCAAAAGAGGAGATCAGAAATTTGATTTTCGAGCAGGACAGCGCCAGTACGAAGAAAAACACGGAACATTCAGTGCGACTACTTCGGCAATTTTGCACCGCAACGGGAACGGACCCATAACAAACAATTCTTGCCTGCTGTAATCTATTAGTATTACCGTGGTATAACAAAACAATTGTTGCCTGCTGTGATATGGTCCATGGCGTTTTGTACACCCTCGGGGGCAAATGGCACCCTCGGCTTCGCCTCGGGTGCCATTTTCCCCCTCGGGTGTACAAAACGCCATGGACCATGTCACAGCAGGCAACAATTGTTAAATGTTAAAAGCAATATACTCAAACCCATTAAACCATTGCAACTATAGTTGTTGGGCTTTGTTTGACTCGGTACTAAAAAGCCAGGGAGACCATGTTAAATTCTGTCAGGTTCAGGACAGAAATGAATGAGACTTGTACAAATGTTGGAGTTTGGGGGGATGCACAGGCATTTATTAGTGGGTGACCCACGGCTGTTCATGGCACAGTTTCTGGTAAACTGCTTGTGTATAACATGGACACACTCTGTGTGTCCCCACTCGTACTCAAGCACATTCATATCGCTTGACAGTCATCACTGTACTGATCCCATACTGAACAATACATATTGACTCATCTGTAACAAGTCAATCAAACTTCAAGAGTTTGGCAGGTTTAGTACCGTTAGGTTTAGTAGAGTGTACCAATAAGCACCTTAGTTGTGGAAGTTCGTGTAGAAGAGGACAAATTAGGGTGATGCTGAACATTTTGGATTTTTAGAGTGTTCTGACTGATTTTGAGATTAGACAGATTTCACTTAACACACAAACCCTATGGATTGTCCCCATAACGCAATGTACGAAAAGAATTGATGGTTTGGTTTACTTTCTCTTTCATTTACCAAATGAGACCAAACGAGAGACCAAAAGTGCCCTAAAAATCGATCGACTGTCAACACCAAGAATCACGATACCTCCGTCATCACTTCAACCAGCCTAACCATTATATTTCTGATATGATTTTACAGGGCATAGCATCACTTGGCCATCGGAAAGACTCAGTCCGACTCAGCTGGGAGAAAATTTGGATGAATCGTCTTCAGACTATTCAACAACATGGGCTCAACATCTAACTAGGAAATTGATTAACTTCAATTTTTTTCTCCCATTTGTCATCCGTTTCAGATTGATTTCTTTGTTTGTTCTCACTCCTCCGATTTTCCCTGTCTATTTTCAACCCCCCCCCCCCCCCAATTACTCCTAGTCATACTTGTTTATTAGTTCTTCCCTTTGATCTTTACCCTGGACCTCCTTCCTTGTGGTTTTACCACTTCTGTTTTTGTTCCCCACCCAAATTCACACCCCTTTACCCCTTGGTCTGTCTTTGATCCTACCCACACTTACCTTACCCTTTAATCGCTCAGCCTTACCCTTTAATCCCTCCTTTTGTTGATTGTTCCACTGGACTCTGTGCTTTTTCTTTTGTGTTTCTTTTGCCAACCATGATGTGCATCATATATCATGCCCTATATACATGTTTGTATCTTGTACACAGTAATTTTGTCTCTGAAGAAGCTTAACTTATTTGATTTGTACATTTCAGGCCATTCCAGCCAGTAAGCAGTTTGTAGCAGTTTTAATCTTATTCATGTTACATTTACCTTGGCAGATATTTGAACTGTAATATCTCAACAACAAAAAATCTATAATAAAAACTTGCTTTTGGGACTCCAGTCAATGTTTTTTTACCTGAATCTCAAAATGAATTTTGGACCTGATGTCTGGGTCTTAATTCCACTGTGGAGGGTGCACACCAACCCTACAAATAGGACTCTCCCTGCATAGCTCTCTGTTGTATGTTGTCTTATTTTGTCACCATTATCTTATCTTATCTTGTCACCTACAGCGACAAGATGAAGACAAAAAAGAGCCAATTACAGCCCTATTTTTAGGGTAAGGTGCACTATAGCCATTACAGTGACTGCTCTATGTTCCGAAAACCCTATGTTCTGACTACTAAACCTATGTTCCAACTACCCGCATATAATAAGATTTTACTAGCCTGCTTCATTAGTGACTCAATTCCATGTGGTAACATACATTTTTTTGAAGGCGTGTTAGAACGCAGGGGTGTCGGAACGCACGGGTGTCAGAATCATAGGTCGAGTAGTCGGAACAAAGGCCGAGTAGTCTAAACATAGGGGGCGTCGGAACGTGGGGGGCGTCGGAACGTAGGGGGCGTCGGAACGTAGGGGCGTCGGAGCGTAGGGGCGTCGGAACGTAGGGGTGTAACCGGCTATCACTATAGGTCAGAGTGAATATTTGCTTTACCCGCTTCATGGTCAAAACGACACTTTTCCGAGTTAAAGGTAGTATACACCATTTGCAGATATCGAAAATATTTACTACCGAATTATTAAGAAATATCCTACTCATCTGAAAGTAAATGTTGATTCTGGGCATCCAACAAAATGATTGCGCTAGATATCCTGTAATTATTCCGAAAAATAGAATTTTATAATGAAAAATTCGCGATCGCCGGACGGCGATCGCGAAAGAACAAAGATAACATAAGAATAACTGCTCGACGCCGGTTGAAAAAACTCGCTGTTTTTCGTGCTTTTCTCGGCATCCATGATTCAAAAACTTCGGACAGCTCAGTTAAACAATATTTACTATAAATACAACCCCCCAAATCTACTCATTCATGATAATTCAAGCAATGGCCAATGGTGTATACTACCTTTAACAAAAATGTCATTTAGATTGAGGAAGTTACATTTTCGACCAAATTTTGACCAAAAAAAGTGTCATTTTTTACACGGAAATGGACAGAGCAACTTGGTTTAGTTTCAGGATCAATTATTGTGTTCTATTACAGACTACAAAAGCTAATCGTTCCTTTATCTTACGAATCAGGCATGATTCAAGCAACACCCAATCACATTGAATCTGTGCAACATGTAATGTGTATTGTAACATGATTCATATGTATCGTACTACAACTACAATGTACTCACTTTTTAAAACTGATTCGCAGAGATTCGTCAGTTGGATGGGGTCTTCAACCACATTTTCGGTACGTGTAAAACACAAGAATGGCCTTCCACCAGTCCAGGTACCGCCGGTATACTTTCGAGCGGCGAAAGGTGATCACTTGTGTAGTTGTACTTATCGAAACAAGGTACGTACGTATCGACTACCGCAGCATCCTGTGTACATGTACATGTACATGTATTTCACTATTTGTTCAACAACTAACTGCGCAGTATTTGATGAGGAGGCATTGCGTGCAGCACAATTTACTCACTATGGGGGAAACCTGTTACCGGTACATGTATTATTTTTAACTCGCGCCAATGAAGGGCAGCGCGCGCCCTCTAGGCTCTAGGTACGCTAGGCCCCTGTCTTTCAGAAGACAATGTGCGCGTGCAGGGGTGCGTTCCACTTACGCGAACTGTTTGCGCGAACGTTCGCCTACGTTTTGAGTTTGCGTTAGTTGAAGTGGAACGATATTTTAAAAAATACGTTTTCAAAATGGCGGTGCCCAGTGACAGTGATATCGTTTGGTTGGCTGTTTTTTGTCCAACTCATTATTTTAATTAAGAAGACCCCTGTAACTGCTCAAAACGATCCACCGTTTATAACGAAAAGTATGAAATGTAAATCAAAACCGTAAAAAGAAAACTGTCAGCTGCTAACTTCTCCGCCATCTTTAAAATACGTCACTGGCCAACAGCGAACAGCTCGAAATGTCGTTCGCCGTTTTCGCTAACGTTTGCCAACATAATTGGCGCACATTGCGTTCCACTCAAGCGAACAACGCTAACGTTGGCCAACGTTGGCAACGTTCGCTTGAGTGGAACGCACCCCAGGCCTTCGGCGTAAAGCTCGAAGTTCATAATGGGCATTACATATGTCTCCTGTGAAATATTCACATAATTTATTTGCAATCGAGGTGTATTTATTTTGAATAATTGCTTTTCATGACAATTATCTCTCCTCCCCACGGGTATTAATGGGTGGAAAATATGTTTAAATTTGAAATTGAAATCAGTTTGGTAACAAACAATTATTTTTTACAACTGGATGTTTCTAAAAAATAATATATAATAATAACATTGAAAGTTTATTTCCAAATGGACCATTCCATGAAGTTGAGATGCCATATAGCACCTAAATTATTTGACTATTCATTCCTGATGTTTGTCTTGGATGTTGGATCTTGGATGTCTTACTATTAAATGACCACAAAATGGAGCCATACATGTAAAGTTATTGCATATAAATTACAAGGGATATGTTGGAAAATGTGTTTCAACATAACACATGTTACACTAGGGTAGACCATGTTAAATTGTTTATAGTGACCAATTCACTTGTATAAGATTCAGGTAAGAGTTACACAAAGATAATTACACCAAGATAATTAACTGAAATAAATCAAAAACTCTCCCGAGAATGTCAGCATCAACACTGTTTAGCAACCGCTCCAAACAACACCAGACATGGCAATTACATTCCCAATTTTTGTTTAACTAAAACCGAATAATATGGGGACACAATTAACACAATTTGGACAATGGGAGTCAAAAGGTATCCCCAATGTAATTTCTATAGATGAATAGGTCTCCACAAGAATTTTCACGAAATAGATTTTTTAATTTTACTCAAACTTCCCAAAAACTAGGGTTAGGATGTGGGTTTGGGTATAATATAGGGTATATTTTGTTAAAATTTCAACCTAGGAATTTAATTGTGGTTGAAATAGAAGCATTTTGAAAAAAGGTGCTCGACTTTCTAACCATATTGAAAACGAGACCAAAGAGATGTCTCCACAAGGATACAACATTGAGGATGGTTGTTCCCGGAATCCCAGTAATTCTGTTCAGGTATCTGAGGGGTGTGTCAGGTAGCAATACACTGTTAAAATGCTGTTGGTTAAACTTGTTTAACAACCTGGGTTGTCCAAGTGCCCTGCTTAAACAAATGTTGTCCGCTGTTTAAGCAGGACACGTGAACAAACCGGGTTGTTGTCCTTGTTTAAACAGTGTATATGGCCTATAGTCGAGTGTGTATGGCATAGGAGCAAGATAGAGGGAGTCTCCTCTATCGTGCTGGGTATTTAATTTGTCGTATACGAGGCACTAAGAGCTTTCACTCGTTGGAAAATGATACAATACAATTATAGACCCTATATTATACCCTAACCCAAACACTAACCCACATCTCAACCCGTTTTAAAGTAATTTGAGTAAAATAAACACATTTTCTGAAATTTCTTTTGAAGACCTACTAATCTATAGAAATTACCCTGTGGAGACCCGACTCCTATTATCCCCATGGTGTTTAGGTCTCGACAGGATACCAAATTTAGAAACCTACACACTCGTGTGTGTAAACACCTTTTATATCATGGACCCCCTATTGTCCCTCTTTTGTTTGTAGTACTTTAACGTTTTTGGAAGGCCTTCCATAGGTTTTTTACACGAATATATAATCGTGGACTGTATGTCAATTGTCCTATATTGTTCTACGTGAACTATTTGAATGCGGATACAAACTCATGCATACTACATACTACATACATAAATAGTTATTTTGTAGTCTCTTCAGTTCTGAACTTGGTTCAACTAGCGAGCCAAAATTATAGAATTCACGAAAACAAGAGCTGTTTCGCCAAATATCGATCCTTTTTGTCGCGATGACGTCATCGGTAGTCATGTGATGTCACATCATGTGATTTATTATGATTTTATTAGGTTTTTGGATCTTTAAGCTCTTGGAAGTACAGTTTCAGTAGACATCAGATCAAGTTACAAGGAACATGTTTTGTCGTCGAATAAACTACTCCACTCATAGACCATGGGACGAGTGCGATTATTGTGTTCGTTCGTGATCCCCATTTTGGTACAAAATGAAAACATCGAAGTTCATTCAAGTTGTTGTTGCTAAATACAAAAATGACTGTTCATTTTTGCAAAAGTGGCACTTTTGGTGTATTTTTGGCAAAAATATTGACCGATTTTTATTTTTTTTACAAAACTTGCCGTTACATGAACCTAGGCTTTGGCCCGTACGTGGCTCCAGCGTTATTGCCAAACTGCATAACTGAAGCCAAAACTGAAACAAAGTTTTATTTAACAAAACGGCACTCACGTGACTAAACCTAAATTGTGACCAATCGGAAATACTGTGTTGTGAATCTCCGTCGGCATCCAATCAGCGCTCTCGTTACGCACAGTTTCTGACCCGGTGTACAGCAATCCAACATGGCGGCTTCTAAAGACGACGCCGAGCCTTTATTTATGTGCATTTTGCACTGTGATTCTGGAGCCAAAGGCAGGGTTTCACCTTTTTCTAATCAAAGCTGGTCTCGCTTCCTCGAGTTTGCTGACAAATGGAAGAGTTTGAAGGGAAAACAGTCAGATATAGCGAGAGAATTACTGGCCAAACATGACTCCGCGCTGCAGAGAGCGGATGGGTTTAGCATCGGCAGGCTAGGCGGCCGCGGACAACCGAAACATGTTGGATTTTATCGATCTTGCTACGCCCGGTTTACGGACATCAATATGATAGAGCAAGTCACAGCTGTCCAAGAGAAACGACAAAGGACAATCGTTGGAACCGGTAGGTGTTGCAGTAACGTTCAGGCCTAGACTTCAGACTTCGTTCAGGGTGAAGCTTTCACCTCAGTGTTTGTTTGTGGTTCCGAAAAAGATTCTGATGCTCTTAAATGACATTTACGCCAACAGGCCATATTCTCTTAACTATGATATTGACCCCGGGCCACACATTCGAACACGCTTTATGTTATTATAGTTCTGTAACTCTTTCTTTTGTCATTTGTCAATGTAGAATATGTTATGGAATGAATGTGTTGTCGGTGCTGTGCATGTTGTCGGGGGTCATACTAATAACCGACAACACGCACAGCACCGACAACACATACAAAACATATTTGATATTGACCAAAGAGGAAGTGAACTGTAATAATACAATACAAAAAGTCAAAAGATTGTCATTCAACTCGAGGTTACAATTCATTTTTAAAATGGATATCTTTTTTCACGCGAATTTTTTTCTATATCCAGCATGAACGTTGGCCGCTATTTTGCCTTCTGGCTGCAGTTTGGCATTATGCACGAGTCTATAAAATGTGGTTGTAGCTGCTACCATAGACTCATGCATAATTTCAAGCCGCAGCGAAGTAATCCGGACACAGCCTACAGAAACTCCGCGTGCTAATTTAATAAATGAAATTGTTGGATTCACGACAACTTAGCTACGCATACATGTAGCTCGTCAAATCTCGTTTATGTCAAAAAAAAATTAGCCAGCTCTGGCTAAGTACATGTATACACCTATCTTTTATCCCCTTTTTATAAGGGTGGGGGGGGGGGGGGGGTGTTTGAGAAAACATTAGGTGTGAGCAATTTTTTGTTTGTACAACTTACAAATAAGACCATACCGGTATCTCAGGAAAATGCATTGTACGGCAAGTTTGCATTTCAAATCGTAAAAATTCCGTTCAACTAAAGAAATTTTATTTCAATTAATTTTTTTTGTGGTGGGGTGGTGGGGGGGGGGGGGGGGGGGGGGGGGGGGGTGGGAAGCATGTGCAACTTTGGCTCCATATTTTTGTGTAGAACATTTAAAAAGAAAAGAAAATAGGGACAAGTGACGAGCTAAAACAAATTGCTTGTAACAAGTCATTTCCAAATTCCCTCATTGATTGTATTTTTCCCTTCTTTTTTCTCTCTAGATTTAACCTTATAAGCAGTTGCTAATCAGGAGACGAGCAGTGCTAATGACAGACCTCCACAGAAGACTTGTGTTTACTCAGATCCAGTGCCAGCCTACTATCTAAGCCCCAACATTAGAAGCATGTCGTACCGGCTATGTGCATTATCTGCCCCAAATCGCATGGGTTGTGAATAATTGTAACAATAATGTGCTCACTTCAGTGATTTTGTGATTGTTATAATTCTTAATTTTAGAGGGAAAAGCTGAGAGAATTATGCTGGAACTGGTTTTTGTGTACTAAATGACTAAATATTTAAGACAAGTCAGGAGCATTTTTCTGACATTTTTCATTCAGTTAACTTCCACTATCCCTGTTCCAATGAGGGCAACTATTTTCAAGGCTTTTTCTAATTGAAAAGTGTAACCTAGTTAAAACTTATTAGAGCTACATACTAAAACATCCATGATGGAGTATGAATATCCCTCTTACTGAGAAAATATGGTACTCAAATAGGCATTTACACAAATTTAAATGTAATTATTATTTGCAAATGGTGCATACAATTCACCATTTCTGTAATTTTAAATGTTATTACAACCATGACTTTAATCACAAACAATTCAGCTTCCCAGTAATGTTACAGGTCCATTGTAAAATAAACTGTAGGGTTGGGGCAGGCACTATCACTCCTGGACCACAGCAACCAAAACGTGGGTACAGGGCCACAAATTTTGAACATTCATTTGTTAATTCTCAATTTTCATGTGATTCTATTTATTTTAATGTCACTTTGCAAGTTATGTTCCATACAACAAAAAATGAGTGAGTACTGAAGTTTATGTACTAGTGCTGACAAGAATAAAATGACAAACAATACATATTGTGTGAATCTTATCTTTTGATGTATTTCATTATTATGTATTTCATTACAAGCTCGCCTTGCATGAAACCATTAAAATTCCCCTTTAAACAAAACACTGAGCTGATTGACCCACCCCCCCCCCAAAAAAAAAAATAGAAAAAAACCATTGCAAATTGAATATAAGCCATTTTATTTATCAATCAATTATATAATAACACACTTAAATGGATCCATCTGGGAACCCATCAAGAGTGATTTACATTTAAACGATGGTAATAGTTCATGTTTGTCACTGGCAACTTTTTCATGTCATGTACATGCTCTATGAGGCGAGTTGGCTTGAGTCAATACAATATTAGGTTAACAAAAGTATGGGGCGAACTGGCTTTGGGGCGAATTTGTTATGAAAACTAGGCGAGAAAAACCAACTCGCCCCATGTTATTTTCGCCCCATCAAATTTTTTACGTGAAATAACTCTCCAAAGTGCCACTTTTGCAAAAATGAACACCCCAAACGTTGTTAGGTATGCACTAAAGATCAATTTGTGAAAGTTTTATCATGTACCAAGTTGGGGATCACGAAAATGTCTTTCTGAAAGGATTTTGTGACTTCGTCCCATGGTCTATCAGGGCCGATGCAGCGCGCAGCACGAGCGAGGCGCCATATGATGTCCACATGTGCCACCGACTCAAGCAGGACCGCGTTAGTATGCTTGGAACTTAGCAGCTCCGATCAAGCAATCAACGCGGCGCCGCATGTCCTCCTGGATGTGCTGAAACCTAAACACAGATCAACTCTCTAAATGTATACAAATGAACGGTTCACTAACAAAAAAAGGAATGAAATTTACTTTTCAAAGTAAAAAACAGCAGAAAAGAAAAAAACACTCCAGAAGAGTAACTGCTTACTCTTTCCGGGAGCCATATGAAGGACAGCTCTTTTATAGTTGTCTTTTATAAGCCGGTTCCTCGGAAGAGTGAACATTTACTCTTTTTGAGTGGTTTTTACTTTTTGGGAGTTGCCTTCACTTTGAAAAACTCAATTTCACTCTACGGGAACGAGACGATCGAGTCTAAGCGGTTGCCAGCACCTCACACATCAAGGATAATAATTTCTGAGATTTTTGGCCCCGGACTCAGTGTTAAATCTCGGCACGCACTTTTAGGTTAGCCTAATTAATCTCCGGCTCCATCACCATTGCCAAACTGCTAAACGAAGCCACAAACGGCGACAAAGCTGAGATTTGGAAAACGGCCTTAACTTGAAGTCGGGTAAGATGGCGTCTAATGACTCCCCAAGCTCGCCTTTTCTTTCCGCCGAGGGGGTACTTGAGCATAGAGCCCATAGCAGATGTGGTTGGCTCTGAATCAAGTAAGTAGTAGAGCCTCGTAGGCAATTCACATCCGCTGCAAGATCTTGATGGAATGTCTGTCTGCAACAACCACATCGCCAGTAGTCTTGGTTCCAAGACCTTCGTGTTGTTTATTTCGCGATCACTGACACAAACCACCGATGTTATAGAGGGCGCTATTTCACGACGAACCGCCACCCGTGAACTGGACCCTGTTGAAGGTCTTGGACAAGTTGGCACATTGTGGGCGTGGTCAGACTATTGTAATATATGCAGTATTCATATCACCTGATAATGATGGACAGTTAAGCAAATACGTGCAGACCTGAGAGTTATTGTGTCGCGCAAAACATGTCCAGACTCGCCGCGATTGACCTGTGTACACATGTACATGTACATGTACAATGTACATTATACATCGACACAGCAAATTATGGCTGCCCCGGCGTTTATTTGTGACTGCGGGTGCAGAAGTATTTGTCTTTGGTGTTTAAATTTGTGATGAGTGAAACCACGAAATGATAATGTTTAATTCCTTTGATTTCAGGGAAACGTAGCCAAAATGACGTACGTTCGATCTGTTCCTTTCTCTATGGTTCCATACACTGGAATAAAAAAAACCGTCCCTTCTCCGCGGCACCACATTACTAACTCCTGAAGCGATGCTGCAGCGGGACTCGACAAGATCGGTACGGGTACAATGCGGCCAGGCCGCGCCGGTTGGCGGCTGCAGCTAGCTTGCACTAGTAGCACATGCCCCGGATGATCGGCCACACAATGCTATTAAGTCTGCACATTTCGCGCAATGCATACTATACGTGCATACAGTCGCCATCACATACACTGTACATGTACGATGTACATTACATGTACACTGTCTTGTGTACACATACCCAGTCATATCCTGTATTTGTGTATAATGAATAATTCATGATGAGGCTCAAACTCGGTCGCTGATTGGATCCCTCGGAAAAGCGAGGGAGAATCGTCGAAAACTAAGGTTAAAGTTAACAATTGATTGCCAACTAGTGCTAGACCCTTAGGGGAATCCAAAATCATGTACGTTTGTCAAACGTCGGCTCCAGTGCGAAAATGGATCCAGCCGCATTTTGTAAACTACGCATGCGTGAGACCAGAACGCACACGAAGCCGGGATTTGAAAAAGAGACAGCGTTAACGAATCTGCGCGCGTGGTGGGCGCCGAAATAACACAAGGGTCTAGGGCTAGACTACATCGCCAGTAGATGTATAGGCCATTTGTATCGGATTGTACAGCTTTTCGGCTACAGTTCCTACCATTAATCCATTTGGGTCGTACTGCTGTATTGTTGCGGTTCCCCTGTCACCGAGATGAACAGCAACATTAAAGTAGCCGTGACTGTCAAAAAAGATCCCAGTTGGACTCGCCGATTTTGTGTCCACAAGTGTATTGATACTAAACACCTCATTGCCCTTGAGGTCTACGCAGGAGAGGGTTTTATTTTCGTTAAATCGCTAAATAAAATGTCACATTTTCATTTGGAATGGTTGCTACATATTGGAGAGCAGCATTACATAAGTCTTGGTAAGTATTTATATTTCTTGTCTGATGTTTATGATCATTTTAGGTGATACCGTACACTACATTTTCTTTAATAGATCAGGTTTGCTTCTATTATAACTTATTCCATATTTTATCCCAACCCAGATCATGCAGTTGCCACTGAACGTTCATTGATGGCTACAGAGAGTGAAGGGAGTCTCTCCCAGAATACTATGGACACGGAGATACCAGTCACAGACTCAATCGGGAAGGAGGCTTTTATCCAGACCACAACTGACTTCGAACATCCAGTCCTAGACCAAGACGGATGTGAGTCTCCTGACCCAAGTTCAGCTATGGACATAGAGACTTCTGTCAAGGTTGTTACTGACACAAAGCTACCAGTCTCAGACAGCATCGATTCTTCTGCCCGAGCTCCAGATACCAACTTAGAACCAGGGCAGGATGATTCAGCTACAGTTTCAGTTACGCATTATGATGTCGGTGATATCATACAAGGCACTGTACTGCGTAAAAATATGACTGACAATCAAAAAGTGAACTATTTGGTGGATCATTTTAATCCCCCAAAAAACTTTGAGTCATTCGTTACCCAGACCGTCGTTCGTGGCAAAAACAAACAAACAAAAGTCCTGGTTTTCAACTCGCTTGGCTACAGAGGTATGGGTGGTTGGTGTACAGCCCAGTTGCCGGTGTTGGGCTCTTTAAATACTGTGTAATGTTTGCGTCAGCAAATGACAAACGAAAGTACAGTGGAGTGCTCACAAGCAAACCATTTACCAATCTGGTAAAAGCTACTGGAAAGGATGGTGTACTGGAAAACGGGGCCGTATCGTAAGTCCGACGCCTCATAAGTCCGACGCCCCATAAGTCCGAATTTCGGAATTATGAGTCGTCGGACTTGTGAGGCACTGGCCTCATAAACTCGGGCTCATGGGTCCGACGCCCCAACAGTCCGACGCCTCATAAGTCCGACGTCGGACAAATGAGGCGTCGGACTGTTGAGGCGTCGGAGCTATAGACTATTATAAGAGAAGGTTCATTTGTCCGACAAGGCAAAAACGTGAGAGGGCGCACTGTGCAAAGCACGAATTAGGGGTGCAGACATAGACATATAAATAATAGACATCTAAATAATTATTTAGATGTCTATGGGTGCAGACCACCATAACCCTGTAAACCCCTGCACGCGAGCTCGTTAATTGTTATATTTCGATTTCACCAATGATTCGGTGTATAAAGCGGTCTTCGCGGCCTATATGTGAGATAGATTGTAGAAATATTTCTGGAGATCAAGTATTTGGAACTTTTCATATTTTTCGATCGTATATTTGTATTCATGACTGTCGGACTTACGAGGCGTCGGACTTACGATGTGTCGGACTTATGAGGCGTCGGAGTTATGGACAGAAATACAAGTAAAATTAATTGTCGGACCTATGAGGCTTCGGACCTACGAGGCGTCGGACTTATGGAGCGTCGGACCTATGGGGTGTCGGACCAATGAGGCGTCGGACTTATGGGCCTTATTTGGTATTTTGTCGGACTAATGAGGCGTCGGACCTATGAGGCGTCGGACTTACGAGCGGACCCCTATAAATCTACTGTTCTTTCGAAATATCCCAGTTTTTATTTCAGATAAAATGATGGATAGGACCACAATATGAAAAAATCCCGCTGGAATTCATGTGGAAACGAAAATATCGTTTTCGCCCAACAATGTTCTCCTAAATCTCTCTTAAAACCGTAGCCCTGATATTTTTTACAAAGATAGATACTGATCGCACAGTCTGCGAATTTCTTTAATAAATTTACTTATTTACAAAGAATTGTAATGCATTTTTACCCACCATCGCTGCTGCCACTGTCTCACTCTCGACGTGTCTACGCGTCTTTTGCATGCACGAAGGCAATGTTTTGAATACCCCAACATGGCCGCCGGTGACTTCACGGCTCGCTATCCCATCAATGTACGCTCGACCTATCCAGTTATAGAGATCAGTGTGTCCATGGTGCCGGTGTCGTACTAAAACCAGACTCCTATGAAAATCGGACCCGTTTTTTCTATTATTGGTTAAACCCTCTCACGTGACAGGTCACGCTCCTAATTATCTCCACTTAAGCATGCGCAATACTACCAGTGAGTACAGATTTCATGGAGTCCGAAATTCATCCTCCACCGGCAATAGAGGGTTTATTTAGATGTCTGTATATAGTCCGTGCTTTAACTCGTATAAAACGTCCTCTTGCGGCCAAATTGTACCAGGTCCCGTTTTTTCATTACAAAAATAGATAACCGGAGCACGTCTTTTCAATAGCTTGTTTATAATCAAAATAAGTTGTTGAAATTTGAGAGATGGAAATAAATCGACAGAATAATGACTATAATTTATTATCATATAGACTGTGAACCTTTCGGCAAGACGCTTGATGAGAAAATACCTATACAAATAATTACCTTTAATTGTGATGTTTATCAGTGTTTTAATTGGAATGAACATGACGTTTGTGTTTCTTGGGAATTTTCGTCCCGTTGGACAGACTATTACAGGACAAATGCCACATGGAGCCATGCACTTCAATACACTTCAATACATGTAAACAAACTGCGTTATCTACACAAATCAAATAGCAGTCGCTACATGTACATCCAATCGCTGCCTTGTCATACATAATACCCGGGGTGCCGTTTGTGCACCCTGCCTACCGCTTAAGCTGTACAGTTAAATTGTAAAAATCACACTCCGCGTTCAGTAAACCAACCAGGGAATTCCCCATTATTTTGTAGGAGAGTTTAAGGGTTTTTACTTTCGAAACCAGCGTCTATGTAAAATTTAAAGTCTAAATGATGTTTTCCTGAGAGTCTTATTACCAATTTCAAAGTGAACAAAGAAATTGGCAAAGCAGGACTCGAACCTGCAACCTCCAGAATACCGCTCTACCAACTGAGCTATCTTGCCCTATTTTGGCGGTCCCCAAAATTGTCGCAGTATCTTTGTTAATATAAGGTAAACTTACCTTCTTGTCAAAAAATGATGTTTATTTTGGACTATTTACGTTATGTAGCGCCTCTCGTTCAACACATTAAAGGCCTTGGTGGAATTTTACGGAACTGCCGACATTAAATTAAATTGTACCCACTAAAATGTGAATATAATTTATATTCCCACCCTGTTTGGCTGAAACTTACTGCATAATATTAAATATTGAGTGTAAAAGAGCAGTTTTTAGGAATGTTCCAGCTTGTTTAATTTTTAATTTGTACTTTTTGTCGAGCTCATGAATAATGCATTTTACGATCCAGCCTGATAAAACTAGCGCATGTGCATAAACCTTTAGTCGCCCACGGAGCCTGAGGAACAGCGGTGTTGGTAGAACACACTGGGTCACATCATTATTTGATCCTGAATAATAATTATAATAATACAAGCATTTGTAAAGCGCCATCTATCTATGTAGACATATTCCGAGGCGCTTTAAGAAAAGTTACTGTACAATAATAATTAATTTCCAAATCACTTTAAACAAAACAAGCATTCTAATTATAAGTTAACCTCTACAATTTGCCCTGCCAAATTTCGTGTAAAAATGTGATCTTCTCAGTCAAAATGACCGAGAGAAATGTAATTTTTGTTGACTCGGAAAAGTGTCATTTTGACAATGAAAAGGATAAAGCAATTATTCAGTCTGACCTAAATGTATAGTGTGCACATTCATGGGCGGATCCAGGATTTTTTTAAAGGGGGGGGTCCACCTAATTACTGGAGACTATCTAAGCGGAGCACCACCATTGGTTGGCGCGGAGCGTACTCAACATTTTTTGGCTGGTAGTACCTCTTAGTTCAAACTACCTGTGATTACCCTATTTGACCCGAGATGATCTCTCACACATCTTACTCGTACAATATGCAGCTAGAAAACATTCTCCTCTTGTTTCTCTGTATGAACATTTGACACACCCGTTCCGAGTTAATCTTCATGTCATGATTCATGTTCATCAGAGCGAGCCCAGAAAGCCGTTCACTACCCATCATATTACGCAAGTAGGTCTTGACCCGTCGCAGGCAGGAGAACAAGCGTTCGGCTTCACAGCTTCCCACTGAGAGAGTACATCCGATCCTCAGGAGTGTGCGGATATTGGGGAACATATCTTCATCTGCATGTCCGAGATATTCTGTCAGGTTGGGTGAGAACAACCGTTCTTTGTAGTCTTGAGATTTCCAGTAGCGCTGCCATTCTTTAACCTCAGCTCGCAGGGATGAGACATTTGGCAGGTCTGGTGCCCAGAACAACAGACTGTCTACTACAGTTTGGATGTCCACGGTCTCGGTTATAGAACCAGGCAATAGCGCTAGAATTTCTACGCCCTTCCTGCTTTCGGCATTAAACCTCTGCTAAAATTCTGCAGACAAGTGATCACAGAATGGAATTACCAGATTCCGTAAGTAGTATTGTCTTGGAGATGTGCTGGGTGCATTAGCTCTGTGCATTTGCTGTGTTGATCTCGGTGTTCTTGGGGCTGAGATGGGAGTGCCAAGAAGTGTTGCCAAACGTGTAGCATCTTCGAACCATATGTTGAACTCTTCCTCCACCTCCTGCCGCATAACTGCTATTCGCTCTTTGGTCTGGTCAATGATACCATATGCTTGATAGATATCCAAGTCCCTTTTCTGAAGTTTGGAAGCCATGGGCCTGACATGCTCCAAAGCATTTTTTGCTACAATGAACGATATGATAGTCTGGAAAGAGCTGAGACTGGACAATAGACCCTGAGCCTTTATTCTACTTTCCTGGTCCCAGTTGCCATTCCAGGTTCCCTCGTAGATTTCAGGATACCCAGATGGATCCAACATTGCTCGAAAGCACTCGCACAGGTACTCATACATGTCATAAAACATGTCGTAACATGTGTGCCTCTCGACCCATCTGGTTTTACACATACCAATAAGCTTCTTCTTTTGTATATCCGGTGCCAACTGACTCAATATCCTTTCCAGGAATCGCTGCCGTTTGGGTGACAAGTTGAAGAAGAGGAACACTGCATTGAGTGTATCTATCATATTCCGGACAGCCGGCAGCTTGCAAGCACTAGCAATGCTCAAATTCAGGACATGGCTATTGCAATGTACATATAAAGCTCATGGGAATAGCTGCTTTATGAACGCTTGCACACCAACATTTTCTGAAGACATACATGATGCGCCATCATAACTCTGACCTCTAGCTTTGGTGATGTCAATGTTGTGATGTTGGAGGCTTTCAGTGACAGCATGAGCAATCGCTTTCCCTGTTGCCCTCTCAAGATAAACAAAGTCAAACAAAAACTCCCTGATTTTGTTACCGGTCAGTACCCTCAGACACACCGACAGGATCTCTTGGTTAGCATGTGGATCAGTCACCTCATCTGCCATGATAGAGAAGAAGGCATCTTCATCTTCCAAGCTTAGTGTGTTTTCCTTCCTAATGTACGAGGCCACTACATCAATCACTTCATTTTGGATGGTTTTAGATGTATACTGCGCATTTTTATTTCCAGTGTCAAGGTGTTTTCGGACTATGTCATCACGATTAGCCATCATTTCCAGAATTGCCATGAAGTTGCCCTTATTCGATGACGTACTGGTTCGATCATCTCTGTGCCTTCGAAGGGGCAAATTCTGTTTACCACACAGAATAACTGCTTCCACGATACTGTCCAGGATATGGATGTTTATCCGGTACATCTTCTGCCTACTTTCGTCTAAGATGTAGGGGAGGGAACTTTTAGGGTTCTTGTGCTGTTGGAGAAGAAGCATGCTGAGCTGAACTGCATCTTTGTGGTACTGGAGCTTCTGATGGTTTTCCAGGGGTCCGCTCGTAAGTCCGACGCCTCATAGGTCCGACGCCTCATTAGTCCGACAAAATACCAAATAAGGCCCATAAGTCCGACGCCTCATTGGTCCGACACCCCATAGGTCCGACGCTCCATAAGTCCGACGCCTCGTAGGTCCGAAGCCTCATAGGTCCGACAATTAATTTTACTTGTATTTCTGTCCATAACTCCGACGCCTCATAAGTCCGACACATCGTAAGTCCGACGCCTCGTAAGTCCGACAGTCATGAATACAAATATACGATCGAAAAATATGAAAAGTTCCAAATACTTGATCTCCAGAAATATTTCTACAATCTATCTCACATATAGGCCGCGAAGACCGCTTTATACACCGAATCATTGGTGAAATCGAAATATAACAATTAACGAGCTCGCGTGCAGGGGTTTACAGGGTTATGGTGGTCTGCACCCATAGACATCTAAATAATTATTTAGATGTCTATTATTTATATGTCTATGTCTGCACCCCTAATTCGTGCTTTGCACAGTGCGCCCTCTCACGTTTTTGCCTTGTCGGACAAATGAACCTTCTCTTATAATAGTCTATAGCTCCGACGCCTCAACAGTCCGACGCCTCATTTGTCCGACGTCGGACTTATGAGGCGTCGGACTGTTGGGGCGTCGGACCCATGAGCCCGAGTTTATGAGGCCAGTGCCTCACAAGTCCGACGACTCATAATTCCGAAATTCGGACTTATGGGGCGTCGGACTTATGAGGCGTCGGACTTACGATACGGCCCCGATTTATAGAATCAGTTGGTCTAGGATACCCTTACAATATGATTGAATTCCACAATACAGGTATTTTCAGACCAATTGTGTACCCATTCCATGAAGACTGTCCCGTTGACTTGCACGTCAAACAGTTCATGGTGGTAATTTGTGTACACATTCGTACACAACATATTGTGTCATGAACTATTTGACGTGCATAAATTTAATGTTCTGTATAATTATCCCAATATCGCAATGATCACAGTTTTTTCTCTCACAATTCTGGAAGTGTAGAGCCACCTATTAATAACAATAATAGTATTATTAAATGCATGGTGTAGGCCAAGGCTATCGTGGTGGAAGGATGTAGACACGTATTTCTAATACTTCAGAACAATTTCATTTTCGCCCACAAATCTCTCTTAAAGATGGACTACAACGGAATAATGATAAAGGCTGTGTTGCTGTTTTTGTTCGAGAAATGTATAATGATTACTAATATATCATTAGTATTCAATAAAACTTGTTCCTTCATGCAAAAAAACCCCAAAATTGATCAGCGTTCTACGACCCAGAAAAACTCAGTTTCAGCAAAAGCCCTTAACTTATGAATAATTCATACTTTGTGTGTGACGTACTACCCATGACGATTTACTCGGGTCGATCGTGTGCGTGCATTTTTACCGTACAATGCAATGCGGAATAACAGCGGACAAGCTAGGCTATACTTTGGTACAACTATTTTCGACCGAAAAACAGCGAAAAATGTCCGATAGCAGCGAGTATTGGGAAGACCACAGTATAGATGAGGAAGAGGCATTTCGTGAAGGTACTTCTGAGGACAGTGATGGCAGCTCTAGCGATGAGGGGAGCTCACCAGACGAGGGGAGCTCACCTGCTGATGACTCTGCGGCCACGGCAGACCCGGCGGTTGCCGATGACTCGGCCGACGTAGAAGCAGTAGGCCTGGTGGTACTAGTACGAATTCTCTCGATGTTTGGCGCTTTCAATGTGGGGATCGATCCAGGCTTCAAACGAAACTTTGTTGTCAATCCCAGTGATTTTTTTAAAGCACTTGAAGGTTCAACACAGTCCTCTGAAAAATGTGCTGAACAAATCAAAGGCCTACTTCTTTCCGAGAAGGTGAAATCCTTTCGTGTAATATTTACGAACTTCACCCATTCCTTTGATAACGCAGGATCCCGCGGAAATTGCACAAAATGAATCTCTGGATTTTTCGAACAATTTCTCGTGCATCCACCAACAACACATGAAGTTGGCATTATTGTAGCTGAGTGATAGTGATACACTATAAAAAAAAGATTCGTAAAAACTTCATGCCTCTGCATGAAAACGCATACATAATACACACGGAATAACATGGCGTCTTTTGTTTACTCTTGGTTGCTCATGGGTAGTACGTCATCACTTTTCGCTGGTTTACAAGTCCGCTGGTACTATATCGTTGATTTCATTGTGGTTTTCAGTGGATCTTTGCCGGGAACCAGTACAGGGCGGGAAATTTCAAAATAGAAGAATCGAGGTCTAATTTTTTCGGTCAAATTGCAACAAAATTATTTAGAGAAAAACATGACCGTAACAATAAAGTGTTACCTGAACGCAACATAAACAAGGTCCGATAATACATTTAATGTGTGAGTTTTCGTTGTAGTCCATCTTTAAAAACGTAGTCCTGATGACATTCCTTACTGGTTCTAGCTCTGAAAAATTTATAGGGTAGGGGCATTTCTGAAACGTGAAATTTGCGAGGGCGAAGCGCGAAGCGCGAAGCGCGAAGCCTTTACGGCGTGGGGTCCGGGGCCCGCTTAAGGGCCCCTGAAAATTGTGAAGCCGTAGATGCTCTCTGGTGCAATCTAGGCCACTCAGAGAAGTTGGTAACCCTATAAATTCATCTGAATTATTTTAAACCCAATGCAGAAACTGCCTTATTATAAGTTAGTCCACATAATATTTTGTGACTCTTTTTTTTGTGATAACAAATCTGTAGGCAAATAAATACAAATAAACAACACAATTTTCAGTTGGTCATCAGTGGTTTTATTGTAAAATTAATTATTTTTTATTTTTTTATTTTATTATTTTTTATTTTATAGAAATTACAGGGATGGTTTTACAAAATGAGAGTGTTAATCAGTTACTAAGAAAACACACAGACTCAGAGTACTAATTTTAATTTTGTTTTGGTGTTTTATTTTATTTAATTAGGCCTCGGTAGAACAAAATGCTCAACCCATCATCCCCGTCCGCCTTTTTGTCCCTGTGGTATAGATAGAATTGACATCCTCTCTAAAACCTCCTTTTTTTAAGGATTCTCTGTTTTGGATCTATTTAGAAAAATAAAATGTTCCCATTAAAAATTGCTCCCGTCCGCCCCAACCCCCTCCCCTTCCCAACCCCCTCCCCTTCCCGAGTCCCTTTCCCCCGCTCTCTCAAACCATGCCAAATCGCCGGCACAGCGCAAGTGCGCAACAACAGCGCCCATGAACAAAAATCCCAGATTTTGACTGGTGCTTGGCCGATTTTCAGTGGTAACCTGAATCACGACATGCAGCCAACCTGCACCCACATGGCCATGTGCATTTATCTGTTATGTCAAAGATGTATCGCATGTAGGGGTTGTTAGTCTTGGTGCAAGACGTTGTTGTTCATTATCGCGCAACTATCGCGATTTAGCGCCCCTGCGCCTAACGACTATCAAACAATAGAGGGCGCTGTTGGGAAACTTCCAGATATCCACCACACATCGGCTCAGAACCACAGACATTATTTATGTCTGTGCTCAGAACAGATTCGCGGCTTCCAGAATACGCCCTCTATCGGTGGAATAGTCGCGACGCGTATAGTGTTGAGTGCATAGGCCATATGGTTTTATGGTTTTACTAACTCAACAAGAACGTCTTGCACCAAGACTAGGGGGTTGTGTGAGGCAGCGCGCGTGTACATGTATGAACATGTACATGTACGTACATGTCGAGTTGGGCAACTTGCTTGCTTGTAACCACACACCGATCGTAATCGTTTTGCTGTGTTGGTGACGACTTCGGCATGATTTGGTAAGCTGACTTATGACGTATGGCATCGCGCTGCACAATGTTTTGTTACAATATGAAAACAAATAATTGATCCACAATTTAACACAGAGAAATCGTTATAAAAAAAATTATAAGTTAATATTTTTAAAGCGTATCGATAGCGTATCGGAGGAATTATAGCGTGTCGGAACTGTTCGATAGCGTGTCGGCCCGGCACGCTATTTAATGCCTAGCTAGAACGCAGTGCTCAAATGAAATGTCACTCTCTGAAGAAATGGGTATGCCAAATAAATTGAGAAATTTGTGTTTTTACAAAAGCGTCATGTTACAACATTCTTTCCTTGGCATTTAATTTATACCTGTATATTTTTTTCTTTGTACACTACAGCTAATTGGTTTACCCAAGTCCACTTCTTGCTACTAAGATGTCAGTCTGTACAGCTTATTACGGCTGGACAAGTCATAGGACGAACTGCTCCCATTATGACAGAGGGACAACAGATGACAGCGAATGTCAAAACTTATTTTGTTTAACCATCAGTAAATACGGTAGCATAATTGACCAACTACGTTTTCCAAGATAAGCTATCTCGGTGTTCCACATTTCTTAGATGTGCTGCAAATATATTGCAGAACTCTGCATCTTGGCATTTCATGTTTCAACAATATAAGTACAGATAATAAAACAGTCGCAACAGTCACAAACCTATCTTTGTAACATGGAAATATATCGAACATGTGTTTTATGAAAACTGACAAATCTGGTTAAAATTGTATTGTTAATATTCAAAGCAAATTATACAGATGTTAAAATGACATGGATTTACCCAGTCAGTGTTCTCCACAATCACTGGGTAGCGGCCGCCCTGTGTACATGTTACGCTGTTCTGTCATATTTTTATGCTGCCCTGTTAAAATGTTATGCCGCCCTGTCAAATTTTGCTTTTCAATCATGGTTTTATTTTGCTTTCTTACAAAACAAAAATTGTGGTGTACAAATCTTTAATATTGTGTTCATATCGCACAAATATCAAGAAACACTCACAATTCAAAGTTAAAGCCGTACAAGGGTGTCCTATTACAACTTGGCCTGTGAAGAATGCTGCCAAATGTATCTTTGCATAGTATCAACAATTATTATTCTAAAATGACATCGCAAGTTTTGTTTTAGTTTTAAATTCATAAACAGTCGGGGGTTAATTGTTTTTTATTTGGTTTTATAACATCAGTAAACAATACATAATAAGCATATTGTTACTATGGCAGTAGTTATTACATGTTATATGTAGTGTATCAATGTAAAATAAAAGCATAAAGCAAAATTGAATCCTTTGTGTGACTTATGTCATTATTTACACATGTGATTGATATTTTTAATTGTGATTTATTTCAAGTTTCTCAAGTTCATAGTTTAAGCCATAAAGGTGTATCTTTATTATACAGCTCTATGGTTTAAGCTCAAAACCACATAATTAATTTTTTCTGTCCACTTGTCCAGCAATAATTTTTGGGACCCTTTCTAAAAAATTTACTAAACATTAGGTTGATTCCAAATCTGGACACTGCCTTAAAACCCCACGAACAAACCATGATGTGCCAATTAAAAAATTTTGAAACACACTGACATTTTTTCAATTTTTTTAACATTTTTTTATTTTATCATAAAACTGGCACTTTTTAGTGTCTGGATATAAAATTTAACCAAAAATTTCAAGAATTTCCTTAATCCAAAAAAACTCGTTTTGCCTTTTCCTTGTTCCGGTTTGTGCATAAGGTTATGATGTGGAATCCCCCCCCCCAAAAAAAAAACACAAAAAAAAAAACACAAAAAAAATAATTTAGAAGTTGGAAATTCTTGAAAATACTTGTCCGACATATCCCATAGACTTTGCACTGCATTGCATCGTCTCACACGAATGTCTCATATCTTTTCCAAAAAATAGGCCTATTTAACATTGAAACTTGGCGTATACATGTAATTCTTGGGTGTTATTATGTTTAACTTAATTTTCCTGATCAAACTTTGTTTCCTGTGATATTACATTCGTTTTCTCAGTCTTGCGCTATACAAACGTGTGTACGCCTGCAATGTTTTTAATATCCCAATATGGCCGCTGATGGCTTCACGCGCAGAGCCGCTCGACCTATCCAGTTATAGAGATCAGTGCATGGACATGATGGAGGAAGGACACGGACAAGCAAACAAACCTAATGTCGCCCTGACAACAGCTATGCCAACACAATTAAGCTAATCATTCCTTCTCTGGCGAATCAAGAATCAGGCAAGATTTCTATGCTATTTCAATAACAAAACACTCAATCCGAAATTGAATCTGTGCAACATGTAATGTACAATATATACCTCCATGGTAAAATGTAAGTACTCACTTTTCAAAACTGATCCGTCAATTGGATGGGGTCTTCATCAACCACATTCTTTCCCGTGCGTGTAAACACAAGAATGGCCTTCCACCGGTTTACGCACCGCCGGTAATTTCGTTCGGTGAAGGTGATTACTTATCGGACAAGGTATCGACTACCGCAGCATTCTATGTACATGTATTTGTGTAACAATTGCGCAGTATATGATAAGCAGGCATTGTGTGCAGCACAATTTACTCACTAGCACTATGGGGAAAACCAGTTACTATTTTTAACTCGCGCTAGTGAATATTAAAGGGTGCATGCCACTAAATCTCTGGAAATCACTGCGCGCGAGCTCATTAATATTTTGTGATCCCTCCGGTAATTTTGATTAAGAGGTCCCTGGAGCCTATAAATTGGACTGATTGTAGAAATATCTGTGGAAATCAAGAATTGGTGACCTGTGGCTTCCAACTCGGGGGATTGCGTTCACAAAAAAGACCAATACGTGGGTCTATTTTGCATAGAGGCGGGGGCTACATTTTGACCTGGGCCCAGAGCTGGGCCACCATTTTAGGGGTGGTTTGTGGAAAGGGGAGTATAACAAAAAAATCATTCGGTCAACCCCTATAAATTTGAAAAGAAAATTATTCTAGGAGTCTTAATCTTTAATTTCCGGCCAAAAAAATATTGCCACCCTACTCCTGAGCGTCACGAGGCGGCGCTCTTTCTTTCTATTTTTGCGTTGGTTACAATGAGCCCCGTATTTAGTGAGTGGAACCATAAAGACAGCGCTCGGCTCCTTCCAGATGGCAATGTGCGCGCGCACCCAAGCCTTCGTCGTAAAGCTACGGAGGTCCATAATGGACATTGCACATGTCTCAATTTGCAGGAAAGACTATTATCCTATTTTTAACACGTAAATCATCCGCAATGTCCTTGATTCAAGTTCAGTACTACAGTACTGAAAAGATGTAAAATTAACAAAAGTACAATAGTACGAATGCCTTTGTAAAAAGGAAAGTCTTAAGCTTATTCTTAAAAACCGAAAGAACCTTAACAGACTGAATCTCATGCAACTTAATTGTACATCGTTACATTTAATTGAATAAAAATTGTTGACAAAAATGTGTATGAGGCCGCCAAAAAGGTTAATAATGCCAACAATCGTACAGGTAGGTTCGCCTTGGATGCCCCAGAGTATCTGCCTTTTTAATTGATCAATGCCACCTGTTAACCACAATTTTGAACCGCCTACGAGTTGTCCTGCGTACGAGTTGACCAATCTGCATACGAGTTGACACATCTGCGTACGAGTTGTCTCGCGTACAAGTTCCCCGTGAATAGAGTCTGAAGCTAGCTAGTGGCGCACTTCTGGACCCCCCGAATAGGTAAATCAGCGTGTAAAAGTCGGGGTTTCTACAATTATTTCGGTACATTTATTTCTTTAAGACAGTCCTTCTTTAAAAAGACCTTTGTAAATTTGTTACGATGTTGTATCTCAAATTGATGAAACTGAAAAATCGCATTACGTTAAAGAGAAATATCGAGCCAAAAATCGACCTCTCACTTCCCAAAATCTTAATGTGGACTCATGGAAGTAGAAAAACTTGTACAAATAGGCAACCAGCCTGCGGTCCACAAATCCAATGATCGAGAAGAGTAATGCTCATAGCGATTCTGGCAAGGTACACTGTATTTGTTTAGGTAAAATAATGTTCACCTGTAACATAACAAACCATCGCCGTATTTTAGTTTAACGGATTTTGGATGTAAAATTACGGTAATGTGAGCTGGAAAATATCATCACGAATCCATAAAGTTTTCGTGTTGTAGTGTTAATTTATACAGATGACCTACATTTACAAAACACTTTCTCAAAATACAACATTTTGTGTAAATATACATCAAACACATACAAAGTGTTGTTTATTTACAGATAATCTTCTGCCAACAAGAATCTCATTACGCAGAAACTGACTATTTCGATCGAGGAAATTTGTAGTATGTTAAATTGGCTGTTTAGTAAAACAAAATGCACGTTCTTGATCATAATGTGTTATTTATTCAAACAATTCCACAATAAAATTCAGATTTCTTGGAAAAAAATAGGTTAATAATCGTATTAGATCTTTTGTATTCAAATATTGAAATCATTTCTGGCAAACTGTGACTTCATCAAGTTCATCGTGACATGAACAGATCATGAATATACATCAAAATCAGTCCCTTTTTTGACATATACTTTTTTGTATATACCTCAACAACAACTACTGCATTCAAAGTTACCGTACCACAATGTTCTTTTATTGTCATAAGTTTAAGAAGCACAATTTTACCGAGATGACATTGCTTCACTATTTCTTAAACTAAATACCACTGCAGAAACTAAATACCACTGCAGAAAAAAAGGTTTTTTTTTAGAATCTACGAACAAGGCGCACTATTGGGAAAAAACTAAATAGGCCTACCTATAATTGTAGAAGAGTAAAAACAAATCTATGAGCCTTGTGTACAAACACTGCTTTGATATTTTCGGAGTTAAATCGGACTTTTAGGATAGGTTATTGCTTTCTGATGGCCGATTTCTTTGTTCGCTGTCCCTCACAATTACCTTTTCATTAGAAATACAATAGCGATAACTGTACATAAGTCCATACACGGACATCACTAATTGTTCCCTATTTTGAGCTATCAGCCATGGATAAGAAAGCAATAACATAACCTAAAAAGTCAAGTTTAGCTCACAAAATATAAAAGCATTTACTGAGAAAACATTTGGTTCAGACAAGTCTCATAGTGTTTGTGCACTGGGTGTCAAGTGATGTCCGTGTATGGAATTATTTCCCATGAACCAGCCACTTAAATTGAAGTCGGATAAGATGGCGTCGATGTTTTCCCCCCACCTTGCCTTTTCTTTTTGCTGAGGGGGGTACTTACTTGTGCACGGAGCCCATAGCAGATGTAGTTTGGTTCAAGTAAGCAGCAGTGCTTAGCAGGCAATTCACATCAGTTGCAAGATCTTAATCGAATGTAAGTCTGCAACAACCATGTCGCCAGTGGGTGTATAGGCCATTTCTAGCGGATTGTACAGCTTTTCGGCTACAGTTCCTACCAGTAATCCATTTGGGTCGTACTGTTTTATTTTTGAGTTTCCTCTTCCATTTTGATGAACAATTACATTAAAGTAGCCGTGACTGTCACAAAGGATCCCAGCAGGATTCGCCGGAATTTTGTCCACAAGTGTCTTGATACTAAACACCTCATTGCCCTTGAGGTCTACACAGGAGAGGGTTTTACCTTCGTAATTAGGAATGAATAGGCGCTCCATATCATCTATCGCTAAATAATATGTCACATTTTCATTTGGAATGGTTGCTATTAACGAGCCATCAAGCAAATGCACAGAAACAACTTTTCTGCCCGAGTCAGCCACAGCTAGTCGTAATCCAGCTGCGTCTAGCGCAATAGCGGTTAACTTACTTGCCCTTTCCTTAGTGGGTGTGAATTCGCGAATCAACTGAAGATTGCCTTCAAAAACCTTCACTTTCTTTTTGTCCGTGACAAAAAGCAGATCATCTGAGGTGACAGCAACACCCCGAGGAGCCACCAGCAGATGACCGCTTTTAGCGGCCGAAGTTTTAAAACGTCCAGTGGATGTAAATATCGATAGTCGATTCAGTGTTGTGTCTGTCACGGCAATGTCCCCGTTGCTAAAACATGCAACATTTTTGGCGAATTGGAATTCCTTGTCACCGTTTTCTTTCTTGCCAAACTCTTCCTTCATCTGCCACTTCTCTTTGAGCAATATCTTCCTAAGATCCTTTTTACTGACGACATCTTGACATTTGACCCCAATGAACGAAAGATCCACCTTTGCCGGTTCGCACTTGAGCTCTTTCTGGAATTTCAAGTTGTGAATCACCTTCGGTTTGAGTTCCAAGAGCTCGAAACCATCGACTTGACTCATCAAGTCGTTTACGGCCGTGACGATCTGATCTGCGCGTTCCATCTGGTCACGGTTGCCCATGAGTGCTTTTTCGTACTCGCTGTCTCTCTCCTGGCTGATTTTGTTGACTTGTTCGGTGATTACCTTTGCCTTGCTTCTGATTTTAGCAATTTCTGCCTCTGCTTTTGCAGAAATATCACTGCAAGCCTGAGCCAGTTTTGTTTGCAATCTATTCCGTGCATGTTTGATGGAGTCTTCGTTTGATGCAAATTGCTCTTTGCTTTTCTGGAACTTTTGCAATATGTCCTCGACACACTTACGGAATGATTTAATGGCGTCACCGATACCAATTAACTTATGTTCTGCTGTTCGGTGCTCAGTTACAGCGCACATCGCGCAAATCAACACATCACAAGTCTCACAGTGAAAACATATAACCTGATCACTATGTTTTCGACATTTTGGAGTGGCAGTCTTAGTAGCATCTGTTGGTGAAGCCCTCGGTTTGTCAAAGTCTTCCGCTGGAATGATGCGATGGTCTTTGGTGGACTTCAAGCGATGGTGCGCCTCTTGACATTTCTTGCAGATGTTCTTCTTGCAGTCAAGGCATCTTAACACGGCCTCGTTTCCTTCTTCGCAGGATTCACAAGTCGCACTAGTAGTAGTTACCTTTCCTAATAACTGCTCTTGTTTGTTTATCTTATCGACAAGAGATATCAGAAAGAAGCTAGAAGACAGACTCTGCACTCCTTCGTCAGTAACGTCCGTCTCTCTCCTGCAGACTGGACAAGTTATCTTCGCCCTCTCTGTCGTCTCCTTGCTCACCATCTCCCCCAGACAGTTCAGGCAGAAGCTATGGAGACAGTCTAACATCTTAGGATCCTTGAATCGGCAGCAGCAGATCGGACATTCCAGGTGCCCCTGGCTAATTGTGTCTAACACGGATCGGGCTGCAGCCTCCGCCATCGTGATTATGATCCTAACGAAAAAAAGAACAAAAACACTTAGGAATACTCAAAGTGTGTGACAGGAAGAGGGGCTTAGGTTAGGAAGTAGCATGGAGCTGTAAAATGGACAAGGGTGCACACTCACTCTACAAATAGAGCTGTAATTAACTCTTGTCTTGTGTCTTATTTTGTTGCCATTATAATCTTGTCGCCTGTAATGGTTACAAGATTATAGACAAAAGGGAACAAATAAATACAGCTCTATTTGTAGGGCTAGGTACACACGAGGTCAGACTGATGAATTTACATTTGCTTTATCCTTTCCATGGTCAAAATTACACCTTCCGAGTAAAAACAAATGACATTTTTCTCGTTCATTTTGACCGAGAAAGCGACACTTAATCGGTCGCAAAATTACCGAGAAGGAATCAATTTTTACCCGGAAATGAGGTGAGCATAGCATTTAGAAATGGCGATTGTGTATAGTTATGGGCCTCTAGTCATGACCAAATAAATTCGAGTCACAAGAGTTTTTTTATCATTCCAAAGGGACTTGATCAACCTATTTGTAGGGCTACGACTGAATCTTAAATTATATTTGCTTCTATCCCTTCCATGGTCAAAATGATACTTTTTGGTCGAGAAAGTGACATTTTTTTTACCCAATAATAGGAGTCAACAGACTGCATTGTACATGTACATGTACAGTACATTATACAACCACGGGGCGTCGGGACATAGGCCGGGGAGTCGGAAGTCGGAACATAGGCCGGGACGTCGGAACATCAGGGGGGGCGTTGGAACATAGGGGCGTCAGAGCATAGGGGCGTCTGAACATAAGGGTGTAACCAGCCATTACTATAGGTTATACTAAAACAAAAAAACAAGTATTCACTCTGAGTCAGAGTGACAAATATTCACTCTGACTCAAGAGTGAATATTGTTTTATCGGCTTCATGTTCAAAACGACAATTTTTCGAGTCAACAAAAATGACATTTTGCTCGGTCATTTCGATTGAGAAAGTGACATTTTCTTAGTAATTTTGACCGAAAAAAGGTGTCATTTTTTTCACGAAAAAGAGCAAAACAACTTGGTTCAGATTCAGGATCAGTTATTGTGTTCTACTAACAAACTAGCTAATCGTTCCTTATCTTACGATTCAGGCATGATTTCTAATTGCTATTACATAAATAAAAATCGAAAACATTGAATCTGTGCAACATGTAATGTATTATGCATTTATACAATGTACTCACTTTTTAAAACTGTTTCTTCAGTTGGATGGGGTAGTTCAACCACATCCCGGTGCGTGTAAACACAAGAATGGCCTTCCACCAGTCCAGGTACCGCCGTTACTTTCGAGCGGCGAAAGGAGATCACTTAATATCAGAACATGTCAGAACACCCATTGACTACCGCAGCTTCCTGTGTACGTGTATTTGTGTAACAACTGCGCAGTACATGTGTTTGATGAGGAGACACAGCACAATTTACTAACTATAATGGGGGAAACCAAGTTACTATTTTCAACTCGCGCAAGTGAAGGGGCAGCGCTAATTGCTCCTTCCTTTCAGATGACAATGTGCGCGCGCAGGCCTACGGCGTAAAGCTACGGAAGTTCATAGTGGACATTACATATGTTTCCATTTGCAGAAAAGACTATTAATATTATTCTTTTTTTGTCACGTAAATGACAATGTCCTTGATTCAAGTTGTAAAATAAACAATAGTACAATCTTACACGAATACCTTTGTAAAAAGGAAAATCTTCAGCTTATTCTTAAAAACCGAAAGAACCTGAACAGACAAATTAATTGTACATCGTTGCATTTAATGGAATAAAAATTGTTGACGAAAATGTGTATGAGGCCGCCAAAAAAGTTAATAATGTCAAAAATCGTACAGATTTGTCTTGGATGCCCCAGAGTATCTGCCTTTTTAATTGATCAATGCCACCTGTGAACCACAATTTTGAACCGCCTACGGGTTGTCCTGCGTACGAGTTGACCAATCTGCGTACGAGTTGACCAATCTGCGTACGAGTTGTCTCGCGTACAAGTTCCACGTGAATAGAGTCTGAAGCTAGCTGGTGGCGCAGTTCCGGACCCCTCGAATAGGTAAATCAGCGTGTAAAAGTTGGGGTTTCTACAATTATTTCGGTACATTTATTTCTTTAAGACAGTCCTTCTTTGAAAAGGCCTTTGTAAATTTGTTACGATACACGTAGTATCTCAATTTGTAGAAACTGAAAAATTGCATTACGTTAAAGAGAAATATCGAGCCAAAAATCGTCCTCTCACTTCCAAAAATCTTTATGTGGACTCATGGAAGTAGAAACACTTGTACAAATAGGCCACTAGCCTGCGGTCCATCAATCCAATGATCGAGAAGAGTAATGCTCATAGCGATTCTGGCAAGGTACACGTTTGTTTGGGTACAATAAATGTCACCAGTAAAATAACAAACCATCGCCGTATTTTAGTTTAACGGATTTTGGATGTAAAATTACGGTAATGTGAGCTCGAAAATATCATCACGAATCCATAAAGTTTTCGTGTTGTAGTGTTAATTTATACAGATAATCTAAATTTACAGAACCACTTTCTCAAACTACAACATTTTGTGTAAATATACATCAAACACATACAAAGTGTTGTTTATTTACAGATAATCTTATGCCAACAAAAATCTCATTACGCAGAAACTGACTATTTCGATCAAGGAAATTTGTAGTACATCTATGTTAAATTGGCTTAGTAAAAACAAATGCACGCTCTTGATCATAATGTGTTATTTATTCGAACAATTCCACAATAAATTTCAGTAATAAATTTGAAAAATAAGATCTTTCGTATTTAAATATTGAAATTATTTCTGGCAAACTGGGACTTCATCATGACATGAAAAGATCATGAATATACATCAAAAATCGTCTTTTTTTGACCTCGCCCTGTACCTCAACAACAACTACTGCATTCAAAGTTACCATACCACAATGTTCTTTTATTGTCATAAATTTGAGTGGCACAATTTTACCGAGATGAAATGTCTTCACTAATGTCCTAAACTAAATACCACTGCAGGAAAATATGTGTGTTTTTGTTTATCTACAAACGAGGCGCACTATTAGAAAAACTAAATACCTGTAATTGTAGAAAAGTAAAAAATTTAATCTATGAGCTTGTGTAAAAAATAATGCTTTGATATTTTTAGAGTTAAATTTGACTTTTTAGGATATGTTATTGCTTTCTGATGGCCAATTTCTTTGTTCGCTGTTTCTCACAATTGCCTTTTCATTAGAAATATAATACACGGACATCACTAATTGTTCCCTACTTTGAGCTATCAGCCATGGATCAGAAAGCAATAATATATTCTAAAAAGTCAAATTGAGCTCAGAAAATATCAAAGCATTTACTGAGAAAATATTATTTTTGTTCAGACAAGTCTCCTAGTGTTTGTGCACTGGGTTTCAAGTGATGTCCGTGTATGAAATTATTTTCCCAGCCACTTCAATTGAAGTCCGATAAGATGTCTAATATGAGGTACTTGTGCACGGAGCCTATAGCAGATGTAGTTTGGTTCAAGTAAGCAGCAGTGCCTATTAGTATTAGGCAATTCACATCAACTGCAAGATCTTGATGGAATGTCTCTCTGCAACAACCATGTCGCCAGTGGGAGTATAGGCCATTTCTATCGGATTGTACAGATTTTCGGCTACAGTTCCTACCAGTGATTTATTTGGGTCGTACTGCTGTATTTGTGAGGCTCCCCTTTTACCTTGATGAACAACTACATTAAAGTAGCCGTCAGTGTCACAAAGGATCCCGGCAGGATTCGCAGGATTTTTGTCCACAAGTGTCTTGATACTAAACACCTCATTGCCCTTGAGGTTTACGCAGGAGAGGGTTTTATTTTCGTAGTTAGAAATGAACAGGCTCTCCATATTATCCATCGCTAAATAAAATGTCACATTTTTATTTGGAAAGGTTGCTACTAAAGAGCCATCAAGCAAATGCACAGAAACAACTTTCCTGCCCCAATCAGCCACAGCTAGTCGTTCTCCAGCTGCGTCTAGCGCAATAGCGGTTAACTGACTTGCCTCTTTCTTAGATGGTGTGAATTCGCGAATCAACTGAAGATTGCCGTCAAAAACCTTTACTTTGTTTTTTTCCGTAACAAAAAGCAGATCGTCTGAGGTGACAGCAATGCCCCAACGAGCGTCCAGCTGAAGACCGCTTTGAGCGGCCGAAGTTTTTAAATGTCCAGTGGGGGTAAATATCAATAGTCGTTTCAGTGTTGTGTCTGTCACAGCAATGTCCCCGTTGCTGAGACATGCAACACCTCTAGCGAATTGGAATTCCCCGTCACCGTTTCCTTCCTTGCCGAACTCTTCCTTTACCTGCCACTTCTCTTTGAGCAACATCTTCCCAAGATCCTGTTCACTGACGACATCTTTACATTTGACGCCAATGAACGAAATATCCACCTTTGCCGGTTCGCACTTGAGCTTCTTCTGGAATTCCAAGTTGTGCATCACCTTCGGTTTGAGTTCAAAGAGCTCGAAATCATCGACTTGAGTCATCAAGTCGTTTACGGTCGTGACGATCTGATCTGCGCGTTTCATCTGGTCACGGTTGCGCATGAGTGCTTTTTCGTACTCGCTGTCTCTCTCCTGACAGATGTTGTTGACTTGTTCGGTGATTACCTTTGCTTTGCTTCTGATTTTAGCAATTTCTGCCTCCGCTTTTGCAGTTATATCACTGCAAGCCTGAGCCAGTTTCGTTTGCAATCTATTCCGTGCATGTTTAATGGAGTCTTTGTTTGATGCAAAGTGCTCTTTGCTTTTCTGGAACTTTTGCAATATGTCCTTGACACTCTCACGGAATGATTCGATGGCATCCCCGATACCAATGAACTTATGTTCCGCTGTTCGGTGCTCAGTTGCAGCACACATGGCGCAAATCAACACATCACAAGTCTCACAGTGAAAGCATACGGCGTGATCACTATGTTTTCTACATGATTTTGGTGATATGACAGTCTTGGTAACATCTGTTCGTGAAGCCGTCGATTTGTCCAGGTCATTTACTGGAATGATGCGATGGTCTTTGGTGTACCTCAGAAATCCATGTGCCTCTTGGCATTTCTTGCAGATGTTATCCTTGCAGTCAAGGCATCTTGACACGGCCTCGTTTCCTTCTTCGCAGGATTCACAAGTCGCACTAGTAGTAGTTACCTTTCCTAATAACTGCTCTTGTTTGTTTATCTCATCGACAAGAGATATCAGAAAGAAGCTAGAAGACAGACTCTGCACTCCTTCCTCAGGAACGCCCGTCTCTCTCCTGCAGACTGGACATGTTATCTTCGCCGCCTCTGCGTTCTGTTTGCTCACCATCTCTCTCAGACAGTTCAGGCACAAGCTGTGAAGACAGTCTAGCATCTTAGGGTCCTTGAATCGACAGCAGCAGATCGGACATTCCAGGTGCCCCTGGCTAATTGTGTCCAACACGGTTCGGGCTGCAGCCTCCGCCATTGTGATTATGATCCTATTATAACGACAAAATCGGAAATGAAAACCTTAGGGATTATCAAAGTGTGCGACAGGAAGGGGCTTACATTGAGGAGTAGCGTGGAGCTGTAAAATGGAGAAGGGTGCCCACTAACGCTACAAACAGGGCTGTCATTTGCTCTTGTCTTGTGTCTTATTTTATTGCCATTGTGTTATCTTGTCTTGTCACCTATAATGGTTACAAACTAAGAGAGGCAATAAATAAAGCCCTATTTGTAGGGCTATAGGTACACACTAGGTCAGACTGATGAAGTTATATTTGCTCTATCTTTTTCATGGTCAAAATGACACCTTCCGAGTAAAAACAAATGACATTTTCTCGTTCATCATGACCGAAAAGGCGACATTTTCTCGGTCAAAATGACCGAGAAAGTGTCAATTTTTTTCACGGAAATAGGTTTAGATTCAGGATCAATTAATCAGACCCAGAGTTTGTTCTACCAACATACTTGTCTTCTCGCATGTATATTAATGGCGACAAGATGATCGACAAAAGAGAGCTAATTAATACAGGCCAATCTGTAGGGCTAGGTACACTAGGTTAACCTGATTTGCTCTATCCTTTTCATGGTCAAAATGACACTTTCTAAAAAAAAAAGACATTTTTTCGTTCATTTTGACTGAGAATGCGACACTTTCTCGGTCGCAAAATTACCGAGAAAGTTTCAATTTTTACCCGAAAATGGGAAGAGCATATGCGGAAACGGCGATTGTGTATAGTTACGTGAATCGGGTTATTATGTCAAATAAATTTGAGTCACAGGTGTGTTTTTGATTCCGAAGTGACTTTATCAACCTATTTGTAGAGTTAGAGTGCACACGGGAGACTGAATATAAAATTATATTTGCTTCTATCCTTTTTATGATCAAAATAACACTTCTTTTTGATCGAGAAATTGACATTTTGTACCCGGAAATGGGTAGAGCCAACAGACTGCATTGTACATGTACATGTACATACAATACAATCCTCAAAAAGCTAATCATCCTATTACAAAATCAGGCATGTTTACTATAAAATACAAAGCTATTTCACTTATTAAAAAATCAATTACATGAATCTATTCAACATGTACAATGTACTCACTTTTCAAAACTAATTCGCCAGTTGGATGGGGCCTTCAGCCACAAATGATTTAACACAAGAAACCCCGAGGTAAACACAAGAACTACTTTAAACGGCTAAAGGTGTGATCAAGCCTAGTACATGTAGTAAATAGTACTGCTTCGCTCAACATCGAGGGTGTGAAAGGTTTGTGTCGCACAAAATATTAACTCATCAATTCTCTTTATTCAAGACAGTTGAAGGTATTGGCCTACTTCCACAGACGCCATTTGTCTGTGTATTTGTGCAACAATTGCGCAGCGTTCGAGGTGAAAAACCAATTGTATTTGTAGTTCCATGGGAAAAACCAGTTGCTATTTTTAACTTTCTAGTTGAAAGTTCAGACGACTGGCTCTCCGCGTAAAACTCACTGATCTCTATAACTGGATAGGTCGAGCGTACATTGATGGGATAGCGAGCCGTGAAGTAACCGGCGGCCAATATGGGATATTAAACAACATTGCCTTCGTGCATGCAAAAGACGAGTAGACACGTCGAGAGTGAGACAGTGGCAGCAGCGATGGTGGGTAAAAATGCATTAAAATCCTTTGTAAATAAGTAAATTTATTGAATAAACTCGCAGACTGTGCGATCAGTATCTATCTTTGTAAAAAATGTCAGGACTACGGTTTTAAGAGAGATTTAGGAGAAAATTGTTGGGCGAAAACGATATTTTCGTTTCCACATGAATTCCAGCAGGATTTTTTCATATTGTGGTCCTATCCATCATTTTATCTGAAAGAAAAACTGGGATATTTCGAAAGAACAGTAGATTTATAGAATCAGTTGGTCTAGGATACCCTTACAATATGATTGAATTCCCCAATACAGGTATTTTCAGACCAATTTTGTACCCATTCCATGAAGACTGTCCCGTTGACTTGCACGTCAAACAGTTCATGGTGGTAATTTGTGTACACATTCGTACACAACATATTGTGTCATGAACTATTTGACGTGCATAAATTTAATGTTCTGTAGAATTATCCAAATATCGCAATGATCACAGTTTTTTCTCTCACAATTCTGGAAGTGTAGAGCCACCTATTAATAATAATAATAGTATTATTAAATGCATGCTGTAGGCCAAGGCTATCATGGTGGAAGGATATGTAGACACGTATTTCCAATACTTCAGAACAATTTCATTTTCGCCCAAAAATCTCTCTTAAAAACGTAGTCCTGATGACATTCCTTATAGTGCTCAAATGAAATTTCACTCTCTGAAGAAATGGGTATGCCAAATAAATTGAGAATTGTGTGTTTTTAAAATAGCTTCATGTTACAACATTCTTTCCTTGGCATTTAATTTATATCTGTATATTTTTTTCCTTTGTACACTACAGCTAATTGGTTTACCCAAGTCCACTTCTTGCTACTAAGATGTCAGTCTGTACAGCTTATTACGGCTGGACAAGTCATAGGACGAACTGCTCCCATTATGACAGAGGGACAACATATGACAGCGAATGTCAAAACTTATTTTGTTTAACCATCAGTAAATACGGAAGCTTAATTGACCAACTACGTTTTCCAAGATAAGCTATCTCGGTGTTCTACATCCCTATAGATGTGCTGCAAATATATTGCAGAACTCTGCATCTTGGCATTTCAGGTTTCAACAATATAAGTACAGATAATAAAACAGTCGCAACAGTCACAAACCTTTCTTGGTAACATGGAAATATATTGAACATGTGTTTTATAAAATCTGGTTAAAATTGTATTGTTAATATTCAAAGCAAATTATACAGATGTTAAAATGACATGGATTTACCCAGTCAGTGTTCTCCACAATTACTGGGTAGCGGCCGCCCTGTGTACATGTTACGCTGTACTGTCATATTTGTATGCTGCCCTGTTTAAATGTTATGCCGCCCTGTCAAATTTTGCTTTTCAATCATGGTTTTATTTTGCTTTCTTACAAAACAAAAATTGTGGTGTGCAAATCTTTAATATTGTGTTCATATCGCACAAATATCTAGAAACACTCACAATTCAAAGTTAAAGCCGTACAAGGGTGTCCTATTAAAATTTGGCCTGTGAAGAATGCTGCCAAATGTATCTTTGGATAGTATCAACAATTATTATTCTAAAATGACATCGCAAGTTTTGTTTTGGTTTTAAATTCATAAACAGTCGGGGGTTAATTGTTTTTTATTTGGTTTTATAACATATGTAAACAATACCTAATAAGCATATTGTTACTATGGCAGTAGTTATTACATGTTATATGTAGTGTATCAATGTAAAATAAAAGCATTAAGCAAAATTGAATCCATTGTGTGACTTATGTCATTATTTACACATGTGATTGATATTTTTAATTGTGATTTATTTCAAGTTTCTCAAGTTCATAGTTTAAGCCATAGAGCTGTAACTTTATTATACAGCTCTATGGCTTAAGCTCAAAACCACATAATTTATTTTTTCTGTCCACTTGTCCAGCAAGAATTTTTGGGACCCTTTCTAAAAAAATTACTAAACATTAGGATTATTCCAAATCTGGACACTGCCTTAAAACCCCACGAACAAACCATGATGTGCCAATTAAACTTTCCTGAAACACACTGAAATGTTTTCAACATTTTTTTATTTTATCATAAAACTGGCACTTAGTGTCTGGATATAACATTTTGCCTTTTCCTATGGTTTGTGCATAAGGTTATGATTTGGAATTCTTCCCCCCCAAAAAAAAGTATAACAAAAATAAATAATAATAATTTAGAAGTTGGAAATTCTTGAAAATACTTGTCCGACATATCCCATAGACTTTGCACTGCATTGCATCGTCTCACACGAATGTCGCATATCTTTTCCCCAAAATAGGCCTATTTAACATTGAAACTTGGCGTATACATGTAATTCATGGGTGTTATTATGTTTAACTTAATTTTCCTGATCAAACTGGATTGTTTTTGTGATGTTAAATTCGTTTCCTGTGATATTACATTCGTTTTCTCGGTCTTGCGCTATACAAACGTGTGTACGCCTGCAATGTTTTTAATATCCCAATATGGCCGCTAATGGCTTCACGTACAGAGCCGCTCGACCTATCCAGTTATAGAGATCAGTGGTAAAACTGCGGAAGTTCATAATGGACAATACATATCTCTCCATATATGCAGGAAAGAATAATAATTATCTAAGGAAATATTCACAGAATTCATGTGCAATCGAGGTGTATTTAATTTGGATAATAGCTTTTTATGGCAAAGCATCTTTCCTCTCCACTTTTGAAAAGAGACGTGTTACAGGTAGAAAATGATGTAGAAAATAAATTGTTTAAATGTAATAATCTGAAATTGAAATGAGTTTGTGATAACAAATTATTATTTACAACTAGATGCTTCAAAAAAACGAGTTGATTTTTAAATACAATAAAGTGAAAATAAAGTTTAAAAACAGCTGTCGTGTACGTTGTTTTATTTAATAAAATTTCAAAACCGTGATGATTTTTCAGATTTTCAAATGAATTTATCGCGTTACGGCGGCCGACAATCGTTGGAAAATGATACAATACAATAATAGCCTATATTATACCCTAATCCAAACACTAACGCTAACACACATCTTAACCCTAGTTTTTAAGTAATTTTATTAAAATAAAAAAAAAATGTCGTGATTTTTTTTGTGGCGACCTACTAATCTATAGAAATTACCCTGTGGAGACTTTTTGACTCCCATTGTCCCCATTGTGTTTAGGTCTCCACATGGTACCGAATTTAGAAACCCACACACCCATGTGTGTAAGCACCTTCCATCGTGGACCCCCTACTGTCCCTCTTTTGTTTATACTTGAAAGTTTTTGGAAGGCCTCCCTACGATTTTCTAACATGGACTTTATGTCAATTGTGGACCCTATTGTCCTCTATTGTTTAACGTCCACTATTTGAATGCGGATACAAACCCATACATACTACATACTACATACACAAATAGTGAATGAATAGACAATTCCTGAACTTGGTTCAGCTAGCGAGACCCCCAAAAAAGAAACACAAATTAACGAAAACAACAGCTGTTTCGCGAAGTGTCAAACTTTTTTGTCACGATGACGAAATCGGGTATCATGTGATGCCAAATCAAGATGCAAATTTGGAGGCCCTCTTTCTAATGAATTACAAGTCCGATTGGGTTCAAACTTGGTATGCAGGTATATCGGGATGTGTTAAAGATACAAATTGAGGTGACGTCATGATGACGTCATCGTGCGATTGGTTATCATAATGATTTTATTAAGTTTTTGGATCTTTAAGCTCTTGGAAGTACAGTTTCAGTAGATATCAGATTAAGATAGAAAGAATATGTTTTGTCATCCAATAAATTACTCCAGGGCCGATGCCGTCTATGGGACGCCGTGGGATGCCGTCTAGCGGCCACATGTTCCACCGACTCAAGCAGGACCGCGTTCGTATTGTAACGAAACCCACCTGGGATCCGCCAGTAGACAACCAAACTCACAACAAAAATCAATGAAGAAATAAATTATGGTTTTTAATTATTATATACATTTTTTTAGATAGTATGAATTTAAGCAGTATGGATTCAGTTTGAGAAATGAAAAACAAATATATAATTGCGTGGCATGTTATTCATGCTGGGTAACATGCAAAGCCCTACACAAATGAATACAACCTAACGCTACTAAAAACTTATACAATCCTAAAAGAATAAACAAGTGCGGCTGAAAATGGGGGCATGGGCACATAACTGCATGTAAATTAAACTTACATGTACGACACACGAGGCCGCGGCAACCAAAGACGAAATACACACACAACACATACACACACGTGTCTCTCCTACAGCACCCAATCACAAGTCCTCAATGATAAGCATTGTGAAACAGTTTATATACTGACTAGCCCTGTTGACTACAAAGCCAAGTCAGGTGAGGCAGATCTATACAGGCAATTGTATTGTTCGAGTAATTTGCATATAATTAGCTTAACAATTGGGTTAATCCTATTAACGATTACAAGCAACAATTGTGTATTTTGGCCAGTCCAGACCAGCAGACTGGTAAAAGAACAATCAGCTCGCACTATAGAAAAAGGAATTTCAAGCACATTGTGTTTACATACATGTACCTGGTTTTGTTACACTATGCTGGAAACTTAGCAGCTCTGATCAAGCAATCAACGCGGCGCCGCATCGTACCTAAACACAGATCAACTCTCTAAATGTATACAAGTGAACAGTTCACTCACAAAAAAGTGAAATTTACTTTTTCAGAGTAAAAAACAGCTTTAAAAATGGGGAAAACCACTCCAGAAGAGTAATTAACTGTTCACTCTTTCGAGGAGCCATAATTATGAAAGACAGCTCTTTTATAGTTGCTCTTCATAATGGTTCCTCGGAAGAGTGAGAATTTACTCTTTCGGAGGGGTTTTACCTTTTTTTGAGTTGCCTTCACTCTGAAAAACTAAATTTCACTCTTGTTGGATTGGTTTTATAAGAGATTCACTATTTTTGAGAGTGGGCTTTTTACTCTTATACATTCAGAGAGACAGCTAGTTTGTAAACATCGGTTGCGTCGGGAACGAGACGAGTCTGAGCAGTTGCCAGCAGCTCACACATCAAAGATAATAATCTCTGAGAGTTTGGGCCCCCGATTAAGTCATAAATCTCGGCACGCACTTTATGGTTTAGCCTAATTAGCCCCATGCCAATATATGTTGTATGTACGATCAATAAATACCCGGCTCCATCACCATTGCCAAACTGGTAAACGAAGCCAAAGATGGAGACGAAGCTGGGATTTGGAAAACGTCCTTCAATTGAAGTCTGGTAAGATGGCGTCTGGTGACTCCACCAGCTCGCCTTGTCTTTCCGCTGAGTGGGTACTTGATGAGCATGGATCCCATAGCAGGTGTGGTTTGGCCCTGGTTCAAGTAAGCAGCAGTGCCTAGCAGGCAATTCACATACGCTGCAAGATCTTGATGGAATGTCTGTCTGCAACAACCAAGTCGCCAGTGGGTGTATAGGCCATTTCTAGCGGATTGCGCAGCTTTTCGGCTACAGTTCCTACGAGTGATCCATTTGGGTCGTACTGTTGTATTTGTGAGGCTCCCCTTTTACCTTGATGAACAACTATATTAAAGTAGCCGTGACTGTCACAAAGAATCCCAACAGGAGTCCCAGGATTGTTATCCACAAGTATCTTGATACTGAACTTCTCATTGCCCTGAAGGTCTACACAGGAGAGGGTTTTATTTTCGTAGTTAGGAATAAACAGACGCTCCATGTTATCCATCGCTAAATCAAGATTCACATTTTCATTTGGAATAGTTGCTACTAACGAGCCATCAAGCAAATGCACAGAAACAACTTTCCTGCCAAAGTCAGCCACAGCTAGTCGTGTTCCAGCTGCGTCTAGCGCAATAGCGGTTAACTGACTTGCCTCTTTCTTAGAGGGTGAGAATTCGCGAATAAACTGAAGATTGCCGTCAAAAATCTTCACTTTCTTTTTGTCCGTGACAAAAAGCAGATCATGTGAGGTGACAGCAACGCCCCGAGGAGCGTCCAGCTGATGACCGCTTTGAGCGGCCGAAGTTTTGAAACTTCCACTGGAAGTAAATATCGATAGTCGATTCAGCTTTATGTCTGTCACAGCAATGTCCCCGTTGCTGAGACATGCAACACCTCTGGCGAATTGGAATTTTCCGTCACCGTTTCCTTCCTTGCCGAACTCTTCCTTCACCTGCCACTTCTCTTTGAGCAACATCTTCCCAAGATCCTTTTCACTGACGACATCTTGACATTTGACCCCAATGAACGAAAGATCCACCTTTGCCGGTTCACACTTAAGCTCCTTCTGGAATTCCAAGTTGTGCATCACCTTCGGTTTCAGTTCAAAGAGCTCGAAATCATCGACTTGACTCATCAAGTCGTTTACGGCCGTGACGATCTGATCTGCGCGTTCCATCTGGTCACGGTTGCGCATGAGCGCCTTTTTGTACTCGCTGTCTCTCTCCTGACCGATTTTGTTGACTTTTTCGGTGATTACCTTTGCTTTGCTTCTGATTTTAGCAATTTCTGCCTCCGCTTTTGCAGAAATATTACTGCAAGCCTGAGCCAGTTTCGTTTGCAATCTATTTCGTGCATGTTTGATGGAGTCTTCGTTTGATGCAAATTGCTCTTTACTTTTCTGGAACTTTTGCAATATGTTCTTGACACTCTCACGGAATGATTTGATGGTGTCACCGATACCAATGAACTTATGTTCCGCTGTTCGGTGCTCAGTTGCAGCGCACATGGCGCAAATCAACACATCACAAGTCTCGCAGTGAAAGAATAGGAGCTGATCACTATGTTTTCTACATGATTTTGGTGATGCGACAGTCATTGTAACATCTGTTGGTGAAGCCATAGATGTGTCCAGGTCATCTGCTGGAATTATGCGGTGGTCTTTGGTGGACGTCAACAATTGGTGTGCCTCTTGACATTTCTTGCAGATGTTCTCCTTGCAGTCAAGACATCTTGACACGGCCTCGTTTCCTTCTTCGCAGGATTCACAAGTCGCACTAGTAGTAGTTACCTTTCCTAACTGCTCTTGTTTGCTTATCTCATCGACAAGAGATATCCGAAAGAAGCTAGAAGCCAGACTCTGCACTCCTTCGTCAGGAACGACCGTCTCTCTCTTGCAGACTGGACATGTTATCTCTGCCCTCTCTTTCGTCTCTTTGCTCACCATCTCTCCCAGACAGTCCAGGCAGAAGCTATGAAGACAGTCTAGCATCTTAGGATCCTTGAATCGACAGCAGCAGATCGGACATTCCAGGTGGCCCTGGCTCATTGTGTCTAAAACGGTTCGGGCTGCAGCCTCCGCCATCGTGATCATAAAGTGTATACCAAAAACAAAAAACAAAAAGATTCGTTACGACTGTTACATTCAAGAATACTCAGTGTCAGGATGGTTATGTTGAGGAGGGGCATGTAGCTGTAAAATGGAGGAGGACACAGTGGTTTAAAACCTTTTGTGACCCAGATATAAGGAAATTTCAGGACAATATACAGTGTAAATTCCCCAAAACTATAATATCAAGTATGTTTAAACATCACCGCTGGGTACAGAAAACTAGGTTGAAATGTTTGTTTAAACGTAACTCATTGTTATTGACCAAAACAAGAGATGCATTTGAAAGAGGGCGCTTTTTCTGCATATCGCCCTCTTGTGAATTGACTACTGTTATGTGATTGCTCATTTCTCCGTAATTACTGAACCGAATCAAGCGCGGTTTTCTTTAAAATGTAGCCAACTAATTTTATTTTATTTTGGCATTTGAATTGTTCTACTTCGACACTTATTTAGGAAGTTACGATCACCTAAGGGTGCGTTGTCATTATTTTTTAGACACCCTGTACATGTATATCGCTTGACAGTCATCACTGCATTGATCCCATGAACAATGCATTGGCTTATCTATAACAAGTCAATCAAACTTCAACTGTTGGAGTTTGGCAGGTTAAGTACAGTTAGGTTAAGTAGAGTGTACCAATAATTACCTGTGTAAAGCTGTTGAAGTTTGTTGGGTTTGGTTTGCTTTCTAGTGCGAGAGCCTAGGGGCTTAGGGTTAAACGAAATTTCATTTGCCTTGGCAGATACTTAATATTTTTTACTCGTGTCATTCTCCACATAACAACTGTATCTCCAAACAGGGTATTAACATTTCAAAGTATTTATTTCTAGTATAATATAAACTTGCTTTTCAGACTCCAGTCAATGTTTTTTAACTTAATCTCAAAAAAAATTCGGACCTGATGTTTGGGTCTTATTGTACCACTGTGGAGGGTGCACACTAACCCTACAAATATGACTTTACCTGCATAGCTCTCTGATGTATGTTGTCTTATATTGTCGCCATTATCTTATTTGAATATTTGTTTTATCGGCTTTATGGTCAAAACTACAATTTTTCGAGTCAACAAAAATGACATTTTGCTCGGTCATTTCGATTTAGAAAGTGACATTTTCTTAGTAATTTTGACCGAAAAAAAAGTGTCATTTTTTTCACGGAAAAGAGCAAAACAACTTGGTTCAGATTCAGGATCAGTAATTGTGTTCTACCTTGCAACAGACTAGCTAATCGTTCCTTATCTTACGAATCAGGCATGATTTCTAAGCTATTTATTAAAAAAAAACACCGATCACATTGAATCTGTGCAACATGTAATGTGTTATGTATTTGTACAATGTACAGTACTCACTTTTTAAAATTGATTCTTCAGTTGGATGAGGTAGTTCAACCACATTCCGGTGCGTGTAAACACAAGAATGGCCTTCCACCAACCAGTCCAGGTACCGCCGTTTCTTTCGAGCGGCGAAAGGGGATCACTTAATATCAGAACATGTCAGAACACCCATTGACTACCGCAGCTTCCTGTGTACGTGTATTTGTGTAACAACTGCGCAGTACATGTATTTGATGAGGAGGCACAGCACAATTTACTAACTATAATGGGGGGAAAACCATTTACTATTTTCAACTCGCACAAGTAAAGGGGCAGCGCTAATTGCTTCTTCCTTTCAGATGACAATGTGCGCGCGCAGGCCTTCGGCGTAAAGCTACGGAAGTTCATAATGGACATTACATATGTCTCCGTTTGCAGGAAAGACTATTCATATTATCCTATTTTTATCGCGTAAATGAGCCACAATGTCCTTGATTCTAGTTCAGTACTACAGTGGAAATGATTACGAAATTAAAACCAAGATATTAAATCAACAATAGTAAAATCTTACACAAATGCCTTCTTAAAAACCGAAAGAAACTGAACAGACTAAATCTCATGCAACTTGTACACCGATACATTTATGCGAATTAAAATTGTTGACGAAAATGTTCACCTGTAAAATAACAAATCATCGCCGTATTTTAGTTTAACGGATTTTGAATGTAAAATTACGGTAATATGAGCTGGAAAATATCATCACGAATCCATAAAGTTTTCGTGTTGTAGTGTTTTATTTTAATTTATACAGATGACATAAATTTACAAAACCACTTTATTAAAATACAACATTTTGCGTAAAAAAGCATCAACACATACAAAGTGTTGTTTATTTACAAATAATCTACTGCCAACAGGAATCTCATTACGCAGAAACTGACTATTTCGATCGAGGAAATTTGTAGTATGTTAAATTGGCTGTTTAGTCAAAAAAAAATGCACGTTTTTGATCATAATGTGTTATTTATTCAAACAATTCCACAATAAAATTAAGATTTTTGCAAACGTAGGTTAATAATCGTATTAGATCTTTTGTATTCAAATATTGAAATCATTTCTGGCAAACTGTGGCTTCATCGTGACATGAAAAGATCATGAATATAAATCTAAACCAGTCACTTTCTTTGGCCTCGCCCTGTATACCTCGACAACAACTACTGCATTCAAAGTTACCATCACACAATGTTCTTTTGTCAAATATTTGAGAAGCACAATTTTACCAAGATGAAATTTCTTTACTAATGTCTTAAACTAATACCACTGCAGGAAACAAAATGTAAATGCTCTGATATTTTCGAGCTATGTTATTACTTTCTGATGGCCGATTTCTTTGTTCGCTGTCTCTCTCAATTGCCTTTTTATTAGAAATATAATAGCGAGAACTGGACAGAAGTCCATACACGGACATAACTAATTGTTTCCTACTTTGACCTATCAGCCATGGATCAGAAAGCAATAACATATTCTATAAAGTCAAATTGAGCTCAGAAAATATCAAAGCATTTACTGAGAAAATATTATTTTTGTTCAGACAAGTCTCATAGTGTTTGTGCACTAGGTGTCAAGTGATGTCCGTGTATGAAATTATTTCCCCAGCCACTTAAATTGAAGTCCGATAAGATGTCTGATATGAGGGGGTACTTGACCACGGACCCAACAGCAGATGTACTTTGGTTCAAGTAAGCAGCAGTGCCTAGCAGGCAGTTCACATCCGCTGCAAGATCTTGATGGAATGTCTGTCTGCAACAACCATGTCACCAGTGGGTGTATAGGCCATTTCTATTGGATTGTACAGCTTTTCTGCTAGAGTTCCTACCAGTAATCCATTTGGGTCGTACTGCTGTATTTTACAGTTTCCTATTTCACCGCAATGAACAGCTACATCAAAGTAACCGTAACTGTCACAAAGGATCCCAGCAGGATTCGCAGGATTTTTGTCCACAAGTGTCTTGATACTAAACACCTCATTGCCCTTGAGGTCTACGCAGGAGAGAGTTTTATTTTCGTAGTTAGAAATGAACAGGCGCTCCATGTTTTCAATCGCTAAATAAAATTTCACATTTTCATTTGGAATGGTTTTTACTAAGGAGCCATCCAGCAAATGCACAGAAACAACTTTCCTGCCCCAGTCAGCCACAGCTAGTCGTTCTCCAGCTGCGTCTAGCGCAATAGCGGTTAACTGACTTGCCTCGTTCTTAGATGGTGTGAATTCGCGAATCAACTGAAGGTTGTCGTCAAAAACCTTCACTTTATTTTGGTCCGTGACAAAAAGCTGATCATTTGAGGTGACAGCAACGCCCCAAGGAGCGTCCAGCTGATGACCGCTTTGAGCGGCCGAAGTTTTGAAATGTCCAGTGGCGGTAAATATCGATAGTCGATTCAGCCTTGTGTCTGTCACAGCAATGTCCCCGTTACTAAAATATGCAACACAGCTGGCCAATTGGAATTCCCCGTCACCGTTTCCTTCCTTGCCGAACTCTTCTTTCACCTGCCACTTCTCTTTGAGCAATATCTTCCCAAGATCCTTTTCACTGACAACATCTTGGCATTTGACCCCAATGAACGAAAGATCCACCTTTGCCGGTTCGCACTTATGAGCTCCTTCTGGAATTCCAAGTTGTGCATCACCTTCGGGTTCCAAGAGCTCGAAATCATCGACTTGACTCATCAAGTCGTTTACAGCCGTGACGATCTGATCTGCGCGTTCCATCTGGTCACGGTTGCGCATTAACGCCTTTTCGTACTCGCTGTCTCTCTCCTGACATATTTTGTTGACTTGTTCGGTGATTACCCTTGCTTTGGTTCTGATTTTAGCAATTTCTGCCTCCGCTTTTGCAGAAATATCATTGCAAGCCTGAGCCAGTTTCGTTTGCAATCTATTCCGTGCATGTTTAATGGAGTCTTCGTTTGATGCAAATTGCTCTTTGCTTTTCTGGAACTTTTGCAATATGTCCTTGACACTCTCACGGAATGATTTGATGGCATCACCGATACCAATGAACTTATGTACCGCTGTTCGGTGCTCAGTTGCAACACACATGGCGCAAATCAACACATCACAAGTCTCACAAATTTCAAATTTTACCAAGAAATGGGGAGAACATAGTATGCGGAAACAGCGATAGAGTATAGTTACGGGCCTCTAGTTATGATCAAAGAAATTTGAGTCACAGGTGTTTTTTTTCATTCCTTGCACTCAAAATTATGATAAAACGTGTAATTAGCACTAATTAAAGACCTTCTTAAGTGTACTTAGCACCAATTATATTGTTCTTAAGTATACAAATTATATTCAGAACACGATAAACTTTTGACTCATGAAGAAATTATGTTTGCACTCAAGATTATGATTAAATCGAATTTTGGGAGGTCTGTCAGAGGCTCCCCCCACCCAACGCACTTCTCGCCAAACTTAAGAAAACCCATTTTCCAGTCACCCCTACATATCCCACGCTTCAAACTTTTTGCACTCAAAAATATAATTAAACCTGGGTGGGCTCCCAGACTATAGCTTTATCAACCTATTTAGGGTTAGAGTGCACACATGATTCTGAATATGAAATCATATTTGCTTCTATCCTTTTCATGGTCAAAATAACACTTCTTTTAGACCAAGAAAGTGACATTTTTTATCCGGAAATAGGTAGAGCAAACAGACTGCATTGTACATGTACATGTACATACATACAATCACCCAAAAGCGAATCGTTCTATTACGAATATCAGGCATGTTTACTATAAAATACTAACCTATTTCACTTATTAAAAAGTCAATTACATGAATCTATTCAACTTGATGTACAATGTACTCACTTTTCAAAACTGATTCGTCAGTTGGATGGGGTCTTCATCAGCCACAAATATTTAGCACTAGAAATCCCGCGGAAGAATAATGGCAAAACTACATGTACTTCGAACGGATAAGGCAAGGTGTGATCAAGCCTAGTACATGTACTGTAGTGCTGCTTCACTCAACATCGAGGTGATAAAGATTTGTGCCGCACAAAATATTAACACATACATTACCTTAATTCAAGTTGAAGGTATAGGCCAACTTCCGTAGACACCATTTATATGTGTATTTGTGCAACAACTGCGCAGCGTTCGAGGACAACCTTAATGTAGCTCCATGGGAAAACCCAGTTGCTATTTTTAACTCTCCAGTTGAAAGTTCAGACGACTGGCCTTCCGCGTAAAACTACGGCAGTTCATAATTGACATTACATATGTCTCCATATATGCAGGGAAGAATAATCATTATTCTAAGAAAAAATCACAGGATTCATGTGCAATCGAGGTGTATTTATTTTGGATAATAGCTTGTTATGGCAAAGCATCTTTCCTTCTTCACTTCGGAAAAGAGACGTGTTACAGGTAGAAAATAGTGTATAAAATAAATCGTTTAAATGTAATAATATGAAATTTAAATGAGTTTGTGATAACAAATTATTATTTAAAACTAGATGCTCCTAAAAAACGAGAAAATATCGAATAAAATTTAAGAGTTGATTTTAAATACAATAAAGTGAAAATAAATTTTAAAAACAGACGTCGTGTACGTTGTTTTATTTAATAAAGTTTCAAAACCGTGAGGATTTTCCCGATTTTCAAATAAATCCATCGCGTTACGAAAATATAACCTCTTAAAGGTAGTATACACCATTTGCTTTTGCTGTAATTTTCTAAATTGGATAGGTTAGAGGGTTTGTGTGGTAAATATTGTTACCATAGATGCCCTTAAACCAAGAACATTAATGCTGTTTTTAAGTCTGGTTACATGACTTCATTTAGACTAAACAGAGCAATTTATAGACCTCGGAGAAAGTTGGGAGGGGTATGTTTCGTCATCGAATAAACTACTCCAGGGCCGATGCAGCGCGGAGCACGAACGAGGCGCCGTCTGACGGCCACATGTTCCACCGACTCAAGCAGGACTGCGTTAGTATGCTGGGATCTTATCAGCTCCGATCAAGCAATCAACGCGGCGCCGCATGGAAACCGGAACACAGACGCACTCTCTAATAGTCCAGGCAAAATACATAATTTTGTTTTGTTGACCTTAAAAAATTGCAACAAATTGTTTTTCACCACAGTGCACTTTTATAAGGTCCCTAGAATTACATACTAAAAGTCTACAAAAATCCAAGTGGGGGAAATATGTATAATTTGCATAAATCGTTAATCCCTGCCGTGTAATATGTTTATTCCCATTTTTGGGTATATATTTTATTTTTTATTTTTTTTAAAGTTTATTTTGGCGATTATACTTAAACATCCTTACTTCAATAACATTTTCTAAAGCATGTAAGTGACTAAATAATTATGAAAATATAGTAATGGTCCAAAATTACTACAATTATACCCTATCATTTTCACGCATTTACCGTGTCTCCAAAATATAAACAAGTAGTAAGTATTGAAGTGCTTCAAATTCACCAAGTTGCTTACTGGCACAGTTATCCCATTAAAACCTTATGGAAAATCATATAAACAATGATAACATTGTGATATTTAGCCCAGCAAACAAAAACTTGGAAAAATGATGTGTCCCTAAATTGGGCTAACAAGTAGGTGAAGGGTTGCCTAAGGTGAGAGACTTGAACAAGTTCAAGGAAACCCCCCCAAATTTTTTTAAAGATTTTTGTTGCTTACAATAATCATATCTACGTTAAAATGTATTTTGGGGATTTCCTTGAACTTGTTCAAGTCTTCCATGTTAGGCAACCCTTTAACTACTTTTTAGCCCAATTTATAGACACACCATTTTTCCCAAGTTTTTGTTTTCTGGGCTAAATATCACAATGTTATTATTGTTCATATGATTTTTCATAAAGTTTTAATATGATAACTGTGCCAGTAAGCAACTTGGTGAATTTGAAGCTCGCCAATACTGACTAATTGATGATATCTGGATACAGTGTAATGTGCGCACATTTATAGGGTCACGAAGTTGTCATTTTGGATAATTACTGTGTTCTCATAATTATTCAGTCACTTATATGCTTTAGCAAATGTTATTGAAGTAGAATCACCAAAATAAACTTTTCCAAAAATTAAAATAAAATATATACCCAAATATGGGAATAAACATATTACACAGCAGGGATTAACGATTTATGCAAATTAGACATATTTCCACCACTTGGATTTTTGTAGATTTTTAGTATGTAATTCTAGGAACCTTATAGAAGTGCACTGTGGTGAAAAACAAATTGTTGCAATTTGTTTGAGGTCAAAACTTATCTTTCCTGGACTATAAAAGTTCACTCACAACAAGAGTGAAATTTACTTTTTCAGAGTAAAAAATAGCTTTTAAAAAGAGAAAACCACTACAGAAAAATTCATTTTCACTCTCTCGGGGAGCCATATGAAGGACAGCTCTTTTAGATTTGTCCTTCATATGGCTCCTCGGAAGAGTGAACATTTCCTCTTTTGGAGTAATTTTTTTTTTTTTAGTTGCCTTTACTCTGAAAAACATAATTTCACTCTTGTTGGAGTGGTTTTATAAGAGATTCACTTTTTTTTAGAGTGAGCTTTTTACTCTTATACATTCAGAGAGACAGCTAGTTTGTAGAAATCGTCTGCGTCAGGCACCAGAGGAGTCTAAGCGGTTGCCAGCACCTCACACATCAAGGATAACAATCTCAGACAGTTTAGGCCCCCGCCGATTCAGCACTTTATGGTTAGCCCCATGTTGTTGTATTTACGATACATTTATCTCCGGCTCCATCACCATTGCCAAACTGCATGTATGAAGCCGCAGACAGAAGCGATTTCGGGATTTGGAAAACGGCCTTTAATTGAAGTCGGGTAATAAAGATAGTGTCTGATATTACTTCTCTAGCTCGCCTTTTCTTTCCGCCGAGGGGGTACTTTTGCACGGAGCCTATCAGATGTAGTTTGGTTCAAGTAAGCAGCAGGGCCTATAGCAGGTAATTCACATCCGCTGCAAGATCTTGATGGAATGTTTGTCTGCTACAACCATGTCGCCAGTGGGTGTATAGGCCATTTGTATTGGATTGTGCAGCTTTTCGGCGACAGTTCCCACCAGTAATCCATTTGGGTCGTACTGCTGTATTTTTGCGGTTCCTGTTTTACTATGAAGAACAGCTACATTAAAGTAGCCGTGACTGTCACAAAGGATCCCGGTAGCACACGCAGGATTTGTGTCCACAAGTGTCTTGATACTGAAAGCCTCATTGCCCTCATGGTCTACGCAGGAGAGGGTTTTATTTTCGTAGTTAGTAATGAACAGGCGCTCCATGTTGTCCATTGCTAAATCAAAATTCACATTTTCATTTGGAATAGTTGCTACTAATGAGCCATCAAGCAAATGCACAGAAACAACTTTCCTGCCCTAATCAGTCACAGCTAGTCGTTCTCCAGCTGCGTCTAGCGCAATAGCGGTTAACTGACTTGCTTCTTCCTTAGATGGTGTGAATTCGCGAATCAGCTGAAGATGATTGCCGTCAAAAACCTTCACTTTCCTTTTGTCGGTAACAAAAAGCAGATCATCTGAGGTGACAGCAACGCCCCGAGGAGCGTCCAGCTGATGACCGCTTTGAGCGGCCAAAGTTTTGAAACGTCCAGTGGAGGTAAATATCGATAGTCGATTCAGCTTTATGTCTGTCATAGCAATGTCCCCGTTGCTGAAACATGCAACACCTCTGGCGACTTGGAATTCCCCGTCACCTTTTTCTTCCTTGCCGAACTCTTCCTTCACCTGCCACTTCTCTTTAAGCAATATCTTGCCAAGATCCTGTTCACTGACGACATCTTGACATTTGACTCCAATGAACGAAAGATCCACCTTTGCCGGTTCACACTTGAGCCCCTTCTGAAATTCTAAATTGTGCATCACCTTTGGTTTGAGTTCCAAAAGCTCGAAATCATCGACTTGACTCATCAAGTCGTTTACGGCCGTGACGATCTGATCTGCGCGTTTTATCTGGTCACGGTTGCGCATGAGCGCCTTTTCGTACTCGCCGTCTCTCTCCCGACATATTTGGTTGACTTGTTCGGTGATTACCTTTGCTTTGCTTCTGATTTTAGCAATTTCTGCCTCCGCTTTTGCAGAAATATCATTGCAAGCCTGAGCTAGTTTCATTTGCAATCTATTTTGTGCATGTTTGATGGAGTCTTCGTTTGATGCAAATTGCTCTTTGCTTTTCTGGAACTGTTGCAATATGTTATTGACACTCTCACGGAATGATTTGATGGTGTCACCGATACCAATAAACTTATGCTCCGCTGTTCGATGCTCAGTTGCAACACACATGGCGCAAATCAATGCATCATAAGTCTCACAGTGAAAGTATATGGCGTAATCACTATGTTTTCTACAGTTTGGTGTGGCAGTCTTAGTAGAATCTGTTGGTGAAGCACTCGGTTTGTCCAAGTCTTCCGCTGGAATAATGCGATGGTCTTTGGTCAACTTCAAGCGACGGTGCGCCTCTTGGCATTTTTTGCAGATGTTCTCCTTGCAGTCAAGGCATCTTGACACGGCCTCGTTTCCTTCTTCACAGGATTCACAAGTCGCACTAGTAGTAGTTACCTTTCCTAATAACTGCTCTTGTTTGTTTATCTCATCGACAAGAGATATCAGAAAGAAGCTAGAAGACAGACACTGCACTCCTTCGTCAGTCACGACCGTCTCTCTCCTACAGACTGGACATATTATCTTTTCCCTCTCCGCCGTCTCTTTGTTCACCATCATACTCAGACAGTTCAGGCAGAAGCTATGAAGACAGTCTAACATCTTAGGATCCTTGAATCTATCGCAGCAGATCGGGCATTCCAGGTGCCCCTGGCTTATTGTGTCCAACACGGTTCGGGCTGTAGCCTCCGCCATCGTGAGTGTATCCTCCTTACAAAGAAAAAAATCAGTTTCGACTATTACTCAGTGTTAGGAAGGGGCTTAGGTTGAGAAGGGGGCATGGAGCTGTAAAATGGAGGAGGGTGCACACCAGCCCTATAAATATGACTGTAACTGGCTCTCTTTTGTCTGTTCTTATTTTGTCACCATTATACTAAACCTTTTGATATGCCTTAGTTTTACGCGGAAACAGTCGTCTGAACTTTCAACTGGAGAGTTAAAAATAGCAACTCGGTTTTCCCATGGAGCTACAACAAGGTTTTCCTCCTCAAACGCTGCGCAGTTGTTGCACAAATACACATATAAATGGTGTCTACTGAAGTTGGCCTGTACTTCAACTTCAATTAAGGGAATTCATGTGTTAATATTTTGTGCGACACAACCCTTTCATCCCCTTGTTGTTGAGTAAAGCAGTACTACAGTTCTAGGCTTGATCACACCTTGCCTTATCCGTTCGAAGTACATGTACATGTAGTTTTGCCATTATTCTTCCGCGGGATTTCTGGTGCTAAATATTTGTGGCTGATGAAGACCCCATCCAACTGAAGAATCAGTTTTGAAAAGTGAGTACATTGTACATCAAGTTGAATAGATTCTTTTTAAATTATTTTTTAATAAGTGAAATAGGTTAGTATTTTATAGTAAACATTCCTGATATTCGTAATAGAACGATTAGATTTTGGCCGGGTGGTTGTATATTTAGGCTACATGTACAATGCAGTCTGCTGGCTTTACCCATTTCCGTGTAAAAAAATGTCACTTTCTAGGTCAAAAAGAAAAGTGTTATTTTGACCATGAAAATGATAGAAGCAAATATAATTTCAGATTAAGTCTCCCGTGTACACTTCAGCCCTACAAATAGGTTGATCAAGTCACTTCGGAATAACAAAAACAAAACGCCTGTGGCTCGAATTTATTTGATCATAAATTAGAGGCCCGTAACTACACACAATCGCCATTTCCGCATGCCATGACCTCCCCATTTCTGGGTAAAAATTGACACTTTCTCGGTAGTTTTGCGAGCGAGAAAATGTTGCCTTCTCAGTCAAAATAAACGAGAAAAAGGTCATTTGTTTTTACTCGGAAGGTGTCATTTTAACTATGGAAAGGATAGAGCATACATAAATTCATCAGTCTGACCTGGTGTGTACCTAGCCCTACAAATAGGGCTGTATTTATTGGCTCCCTTTTCTCTATAATCTTGTAACCATTACAGGGGACAAGACAAGATAAGATAATGGCAACAAAATAAGACACAAGACAAGAGCCAATTACAGCCCTATCTGTAGGGTGAGTGTGCACCCTTCTTCATTTTACAGCCCATTCCTGTCGCACACTTTGAGTATTCCTCAGTTGTTTTGTTCTTTTTCACGTTAGGATCATAATCACGATGGCCAAGGCTGCAGCCCGAACCGTGTTGGACACGATCAGTCAGGGGCATTTGGAATGTCCGATTTGCTGCTGTCGATTCAAGGATCCTAAAATGCTAGATTGTCTTCATAGCTTCTGCCTGAACTGTCTGGGAGAGATGGTGAGCAAAGAGACGACAGAGAGGGCGAAGATAACATGTCCAGTCTGCAGGAAAGAGACGAACGTTACTGACAAAGGAGTGCAGAGTCTGTTTTCTAGCTTCTTTCTGATATCTCTTGTCGATGAGATAAACAAACAGGAGCAGTTATTAGAAAAGATAACTACTACTATTGCGACTTGTGAATCATGTGAAGAAGGAAATGAGGCTGTGTCAAGATGCCTTGACTGCAAGAAAAACATCTGCAAGAAATGCCAAAAGGCGCACCGTCGCTTGAAGTTGACCAAAGACCATCGCATTATTCCAGCGGAAGACTTGGACAAACCAAGTGCTTCACCAACAGATGCTACTAAGATGGCCACACCAAAATGTAGAAAACATAGTGATCAGGTTATATGTTTTCACTGTGAGACTTGTGATGCATTGATTTGCGTCATGTGTGTTGCAACTGAGCACCGAACAGCGGAACATAAGTTTATTGGTATCGGTGACGCCGTCGAATCATTTCGTGAGGGTGTCAAGGACATAATATTGCAAAAGTTCCAGAAAAGCAAAGAGCAATTTGCATCAAACGAAGACTCCATCAAACATGCACGGAATAGATTGCAAACGGTCAGTAGAGAGACGGCGAGTACGAAAAAGCACTCATGCGCAACCGTGACCAGATGAAACGCGCAGATCAGATCGTCACGGCCGTAAACAACTTGATGAGTCAAGTCGATGATTTCGAGCTCTTGGAACTCAAACCGAAGGTGATGCACAATTTGGAATTTCAGAAGGAGCTCAAGTGCGAGCCGGCAAAGGTGGATCTTTCGTTCATTGGGGTCAAATGTCAAGATGTCGTCAGTGAACAGGATCTTGGCAAGATATTGCTTAAAGAGAAGTGGCAGGTGAAGGAAGAGTTCGGCAAGGAAGGAAACGGTGACGGGGAATTCCAATTCGCCAGAGGTGTTGCATGTTTCAGCAACGGGGACATTGCTGTGACAGACAAAAGGCTGAATCGACTATCGCTATTTACCTCCACTGGACGTTTCAAAACTTCTGCCGCTCATCATAGCGGTCATCAGCTGGACGCTCCGTGGGGCGTTGCTGTCACCTCAGACGATCTGCTTTTTGTTACTGACAAAAGAAAGTGAAGGTTTTTGACGACAATCTTCAGTTGATTCGCGAATTCACACCATCTAAGAAAGAGGCAAGTCAGTTAACCGCTATTGTGATAGACGCAGCTGGAGAACGACTAGCTGTGGCTGATTGTGGCAGGAAAGTTGTTTCTGTGCATTTGCTTGATGGCTCGTTAGTAGCGACTATTCCAAATGAAAATGTGGATGTTTATTTAGCGATGGATAATATGGATCGCCTGTTCATTCCGAACTACGAAAATAAAACCCTCTCCTGCGTAGACCTTATGGGCAATGAGGTGTTCAGTATCAAGACACTTATTGACAAAAATCCTGCGAGTCCCACCGGGATCCTTTGTGACAGTCGAGGTTACTTTAATGTAGCTGTTCATTACGGTGGTAGGGGAAACTCAAAAATACAGCAGTACGACCCAAATGGATCACTGGTAGGAACTGTAGCCGAAAAGCTGTACAACCCGCTAGAAATGGCCTATACACCCACTGGTGACGTGGTTGTTGCAAGCTTACATTCCGTCAAGATCTTGCAGCGGTAGGGAATTGCCTGCTAGGGCCCCGCTGCTTACTTGAACCAAACTACATCTGCTATAGGCTCCGTGCACAAGTACCCCCTCATATCTTATCGAACTTCAATTTGAGTGGCTGGGGAAATACATTGAGACCCAGTGCACAAAAATAATATTTTCTTAGTAAATGCTTTGATATTTTCTGAGCTTAATTTGACTTTTTAGGATTTGTTATTTCTTTCTGATCCATGGCTGATAGGTCAAAGTAGGGAACAATTAGTTATGTCCGTGTATGAACTTATGTCCAGTTATCGCTATTATATTTCTAATGAAAAGGCAATTGTGAGAGACAGCGAACAAAGAAATCGGCCATCAGAAAGCAATAACATATCCTAAAAAGTCAAATTTAACTTCGAAAATATCAAATTTCTTTTTACACAAGGCTCAAAGATTTTTGTTTTACTCTTCTACAAAGGTATTTAGTTTTGCTAACAGTGCGCCTCGTTCGTAGACTCTAGAAAAACCACTTTATTCTGCAGTGGTATTTAGTTTAAGACGTCAGTGAGGAAATTTCATCTCGGTAAAATTGTGCTTCTCAAAGTTATGACAATAAAAGAACATTGTGGTATGGTAACTTTGAATGCAGTAGTTGTTGTTGAGGTATATACAGGGCGAGGTAAACAAAGTGACTGATTTTGATTTATATTCATGATCTTTTAATGTCATGATGAAGTCACAGTTTGCCAGAAATGATTTCAATATTTGAATACAAAGATCTAATACGATTATTAACCTATTTTTGCAAGAAATCTGAATTTTATTGTGGAATTGTTTGAATAAATAAAACATCATGATCAAGAACGTGCATTTTTTGACTAAACAGCCAATTTAACATACTACAAATTTCTTCTATCGAAATATTCATTTTCTGCGTAATGAGATTCATGTTGGATAACAGTAGATTATCTGTAAATAAACAACACTTTGTATGTGTTAATGTATATTTACACAAAATTTTGTATTTTGAGAAAGTGCTTTTGTAAATTTATATTATCTGTTTACATTAACACTACAACACAAAAACTTTATGGATTCGTGATGATATTTTCCAGGTCACATTACCGTAATTTTACATCCAAAATCCGTTAAACTAAAATACGGCGATGGTTTGTTATTTTACAGGTGAACATTATTTTACCTAAACAAATACAGTGTACCTTGCCAGAATCGCTATGAGCATTACTCTTCTCGATCATTGGATTTATGAACCGCAGGCTGGTGGCCTATTTGTACAAGTGTTTCTATTTCCATGAGTCCACATTAAGATTTTTGGAAGTGAGAGGTCGATTTTTGGCTCGATATTTCTCTTTAACGTAATGCGATTTTTCAGTTTCATCAATTTGAGATACTACATCGTAACAAATTTACAAAGGCCTTTTCAAAGAAGGACTGTCTTAAAGAAATAAATGTACCGAATAATTGTAGAAACCCCGACTTTTACACGCTGATTTACCTATCCGAGGGGTCCAGAAGTGCGCCACTAGCTAGCTTCAGGCTCTATTCACGGGGAACTTGTAGATTGGTCAACTCGTACGCAGATTGGTCAACTCGTACGCAGATTGGTCAACTCGTACGCAGAACAACTCGTAGGCGGTTCAAAATTGTGGTTAACAGGTGGCATTGATCAATTAAAAAGGCAGATACTCTGGGGCATCCAAGGCGAATCTGTACGATTTTTGGCATTATTAACCTTTTTGGCGGCCTCATACACATTTTCGTCAACAATTTTTATTCCATTAAATGTAACGATGTACAATAAAGTTGCATGAGATTTCAGTCTGTTCAGGTTCTTTCGCCTTTTAAGAATAAGCTTAAGACTTTCCTTTTTACAAAGGCATTCGTGTAAGATTGTACTATTGTTAATTTTACATCTTGGTTTGAATTTTGTAATCATCCCCACTGTAGTACTGAACTTGAATCAAGGACATTGTGGCTGATTTACGTGGTAAAAATAGGATAATAGTCTTTTCTGCAAATTGAGACATGTGCAATGTCCATTATGGACTTCCGTAGCTTTACGCCGAAGGCTTGTGTGCGCGCGCACATTGTCATCTGAAAGGAGCCGAGCGCTGCCTTTGCTTTGGTATTCACTAGCGCGGGTTAAAAATAGCACTGGTTTTCCCCATAGTGCTAGTGAGTAAATTGTGCTGCACACAATGCCTGCTCATCATATACTGCGCAGTTGTTACACAAATACATGTACACAGAATGCTGCGGTAGTCCATACCTTGTCCGATAAGTAATCACCTTCATCACCGAACGAAATTACCGGTGGAAGGCCATTCTTGTGTTTACACGCCCGGAAATAGAATGTGGTTGAATCATGGAGGATTCCTCCATGGTTGAAATATACCCCATCCAATTGACGGATCAGTTTTAAAAGGTGAGTACATTTTACCATGGACTCTGGAGGTATATTGTACATTACATGTTGCACAGATTCAATGTCGGATTGAGTGTTTTGTTATTGAAATAGCATTGAAATCATGCCTGATTCTTGATTCGTAAGAGAAGGAACGATTAGCTTAATTGTATGTTGGCATAGCTGTTGTCAGGGCGACATAAGTTTTTTTTTGTCCGTGTCCTTCCTCCATCCATGGTGCCGGTGTCGTACTAAAACCAGACTCCTATATGAAAATCGGACCCGCTTTTCCTATTATTGGTTAAACCCTCTCACGCGACAGGTCACGCTCCTATTATCTCTACTTGCGCAATACTACCATTACCAATGAGTACAGGGGCAAATTTCATAGAGCTGCTAAGCACAAAAATTTGCTTAGCATGACAATTTGTCCTTGGCAAAAACAAGGTTACAGACCAAATCTTTACCTGATCTTTATTGTTCTGGATTGATAATCAGCTGTTTTTTTGCTTTAGCATGAAAAACACGTATAATTTTGGCTGGTAACCTGTTTTTAATGAGCAATAATTTTTGTGCTAAGCAATTTTTTTTTGCTTAGCAGCTCTATGAAATTGGTCCCTGATTTCATGGAGTCTGAAATTCATCCTCCACCGGCAATAGTGGGTTTATTTAGATGTCTATATAGTCCGTGCTTTAACTCGTATAAAACGTCCTCTTGCGGCCAAATTGTACTTGGTCCCGTTTTTTCATTAAAAAAATTGGTCTTTTCAATAACTTGTTTATATTAAAAATAAGTTGTTGATATTTGAGAGATGGCAATAAATCGACAGAATAATGACTATAATTTATTATCATATAGACTGTGAACCTTTCGGCAAGACGCTTGATGAGAAAATACCTATACGAATAATTACCTTTAATTGTGATGTTTATCAGTGTTTTAATTGGAATGAAAATGACCTTTGTGTTTCTTGGGATTTGTCGTCGTCTTGGGAAGTTTACTCTGAATCAAGAGAAGTACCGTTGGACAGACTATTAAAGGACAAATGCCACATGGAGCCATGCACTTCAATACACTTCAATACATGTAAACAAACTGCGTTATCTACACAAATCCAATAGCAGGCGCTACATGTACATCTAATCGCTGCCTTGTCAAATACATAATACCCGGGGCGCCGGTGGGAGTTGTTTGTGCACCCTGCCTACCGCTTAAGCTGTACAGTTAAATTGTGAAAATCACACTCCGCGTTCAGTAAACCAACCAGGGAATTCCCCATTATTTTGTAGGAGAGTTTAAGGGTTTTTACTTTCGAAACCAGCGTCAATGTAAAATTTAAAGTCTAAATGATGTTTTCCTGAGAGTCTTATTACAAATTTCAAAGTGAACAACGAAATTGGCAAGGCAGGACTCGAACCTGCAACCTCCAGAATACCGCTCTACCAACTGAGCTATATTGCCCTATTTTGGCGGTCTCCCAAATTGTCGCAGTATCTTTGTTAATATAAGGTAAACTTACCTTCTTGTCAAAAAATGATGTTTATTTTGGACTATTTACGTTATGTAGCGCCTCTCGTTCAACACATTAAAGGCCTTGGTGGAATTTCACGGAACTGCCGACATTAAATTAAATTGTACCCACTAAAATGTGAATATGATTTATATTCCCACCCTGTTTGGCTGAAACTTACTGCATAATATTAAATATTGAGTGTATAAGAGCAGTTTTTCGAAATGTTCCAGCTTTTTAATTTGTACTTTTTGTCGAGCTCATGAATAATGCATTTTGTGATCCAGCCTGATAAAACTAGCGCATGTGCATAAACCTTATGTCGCGCACGGAGCCTGAGGAACAGCGGTGTTGGTAGAACACACTGGGTCACATTAATTGATCCTGAATCTAAACCTATACAAGAAAATGTGATCTTCTCAGTCAAAATGACCGAGAGAAATGTAATTTTTGTTGACTCGGAAAAGTGTCATTTTGACAATGAAAAGGATAAAGCAATTATTCAGTCTGACCTAAATGTATAGTGTGCACCTTACCTTACAAATAAGGGTGTAATTGGATATCCTTTGTCTTTTGTCTTAAGATAATGGTGACAAAATAAGAACAGACAAAATAGAGCCAGTTATAGTCATATTTATAGGGCTGGTGTGCACCCTCCTTCATTTTACAGCTCTATGCCCCCTTCTCAACCTAAGCCCCTTCCTGACACTGAGTAATAGTCGAAACTGATTTTTTCCTTTGTAAGGAGGATACACTCACGATGGCGGAGGCTGCAGCCCGAACCGTGTTGGACACAATAAGCCAGGGGCACCTGGAATGTCCGATCTGCTGCGATAGATTCAAGGATCCTAAGATGTTAGACTGTCTTCATAGCTTCTGCCTGAACTGTCTGGGTATGATGGTGAACAAAGAGACGGCGGAGAGGGAAAAGATAATATGTCCAGTCTGTAGGAGAGAGACGGTCGTTCCTGAGGATGGAGTGCAGAGTCTGTCTTCTAGCTTCTTTCTGATATCTCTTGTCGATGAGATAAGCAAACAAGAACAGGTATTAGGAAAGGTACATGTAACTACTATCAGTGCGACGTGTGAATCCTGTGAAGAAGGAAACGAGGCCGTGTCAAGATGCCTTGACTGCAAGGAGAACATCTGCAAGAAATGCCAAGAGGCGCACCGTCGCTTGAAGTCCACCAAAGACCATCGCATTATTCCAGCGGAAGACTTGGACAAACCATGGGCTTCACCAACAGATGCTACTAAGACGGCCAAACCAAAATGTAGTAAACATAGTGATCAGGTTATATGTTTTCACTGTGAGACTTGTGATGCATTGATTTGCGGCATGTGTGTTGCAACTGAGCACCGAACAGCGGAACATAAGTTAATTGGTATCGGTGACGCCATAAAATCATTCCGTGAGAGTGTCAAGGACATTTTGCAAAAGTTCCAGAAAAGCAAAGAGCAATTTGCATCAAACGAAGACTCCATCAAACATGCACGGAATAGATTGAAAACGAAAATGGCTCAGGCTTGCAGTGATATTTCTGCGAAAGCCGAGGCAGAAATAGCTAAAATCAGAAGCAAAGCAAAGGTAATCACTGAACAAGTCGACAAAATCGGCCAGGAGAGAGACGGCGAGTACGAAAAGGCGCTCATGCGCAACCGTGACCAAATAAAACGCGCAGATCAGATCGTCACGGCCGTAAACGACTTGATGAGTCAAGTCGATGATTTCGAGCTTTTGGAACTCAAACCAAAGGTGATGCACAATTTAGAATTTCAGAAGGAGCTCAAGTGTGAACCGGCAAAGGTGGATCTTTCGTTCATTGGGGTCAAATGTCAAGATGTCGTCAGTGAACAGGATCTTGGCAAGATATTGCTTATAGAGAAGTGGCAGGTGAAGGAAGAAATCGGCAAGGAAGGAAACGGTGACGGGGAATTCCAAGTCGCCAGAGGTGTTGCATGTTTCAGCAACGGGGACATTGCTGTGACAGACATAAAGCTGAATCGACTATCGATATTTACCTCCACTGGACGTTTCAAAACTTCGGCCGCTCAAAGCGGTCATCAGCTGGACGCTCCTTTGGGCATTGCTGTCACCTCAGATGATCTGCTTTTTGTCACGGACAAAAATAAAGTGAAGGTTTTTGACGGCAATCTTCAGTTGATTCGCGAATTCACACCATCTAAGAAAGAGGCAAGTCATTTAACCGCTATTGCGCTAGACGCAGCTGGAGAACGACTAGCGGTGGCTGACTTTGGCAGGAAAGTTGTTTCTGTGCATTTGCTTGATGGCTCGTTAGTAGCAACCATTCCAAATGAAAATGTGACGTTTTATTTAGCGATGGATAATATGGAGCGCCTGTTCATTTCTAACTACGAAAATAAAACCCTCTCCTGCGTAGACCTCAAGGGCAATGAGGTGTTTAGTATCAATACACTTGTGGACAAAAAATCGGCGAGTCCAACTGGGATCTTTTTTGACAGTCACGGCTACTTTAATGTTGCTGTTCATCTCGGTGACAGGGGAACCGCAACAATACAGCAGTACGACCCAAATGGATTAATGGTAGGAACTGTAGCCGAAAAGCTGTACAATCCGATACAAATTGCCTATACATCTACTGGCGATGTGGTTGTTGCAGACAGACATTCCATCAAGATCTTGCAGCGGATGTGAATTGCCTACGAGGCTCTACTACTTACTTGATTCAGAGCCAACCACATCTGCTATGGGCTCTATGCTCAAGTACCCCCTCAGTGGAAAGAAAAGGCGAGCATTAGACGACTTCAATTTGAGGCCGTTTTCCAAATCTCAGCTTCGTCGCCGCCTGTGGCTTCGTTGAGCAGTTTGGCAATGTTGATGGAGCCGAAGATTGATTAGGCTAACCATAAAGTGCGTGCCGAGATTTATCAGTGAGTCGGGGACCGAAAATCTCAGAAATTATTATCCTTGATGTGTGAGGTGCTGGCAACCGCTTAGACGCGATCGTCTCGTTCCCGTAGAGTGAAATTGAGTTTTTCAGAGTGAAGGCAACTCCCAAAAAGTAAAAACCACTCAAAAAGAGTATATGTTCACTCTTCCGAGGAACCTTATAAAGGACAACTATAAAAGAGCTGTCTTCATATGGCTCCCGGAAAGAGTGAACAGTTACTATTCTGGAGTGGTTTTCCCTTTTTTTTGCTGTTTTTTACTCTGAAAAAGTAAATTTTACTTTGTTTGTTAGTGAACCGTTCATTTTTATACATTTATAGAGTTGATCTGTGTTTAGGTTTCAGCATATCTGGGGGGACATGCGGCGCCGCGTTGATTGTTTGATCGGAGCTGCTAAGTTCCCAGCATACTAACGCGGTCCTGCTTGAGTCGGTGGCACATGTGGACATCATACGGCGATTCGCTCGTGCTGCCCGCTGCATCGGCCCTGGGGTAGTTTATTCGACGACTAAACATGTTCCTTATAACTTGATCTGATGTCTACTGAAACTGTACTTCCAAGAGCTTAAAGATCCCAAAACCTAATAAAATCATAATAAATCACATGATGTGACATCACATGACTACTGATGACGTCATCGCGACAAAAAGGATCGATATTTGGCGAAACAGCTCTTGTTTTCGTGAATTCTGTATTTTTGGCTCGCTAGTTGAACCAAGTTCAGAACTGAAGAGACTACAAAATAACCATTTATGTATGTAGTATGTAGTATGCATGAGTTTGTATCCGCATTCAAATAGTTTACGTAGAACAATAGAGGACAATTGACATAAAGTCCACGATTATATATTTGTGTACAAAACCTATGGAAGGCCTTCCAAACACGTTAAAGTACTGTACTACAAACGAAAGAGGGACAATAGGGGGTCCATAAAGGTGTTTACGCACATGGGTGTGTAGGTTTCTGAATTTGGTACCCTGTAGAGACCTAAACACCATGGGGATAATGGGAGGCGGGTCTCCACATGGTAATTTCTATAGATTAGTAGGTCGTCAAAAGAAATTTCAAAAAATGTGTTATTTTATTTTACTCAAATTACTTTAAAACGGGTTGAGATGTGGGTTAGGGTTAGTGTTTGGGTATAATATAGGGTCTATAATTGTATTGTACCACTTTCCAACGAGTGAAAGCTCTTAGTGCCTTGTATACGACAAATTAAATACCCAGCACGATAGAGGAGACTCCCTCTATCTTGCTCCTATGCCATACACACTCGACTATATGTCATATACACTGTTTAAACACTGTTTAAACAGTTGTGTATACAAGGACAACAACCCGGTTTGTTCACGTGTCCTGCTTAAACAGCGGACAACACACATTCGCATTTTTGTATCACTGTGGAGACATGGCTTTGTTCTCGTGTACAAAATGGTTAGAAAGTCGAGCACGTTTTTCAAAATGCTCCCATTTTAACCATAATTTTTTTTCTGGGTTGAAATTTCGACCTAATATACCCTATATTATACCCTAACCCAAACACTAACCCTAACCCACATCCTAATCCTAGTTTTTGAGTAATTTAAGTAAAATCCAAAAATCTAATTCGTGAAATTCCCAATGGAGACCTATTCATCTATAGAAATTTACCCTCCGGAGACGTTTTGTCTCCATTGTACACATTGTGTTCATGTCTCCAGAGGGTACCGTATTTCGGAACATTTGTTTAAGCAGGGCACTTGGACAACCGAGGTTGTTAAACAAGTTTAACAAACAGCATTTTAACAGTGTATTGCTACCTGACACATGCCTCAGATACCTGAAAAGAATTCCTGAGATTCCGGGAACAACCATCCTCAGCGTTGTATCCTTGTGGAGACATCTCTTTGGTCTCGTTTTCAAAATGGTTAGAAGGTCGAGCACCTTTTTCAAAATGCTTCTATTTCAACCACAATTAAATTCCTAGGTTGAATTTTAAACAAAATATACCCTATATTATACCCTAACTCAAACACTAGCCCTAACCCACATCCCGTACCCTAGTTTGTGAGAATTTTGAGTAAAATTCAAAAATCTATTTCGTGAAAATTCTTGTGGAGACCTATTTATCTATAGAAATTACATTGGAGATACCTTTTGACTCCCATTGTCCAAATTGTGTTAATTGTGTCTCCATTATATTCGGTTTTAGTTAAACAAAAACAAAATTGGGAATGTAATTGCCATGTCTGGAGTTGTTTGGAGCGGTGGCTATACAGTGTTGATGCTGACATTCCCTGTAGAGTTTTTGATTTATTTCAGTTAATTATCTTTGTGTAATTATCTTTGTGTAACTCTTACCTGAAATAAAAGTGAATCGGTCACTCAAACAGTTTAACGTAGTGTACCCTAGTGTGACATATTTAATTTTGGAACATATTTTTCAACATATCCCTTGTAAGTTTATATGCAATAACTTTATAAAAACATATGGCTCAATTTTGTGGTCATTTAATAGTAAGCCGAGAAGGTTTATACAATAAATATTGCAACATGACAAAAAGATGTGAGACCGTTGTACTTGTTACATCTAGACCTAAATAATATCCAATTACTCTGGAAACCAATGTTTGAATGGTACAAAACTTGCTCAAATCTGTCCAACATCCAAGACAAACGGGAATAAATAGTCAAATAATTTAGTAGATATATGGCATGAAACTAGAAATATACCAAAATGTCACACTTTGTATCTGAACTTCATGGAATGATCCATTTGGAAATAAACTTTATTTTTTAGAAACATCCAGTTGTAAACAATAATTGTTTATTACCAAACTGATTTCAATTTCAGATTATTAATTTAAACATATTTTCCACGCTTTAATACCCGTTGGGGGGAGAGATAATTGCCATGAAAAGCTATTATTCAAAATAAATACACCTCGATTGCAAATAAAATATGTGAATATTTCACAGGATAATATTCTTTCCTGCGAATGGAGATGTAATGTCCATTATGAACTTCCGTAGCTTTACGCCAAAGGCCTGCACGCGCACATTGTCTTCTAAAAAGACAGGGGCCTAGAGGAGGGCGCGCGCTGCCCTTCATTGGCGCGAGTTAAAAATAGTATAGTAACAGGTTTTCCCCCACAGTGAGTAAATTGTGCTGCACGCAATGCCTCCTCATCAAATACTGCGCAGTTGTTGAAGAAATACATGTACATGTACACAGGATGCTGCGGTAGTCGATACGTACCTTGTTTCGATAAGTACAACTACACAAGTGATCACCTTTCGCCGCTCGAAAGTATACCGGCGGTACCTGGACCCGTGGAAGGCCATTCTTGTGTTTCACACCCACCGAAAATGTGGTTGAAGACCCCATCCAACTGACGAATCAGTTTTAAAAAGTGAGTACATTGTAGTTGTAGTACAATACATATGAATCATGTTACAATGTAATACACATTACATGTTGCACAGATTCAATGTGATTGGGTGTTGCTTGAATCATGCCTGATTCGTAAGATAAAGGAACGATTAGCTTTTGTAGTCTGTAATAGAACACAATAATTGATCCTGAATCAGAACCAAGTTGCTCTGTCCATTTCCGTGTAAAAAATGACACTTTTTTTCGGTCAAAATTTGGTCGAAAATGTCACTTTCTCAATCGAATGACATTTTTGTTGACTCGGAAAAGTGTCATTTTGACCCTGAAGCGCGGATAAAGCAAATATTCACTGTGACCTATAGTGATGGCCGGTTACACCCCCACGTTCCGACGTCCCTACGTTCCGACGCCCCCTGCGTTCCGACGCCCCCTGCGTTCCGACGCCCCCTGCGTTCCGACGCCCCCTGCGTTCCGACGCCCCCTGCGTTCCGACGCCCCCTGCGTTCCGACGCCCCCTGCGTTCCGACGCCCCCTGCGTTCCGACGCCCCTTACCATTTCGACGCCCCCCACGTTTCGACGCACCCCACGTTCCGACGCCCCCCACGTTCCGACGCACCCCCACGTTCTGACGCACCCCCACGTTCCGACGCACCCCCACGTTTTGTCGCACCCCCACGTTTCGACGCACCCCCACGTTTCGACGCACCCCAACGTTTCGACGCACCCTCACGTTTCGACGCACCCCCACGTTTCGACGCACCCCACGTTCCGACGCCCCCCCACGTTCCGACGCCCCCCACGTTCCGACGCCCCTCACGTTCCGACGCCCCCCACGTTCAAACGCCCCCCCACGTTCCGACGCCCCCCCACGTTCCGACGCCCCCCCACGTTCCGACGCCCCCCCCACGTTCCGACGCCCCCCATGTTCCGACGCCCCCTATGTTTAGACTACTCGGCCTTTGTTCCGACTACCTATGATTCTGACACCTTAATTTGCGTTCCGACACCCCTGCGTTCTGACACGCGTTCAAAAAAATGTATGTTACCACATGGAATTGAGTCACTAATGAAGCAGGCTAGTAAAATCTTATTATATGCGGGTAGTTGGAACATAGGAGTGTCGGAACATAAGTTTAGTAGTCAGAACATAGGGTTTTCGGAAGTGGAATTAAGACCCAGACATCAGGTCCAAAATTCATTTTGAGATTCAGGTAAAAAAACATTGACTGGAGTCCCAAAAGCAAGTTTTTATTATAGATTTTTTGTTGTTGAGACATTACAGTTATGTTAAAAATGACACTGAGTAAAAAAATGGAAAAATATTTACATCTTGTTCAAATATCTGCCAAGGTAAATGAAACATGAATAAGATTAACACTGCTACAAACTGCTTACTGGCTGGAATGGCCTGAAATGTACAAATCAAATAAGTTAAGAGGGCCTAATATTTTGATCTCAACAAGATCTTCTTCAGAGACAAAATGGCTATGTACAAGATACAAACATACATGTATAGAGGGCATGATATATGATGCACATCATGGTTGGCAAAAGAAACACAAAATAAAAAGCACAGAGTCCACTGGAACAATCAACAAAAGGAGGGATTAAAGGGTAAGGCTGAGGGATTAAAGGGTAAGGTAAGTGTGGGTAGGATCAAAGACAGACCAAGGGGGTAAAGGGGTGTGAATTTGGGTGGGGAACAAAAACAGAAGGGGTAAAACAACAAGGAAGGAGGTCCAGGGTGTAGGATTATGCCTTGATCATAACTTGTTATAGCGCCCTCTCTTGACCACTGAGCTGGGCACATGGAAATATGGCATGGAGGCAGCCATCTTTAATAAACCACTTACATAGTAAAAATCGTCTCCACGACCTTGGTCATTTCTACCTGATATTACATGGTGGCAGCGGTTTAAAATACAAACCCACGGCATGGCTACTCAACTTATGACTCAGCTACCCCTTCCTGGGAAGTTTGATGGTGGAAACGGGCCAAACCAATGTGAATTGTGGCCCAAATGGATCAAACGTTTTGAACGATATCGGATCGCCTCCGGACTCAACAAAAAGCCAGACCGGGAACAGGTGAGCACACTCCTGTACTCTATGGGTGATTGCGCTGACGATATCATGATTACCCTCAAAATTGATGAGGAATCAGCAACGTATGATGAAGTCAAACAATCCCTGAATAAACATTATGAAGGCAGACGAAATGTGATCGTGGAGAGAGCTCGTTTCAACAAACGCCAAACAAATGCCAGGCGAACCAGTCGATGCCTTCATTCAAGATCTGTACAGGCTAGCTGACAACTGTAAATACCTAGAGCTAAAAGACAGCCTCATCAGGGACAGAATAGTTGTTGGAGTGTTGGATGACAAATTGTCTGACACCCTGCAGTCTAAAGCGGACCTCACACTCGATAAAGCGGTCCAACTATGTCGCCAGACTGAGGCACGAAAGGAAAGCCGTGACATTGTTCGGGGTGACACGAAGCCTGCTAACATTGACTTTGTCAACAACAGAAAAGCGGCACCGCCCACACCAAAGCCAGAGGATCAGCTCAAACAACCCAGACGAGATTTCGCCACTGGAACATGCCAATGGTGTGGCAGACAACGACATTCACGCCTACACTGCCCTGCAAAAGATGCAGTGTGTGACAATTGCAAGAAACAAGGCCACTTCAAGACTGTTTGTCGGAGTGCCCCTGCATCCAAACGCAGCACTACAAAAGTCCACGAAGTGGACGACACTGATGAAGATGACCTTCCCTTTCTCGGCGAAGTCATCGGAAACGCTGACTACTGGAGTGCTCACATCTCCGTCAATGGACACCGCACCCGTTTCAAGCTTGACACCGGGGCAACTGTTTCAGTCATCAGCGACACTGAACCATGGCTCGCCGGAGTAGAACTCAAAAAGACAAATCAGTCCCTCCGTGGTCCAGGTGGTACCCCACTTCCAGTGACTGGTATGCTGACCGCAACACTAAGGTATCACCAGAAAGAGATCACCGAGCGACTTTACGTCATTCGGAACCAGAGATGCTCGTTACTCAGCAAACGAGCATGTGTCGATCTGGGCCTCATTACAAGAGTCAACGAGGTGAAGCAGAACTCATCTCCTGACTTCCGAGCAGAGTTCCCTGGGTTATTCACTGGCCTGGGAAAACCTCAGACGCCATACCACATAACGCTGTGTCCTGATGCTAAGCCAGTATGCTTGTACACACCACGGAAAGTCCCCCACCCCCTACTACCACAGGTTGAAAAGGAGATTCAGTCCGTGCAGCAACAAGGCGTCATTTCTCCAGTCACCGCGCCAACAACGTGGTGCTCAGCCATGGTAACCGTGCCTAAAGCAAATGGTTCATATCGCATTTGTGTTGACCTTACTCAACTAAACAAAAGCGTTCTACGCGAGATTCACCCCATGTCCTCAGTCGATGAAAGTCTGGCTAAACTCGGACAGAGCCGGCTCTTCTCAAAACTCGACGCCAAAAGTGGATTTTGGCAGATACCTCTAGACAAGGAGTCCAGGCTGCTGACTACATTCATCACGCCCTCGGGTCGCTACTGCTTCAACCGGCTACCCTTCGGCATCAGTTCTGCTCCAGAGATTTTCCAGCGAACTATGTCCAGTATACTTGTTGGCCTCAAAGGTGTCATCTGCCATATGGATGACATCCTTATCCATGGCGCCAACCAAGTAGAACATGACCAGCGTGTGAGAGCAGTCCTACAGCGACTTCAGAAAGCTGGCCTAACCCTCAATGACAAATGCGAATTCTCTAAGGGCACAATCAAGTTCTTGGGTCACGTAATATACGCAGCAGGCCTGCATGCTGACCAAGGCAAAACTACAGCCATCGCAGAATTCCCAGTCCCGTCCAACATCACAGAACTACAGCGATTCATGGGAATGGTAAACCAACTCGGCAAATTCGTCCCAGGGTTGGCAGTAATCACTGAGCCACTACGCCAGCTGTTACGAAAGGACACGGCCTGGTATTGGGATGATGCCCAACAGAAATCTTTTCAACGGGTGAAGAACATGCTCATATCATCTGAAATACTAGCCCACTACGACCCAAAACGTCCTACCTTCGTCGCCACTGATGCTTCATCATCTGGTATCGGGTCCGTTTTGCTTCAAACCCAAGACGATGGAAAACGCCGTCCAGTTTGCTACGCATCACGCTCTCTCAACGAAACAGAGATGCGATACGCAGTCATTGAGAAAGAGGCACTAGCTACAACATGGGCTTGTGAGAAGTTCTCTGACTACATCCTGGGGCTACATTTCACCCTTGAGACAGACCACAAGCCACTTGTGTCCCTTCTGCAAACAAAGGAACTCTCCAAGATGCCCCCACGCATATTGCGTTTTCGCCTACGTCTGATGAGATTTAGCCCAACGGTCCAGTATGTACCAGGCAAGCACCAGACTACTGCCGACGCATTGTCGCGTGCCCCTGTCGGTATACCAGATAAAACCGACACTACGCTGATCGAAGAAGTCGAAAGTTTCGCTACGCACACGATGACTACACTCCCTGCGAGTACACAACGCCTACTCGACATCGCTGAAGCCCAAAAGGCTGATGAAGAATGCGCACAAATCAAGGAGTACTGCCTGCACGGCTGGCCTGCATATATGCCACAATCACCATTACTCCGTCAGTACTGGGAGAGCCGAAGCCATATTGCGGTAGTCAACGATCTTCTTCTATACAATGACCGCATAGTCATTCCCAGAGTCATGAGATTTGAAATTCTTGACTGCATCCATCAAGGCCATCTGGGAATCACCAAGTGCCGAGCCAGAGCACATACATCTGTTTGGTGGCCAGGTATCTCCAAAAGCATCGAGGATATGGTTTCCAAGTGTTCAACCTGCGCGAAACACCGACCAGAACAGCGTGAGCCCCTTATGCCAGCATCTTTCCCATCCCGTCCTTGGGAAAGACTAGGCATGGATCTGTTCGAATACCAAGGAAAAATCTTCCTCATCGTCATTGACTACTACTCTCGCTGGATAGAGATCAAATCCCTCTCCAATAACCAATCTGCAGAAACTGTGATCCGAGCTGTGAAAGAAATCTTCGCAGTACACGGGATACCAGACTTGGTGGTATCTGACAACGGGCCACAGTTCAGCGCACACTCATTCCGACAGTTTGCGAAGACATACGGTTTCGTACACACCACTAGCTCACCGAGGTACCCTCAGGCAAACGGCGAAGCCGAGCGAGCAGTTCGCACCGTGAAAGGCCTACTCAAAAAAAATGATGAACCCTACTTGGCCCTTCTGACGTACAGAGCAACCCCCCTACAAAATGGACTTTCGCCAAGCGAGTTGCTGATGGGACGAAAACTCCGCACACAACTGCCAATTGTTCCATCGAATCTGCACCCCAAAGTCCAACCCGAGCTTCATCAAAAAGTCCAACAGAAGGAAGAAGTCTACCGAGACAACCAACAACGCAACTTCAATCTTCGTCACCGAGCTCGAGAGTTGCCAGTACTGCAACCAGGTGACCCCGTGTGGATCAGAGATCAAGACCGCCACGGAACAGTCGTAAGCAAGACATCAGAGCCACGATCCTACATCATAAGAACTGACCGTGGTACAGTCCGTCGCAACCGCTCAGCATTGGTTAACACACCAAATCAAATCCCTCTGATCCAACCGCCAACACTCTTTCTTCTCCCGATGTGACTGAGCAGACAGGTTTGACACCCCCAGCTCCAAAGTCTTCACCGACTCTACCACAAACATCCTCTCCGTCTCCACCACCGTGTGCTCAACCACATGCTGTGATGACACGTTCAGGACGTTTAGTGAAGCCTCCTAATCGCCTTGATTTATAAAAACTTAATCCAAGCAGTCAATCATAGACTGATCTTAAAGTACACAGATTTGTACTTGGGGGGAGGTGTAGGATTATGCCTTGATCATAACTTGTTATAGCGCCCTCTCTTGACCACTGAGCTGGGCACATGGAAATATGGCATGGAGGCAGCCATCTTTAATAAACCACTTACATAGTAAAGATCGTCTCCACGACCTTGGTCATTTCTACCTGGTATTACACAGGGTAAAGATCAAAGGGAAGAACTAACAAACAAGTATGACTATATAGGAGTAATTTGGGGGGGGGGGGGGGAGTTTGAAAATAGACAGGGAAAATCGGAGGAGTGAGAACAAACAAAAACAAACAAATAAATAAATCTGAACCAGATGACAAATAGGAGAAAACAAAATGAAGTTAATCATTTCCTAGTTAGATATTGAGCCTATGTTGTTGAATAGTCCGAAGACGATTCATCCAAACTTTCTCCCGGCTGAGGCGGACTGAGTCTTTGCGATGGCCAAGTGATTCTTTGCCCTTTAGAATCATATTAGAAATACAATGGTTAGGCTGGTTGAAGTGATGACCGACGGGGGGTATCATGTTTCTTGGTGTTGATAGTAGATTTTTTAGGGCATTTTTGGTCTCTCGTTTGGTCTCATTTGGTAAACGAAACTTCGTTTAACCCTAACCCCCTTGGCTCTCACAGGAGAAAGTAAACCAAACCATTAATTATTTTCGTACATTGCGTTATGGGGACAATCCATAGGGTTTGTGTGTTAAGTGAAATATGTATAATCTCAAAATCAGTCAGAACACTCTAAAATTCTAAAATGTTCAGCATCACCCTAATTTGTCCTCTTCTACATGAACTTCCACAACTTCACACAGGTACTTATTGGTACACTCTACTAAACCTAACGGTACTAAACCTGCCAAACTCTTGAAGTTTGATTGACTTGTTACAGATGAGTTACAGATTGTTCAGTATGGGATCAGTACAGTGATGACTGTCAAGCGATATGAATGTGTTGGAGTACGAGTGGGGACACACAGAGTGTGTCCATGTTATACACAAGCAGTTTACCAGAAACTGTGCCATGAACAGCCGTGGGTCACCCACTAATAAATGCCTGTGCACCCCCCCCCCCCCCCCCCCCCCCCCCCAAACTCCAACATTTGTACAAGTCTCATTCATTTCTGTCCTGAACCTGACAGAATTCAACATGGTCTCCCTGGCTTTTTAGTACTGAGTCAAACAAAGCCCAACAACTATAGTTGCTATGGTTTGATGGGTTTAAGTATATTGCTTTTACATTAATTGTACACCCCTTCGAATGGTGTAAAGTATGATTTGGACTAATAAGTAATGATAATGATATAAGTAATGATACTGTAACAAAACATTGAAAACATCGACTAATATGGTACAAAATGTATTAGTTTTTAAACATTTGCGGTTGCACATTTTAACGTGTACCTCCTAGTACCCACGGTAAAATGTCATACATTTGTAATATATAGAAATACTAAACATGCTTGTCAATATAAAATGCCGGTAAATTAGCGGAAATGTCCTTTTTGCTCGTAAAAGTCTACATTCATAAGGGTGTTTTCAACAAAAATATTGTCCAGCACGCCAAATAGCGCCCTCTGTTGATAGGCGTAGTCATCGCGCGATTCAGCAATGCAACGTATTTTCCTACCATGGGGTTTGTATTATGACGTGTGCCATATTTCGCGCATCGACTATAGGGTGGGTTGTTGAAACTCCCTCAAAAAGCAATACCGGTAAAACAAACTAGGTTAAACAAAAACATAAAACAATCAACAGGAGTATTTAACTTTGTTACAATTATACGACAGCGTTCAGAGCCAAACAAAAAGTAAACACCATTTCAACCAGCCAGACGTGTTTTTCCCCAGGGATACTTTCAATGACTGCTTTTATTTATCATAATGTCCAGCCAGGGACTGACAACGATGTGAAGCGGGCATCTGAATGACTTTAATGTAAACATTATTATTATTATTTCCCGATGTGTGACCTCTCTGAAACCAATCCGTGGACGGTGGCCGGTTCCCTATTGAAAAAGACTCCTCCATTGTGAACGGTCTCGCTTTTATTTTATTTCTGTTCCATTGCGAATGGTTTTAACACTGAGATTGAACAGTGAAGCACGCCACCCTCTAATGAGGTGATCTGGAATAAATACCTAAAGAGAAGATAGGTTGGCCGCAACAAGAGGCCGGACTGTAGCTAGATAAATTATAACGGACTACATAAGCAGCAGACGGTTAGTATTAAATGCAAAAATTGTCACAAGAGGGCGCTATGCAGAAACAAAGCGCCCTCTTTCAAATGTATTATTTTTTTGTCAATTACGGTGTGTAACGTTTTTAGAAAACTTTCAAACTTGTTTTCCGTACCCAGCGATTATGTTTAAACATACTTGATATTGTTTTTATTTTTTATTTTTGACTGTTCATTGTCCTGAAAATTCACTGATGTCTGGGTCACATATGGTTTTAAACCACTGTGCCCTCCATTTTACAGCTTCATGCCCCTCCTCAACATAACCATCCTGAACCAGTATTCCTGAATGTAATAGTCGAAACGGATTTTGTTTCTTTCTTTTCCATGAAGTATACACTTCATGAAAAGGATGGCGGAGGCTGCAGCCCGAACCGTGTTGGACACAATTAGCCAGGGGCACCTGGAATGTCCGAGGCTGCTGCTGCCGATTCAAGGATCCTAAGATGCTAGACTGTCTTCATAGCTTCTGCCTGAACTGTCTGGGAGAGATGGTGAGCAAAGAGACGACGTGTAAAAAAATGTCACTTTCTCGGTCAAAAAGAAAAGTGTTATTTTGACCATGAAAATGATAGAAGCAAATATAATTTTAGATTAAGTCTCCCGTGTACACTTCAGCCCTACAAATAGGTTGATCAAGTCACTTCGGAATAACAAAAACAAAACGCCTGTAGCTCGAATTTATTTGATCATAAATTAGAGGCCCGTAACTACACACAATCGCCATTTCCGCATGCCATGACCTCCCCATTTCCGGGTAAAAATTGACACTTTCTCGGTCGTTTTGCGAGCGAGAAAATGTTGCCTTCTCAGTCAAAATAAACGAGAAAAAAGTCATTCGTTTTTACTCGGAAGGTGTCATTTTGACTATGGAACGGATAGAGCATATATAAATTCATCAGTCTGACCTAGTGTGTACCTAGCCCTACAAATAGGGCTGTATTTATTGGCTCCCTTTTCTCTATAATCTTGTAACCATTAGGCCTACAGGCGACTAGACAAGATAAGATAATGGCAATAAAACAAGACACAAGACAAGAGCCAATTACAGCCTTATCTGTAGGGTGAGTGTGCACCCTTCTTCATTTTACATTTCCAAGCTACTCCGTAATTTAAGCCCCTCCCTGCTGTCGCACACTTTGAGAATCCCTAAGTTTGTTTGTTCTTTTCCCCCGTAAGGATCACGATGGCGGAGGCTGCAGCCCGAACCGTGTTGGACACGATTAGCCAGGGGCACCTGGAATGTCCGCTCTGCTGCTGTCGATTCAAGGATCCTAAGATGTTAGACTGTCTTCATAGCTTCTGCCTGAACTGTCTGGGAGAGATGGTGAGCAAAGAGACGACAGAGAGGGCAAAGATAACATGTCCAGTCTGCAGGAGAGAGACGGTTGTTCCTGAGGAAGGAGTGCAGAGTCTGTCTTCTAGCTTCTTTCTGATATCGCTTGTCGATGAGATAAGCAAACAAGAGCAGTTATTAGGAAAGGTAACTACTACTAGTGCGACTTGTGAATCCTGCGAAGAAGGAAATGAGGCCGTGTCGAGATGCCTTGACTGCAAGGATAACATCTGCAAGAAATGCCAAGAGGCACACCGATTTCTGAGGTACACCAAAGACCATCGCATCATTCCAGTAGATGACCTGGACAAATCGACGGCTTCACCAACATATGTTACCAAGACTGGCACATCACCAAAATTGTGTAGAAAGCATAGTGATCAGGCAATATGCTTTCTCTGTGAGACTTGTGATGTGTTGGTTTGCGCCATTTTTGCTGCAACTGAGCACCGAACAGCAGTACATAAGTTCATTGGTATCGGGGATGCCATCGAATCATTCCGTGAGAGTGTCAAGGACATATTGCAAAAGTTCCAGAAAAGCAAAGAGCAATTTGCATCAAACGAAAACTCCATTAAACATGCACGGAATAGATTGCAAACGAAACTGGCTCAGGCTTGCAATGATATTTCTGCAAAAGCGGAGGCAGAAATTGCTAAAATCAGAAGCAAAGCAAAGGTAATCACTGAACAAGTCAACAAAATCTGTCGGGAGAGAGACAGCGAGTACGAAAGGGTCCGTGCTCAATTCCCCCCTCATATCAGACATCTTATCGGACTTCAATATAAATGGGTGGGAAAAGAATTTCAGACACGGACATCACTTGACACCCAGTGCACAAACACTATGAGACTTGTCTGAACAAAAATAATATTTTCTCAGTAAATGCTTTGATATTTTATTTAGCGATGGATAACATGGAGCGCCTGTTTATTTCTAACTACGAAAATAAAACCCTCTCCTGCGTAGACCACAAGAGCAATGAGGTGTTTAGTATCAAGACACTTGTCGACAAAAATCCTGCGAATCCTGCCGGGATCCTTTGTGACAGTCACGGTTACTTTAATGTAGCTGTATATTACGTTGGTACGGGAACCATACAAATACAACAGTACGACCCCAATGGATCACTGGTAGGAACTGTAGCCGAAAAGCTGTACAATCTTCTAGGAATGACACCCACTGGCGACATGGTTGTTGCAGACAGACATTCCATCAAGATCTTCCAGCATTTATTTACATTGCCTAATAGGCACTGCTGCTTACTTGAACCAAACTACATCTGCTATGGGCTCCGTGCACAAGTACCCCCTCAACAAAAAGAAAAGGCAAGGTGGGGGGAAAAATATCGACGCAAAATATCTGACTTCAATTTAAGTGGCTGGTTCTTAGGAAAAGAATTCCATACACGAATCTCAGTTGACACTATGTGACTTGTCTGAAAAAAATTATGTTTTCTCAGTAAATGCTTTTATATTTCCGTGAGATTTCCGTGTATGGAAATCTTTCCAGTTACCGCTACGATATTCCTAAAGAAAGGACAATTGAGAGAGACAACAAACAAAGCAATCGGCCATCAGAAAGCAATAACATGACCTAAAAAGTCAAATTTTAGACAAGGCCCATAGATATGTTTTACTCTTCCACAATTACAGGTATTTAGTTTTTCTAATAGTGCGCCTCGTTCGTAGATTAAAAAAAAAACTGTTTGTTTTTTCCTGCATTTAGTTTAAGACATTAGTGAACAAATTTCATCGCTGTAAAAATGTGGTTCTCAAATTATTTTATGACAATAAAAGAACATTGTGGTATGGTAACTTTGAATGCAGTAGTTGTTGTTGAGGTACAGGGCGAGGTCGAAAAAAGTGACAGATTTTGATGTATATTGATCTTTTTATGTCATAATGAAGTCACAGTTTGCCAGAAATGATTTCAATATTTAAATACAAAAGATCTAATACGATTATTAACCTATTTTTGCAAGAAATCTGGCCACTACAATGTAACATACTACACATTTTATTTCCCTCAGTTCTGAATGGGCAGTTGCTGCGTAATGAGACCAGTAGATTATCTGTAAATAAACAACACTTTGTATGTGTTTGATGTATATTTACACAAAATGTTGTATTTTGAGAAAGTGTTTTTGTAAATTTATATTATCTGTATAAATTAACACTAAAACACGAAAACTTTATGGAATCGTGATGATATTTTCCAGCTCACATTACCGTAGTTTTACATCCAAAATCCGTTAAACTAAAATACGGCAATGGTTTGTTATTTTACAGGTGAACATTATTTTATCTAAACAAATACAGGGTACCTTGCCAGAATCGCTATGAGCATTACTCTTATCGATCATTGTATTTATGGACCGCAGGCTGGTTGCCTATTTGTACAAGTGTTTCTACTTCCATGAGTCCACATTAAGATTTTCGAAAGTGAGAGGTCGATTTTTTTCTCGATATTTCTCTTTAACGTAATGCGATTTTTCAGTTTCATCAATTTGAGATACAACATCGTAACAAATTTACAAAGGCCTTTTCAAAGAAGGACTGTCTTAAAGAAATAAATGTACCGAAATAATTGTAGAAACCCCGACTTTTACACGCTGATTTGCCTATTCGAGGGGTCCGAAACTGCGCCACCAGCTAGCTTCAGGCTCTATTCACGGGGAACTTGTACGCGAGACAACTCGTACGCAGATTGGTCAACTCGTACGCAGATTGGTCAACTCGTACGCAGATTGGTCAACTCGTACGCGGGACAACTCGTAGCTAGGCGATCCACAGTAGTGGTTCACAGGTGGCATTGATCAATTAAAAAGGTAGATACTCTGGGGCATCCAAGGCGAATCTGTACGATTTTAGGCATTGTTAACCTTTTTGGCGGCCTCATACACATTTTCGTCAACAATTTGTATTCCATTAAATGTAACGATGTACAAGTTGCATGAGATTCAGTCTGTTCAGGTTCTTTCGGTTTTTAAGAATAAGCTTAAGACTTTCCTTTTTACAAAGGCATTCGTGTAAGAGTGTACTATTGTTAATTTTACATCTTGGTTTTAATTTTGTAATCATCCCCACTGTAGTACTGAACTTGAATCAAGGACATTGTGGATGATTTACGTGGTAAAATAGGATAATAGTCTTTTCTGCAAATTGAGACATGTGTAATGTCCATTATGGACTTCCGTAGCTTTACGCCGAAGGCTTGTGTGCACGCGCACATTGTCATCTGAAAGGAGCCGAGCGCTGCCTTTATATTCACTAGCGCGAGTTAAAAATAGCACTGGTTTTCCCCCATAGTGCTAATGAGTAAATTGTGCTGCACACAATGCCTGCTCATCATATACTGCGCAGTTGTTACACAAATGTACATAGAATGCTGCGGTAGTCGATACCAGTGTCCGCCTTCACCGAACGAAATTACCGGCGGTGCGTAAACCGGTGGAAGGCCATTCTTGTGTTTACACTGTACTGCCCGGGAATAGAATGTGGTTGAAGACCCCATCCGATTGACGGATCAGTTTTAAAAAGTGAGTACATTTTACCATGGAGGTATATATTGTACATTACATGTTGAACAGATTCAATGTCGGATTGAGTGTTTTGTTATTGAAATAGCATTGAAATCATGCCTGATTCTTGATTCGCAAGAGAAGGAATGATTAGCTTAATTGTGTTGGCATAGCTGTTGCCAGGGCGACATTAGGTTTGTTTGCTTGTCCGTGTCCTTCCTCCATCATGTCCATGGTGCCGGTGTCGTACTAAAACCAGACTCCTATGAAAATCGGACCCGTTTTTTCTATTATTGGTTAAACCCTCTCACGTGACAGGTCACGCTCCTAATTATCTCCACTTAAGCATGCGCAATACTACCAATGAGTGCAGATTTCATGGAGTCCGAAATTCATCCTCCACCGGCCATAGAGGGTTTATTTAGATGTCTGTATAGTCCGTGCTTTAACTCGTATAAAACGTCCTCTTGCGGCCAAATTGTACCTGGTCCCGTTTTATCAAAAAAATAGGTCTTTTCAATAGCTTGTTTATATTAAAAATAAGTTGTTGATATTTGAGAGATGGCAATAAATCGACAGAATAACGACTATAATTTATTATAGACTGTGAACCTTTCGGCTAGACGCTTGATGAGAAAATACCTACGAATAATTACCTTTAATTGAGATGTTTATCGGTGTTTTAATTTGAATGGAAATGAAGTTTGTGTTTCTGGGGATTTTTCGTCGTCTTGGGAACTCTACTCTGAATCAAGAAAAGTACCGTTGGACAGACTATTAAAGGGAAAATATCACATGGAGCCATGCACTTCAATACACTTTATTCATGTAAACAAACTGCGTTATCTACACAAATCCAATAGCAGGCGCTATATGTACATCCAATCGCTGCCTTGTCAAATACATAATACCCGGGGTGCCGGTGGGAGTTGTTTGTGCACCCTGCCTACCGCCGTGTGTTGTACAGTTAAATTGCGAAAATCACACTCCGCGTTCAGTAAACCAACCAGGGAATTCCCCATTATTTTGTAGGAGAGTTTAAGGGTTTTTACTTTCGAAACCAGCGTCAATGTAAAATTTAAAGTCTAAATGATGTTTTCCTGAGAGTCTTATTACAAATTTCGAAGTGAACAAAGAAATTGGCAAGGCAGGACTCGAACCTGCAACCTCCGGAATACCGCTCTACCATCCGAGCTATCTTGCCCTATTTTGGCGGTCTCCCAAATTGTCGCAGTATCTTTGTTAATAAAAGGTAAACTTAGCTTCTTGTCGAAAAATGATGTTTATTTTAGACTATTTACGTTATGTGGCGCCTCTCGTTCAACACAATTTCACGCAGCTGCCGACATTAAATTAAATGTTACCCTCTAAAATGTGAATATGATTTATATTCCCATCCTGTTTGCGTGAAACATACTGCATACTATTAAACATTGACTGTATAAGAGCAGTTTTTAGGAATGTTTCAGCTTTTTTAATTTTTAATTTGTACTTTTTGTCGAGCTCATGAATAATGCATTTTACGATCCAGTCTGATAAAACTAGCGCATGTGCATAAACCTTATGTCGCCCACGGAGCATGAGGAACAGCGGTGTTGGTAGAACACACTGGGTCACATCATTAATTGATCCTGAATCTAAACCTATACAATTTGCCCTGCCAAATGTCGTGTAAAAATGACCAAGAACATGTGATCTTCTCAGTCAAAATGACCGAGAGAAATGTAATTTTTGTTGAATCGGAAAAGTGTCATTTTGACAATGAAAAGAATAAAGCAATTATTCAGTCTGACCTAAATGTATAGTGTGCACTTTACCCTACAAATAGGGGTGTAACTGGATATCCTTTGTCTTTTGTCTTAAGATAATGGTGACAAAATAAGAACAGACAAAATAGAGCCAGTTATAGTCATATTTATAGGGCTTGTGTGCACCCTCCTCCATTTTACAGCTCCATGCCCCCTTCATAACCTAAGCCCCTTCCTGACACTGAGTAATAGTCGAAACGGATTTTTTTCCTTGTAAGGATACACTCACGATGGCGGATGCTGCAGCCCGAACCGTGTTGGACACAATAAGCCAGGGGCACCTGGAATGTCCGATCTGCTGCGATAGATTCAAGGATCCTAAGATGTTAGACTGTCTTCATAGCTTCTGCCTGAACTGTCTGGGTATGATGGTGAACAAAGAGACGGCAGAGAGGACGAAAATAACATGTCCAGTCTGCAGGAGAGAGACGAACGTTACTGACGAAGGAGTGCAGAGTCTGTCTTCTAGTTTTTGTCTTATATCTCTTGTCGATGAGATAAGCAAACAAGAACAGTTATTAGGAAAGGTTACTACTATCAGTGCGACTTGTGAATCCTGTGAAGAAGGAAACGAGGCCGTGTCAAGATGCCTTGACTGCAAGGAGAACATCTGCAAGAAATGCCAAAAGGCGCACCGACGCTTGAAGTCCACCAAAGACCATCGCATCATTCAAGCGGAAGACTTTGACAAACCGAGGGCTTCACCAACGGATGCTACTAAGACTGCAACACCAAAATGTAGAAAACATAGTGATCAAGCCATATGCTTTCACTGTGAGACTTGTGATGTGTTGATTTGCGCTATGTGTGCTGTAACTGAGCACCGAACAGCTGCTGAACATAAGTTAATTGATATCGGTGACACCATCAAATCATTCCGTGAGAGTGTCAATAACATATTGCAACAGTTCCACAAAAGCAAAGAGCAATTTGCATCAAACGAAGACTCTATCAAACATGCACGGAATAGATTGCAAACGAAACTGGCTCAGGCTTGCAATGATATTTCTGCAAAAGCGGAGGCAGAAATTGCTAACATCAGAAGCAAAGCAAAGGTAATCACCGAACAGTCAACAAAATCTGTCAGGAGAGAGACAGCGAGTACGAAAAGGCGCTCGGGCGCAGCCGTGACCAGATGGAACGCGCAGATCAGATCGTCACGGCTGTAAACGACTTGATAAGTCAAGTCGATGATTTCGAGCTCTTGGAACTCAAACCGAAGGTGATGCACAACTTGGAATTCCAGAAGGAGCTCAAGTGCCAGCCGGTAAATGTGGATCTTTCGTTCATTGGTGTAAAATGTCAAGATGTTGTCAGTGAAAAGGATCTTGGGAAGATTTTACTCAAAGAGAAGTGGCAGGTGAAGGAAGACTTTGGCAAGGAAGGAAATGGTGACGGGGAATTCCATTTCGCCAGTGGTGTTGCATGTTTCAGTAACGGCGACATTGCTGTGACAGACACAAGGCTGAATCGACTATCGATATTTACCTCCACTGGACATTTCAAAACTTCGACCGCTCAAAGCGGTCATCAGCTGGACGCTCCTTGTGGCATTGGTGTCACCTCCGATGATCTGCTTTTTGTCACTGACAAAAAGAAAGTGAAGGTTTTTGACGACAATCCTCAGTTGATTCGCGAATTCACACCATCTAAGGAAGAATCAAGTCAGTTAACCGCTATTGCGATAGACGCAGCTGGAGAACTACTAGCTGTGGCTGACTGGGGCAGGAAAGTTGTTTCTGTGCATTTGCTTGACGGCTCGTTAGTAGCAATCATTCCAAATAAAAATTTGATAAATTATTTAGCGATGAATAACATGAAGCGCCTGTTTATTTCTAACTACGAAAATAGAACCCTCTCCTGCGTAGATCTCAAGGGCAATGAGGTTTTCGGTATCAAGACGCTTGTGGACAAAAATCCTGCGAATCCTGCTGGGATCTTTTGTGACGGCCACGGCTACTGTAATGTAGTTGTTCATCAAGGTGGAAGGGAAACCGTACAAATACAACAGTACGATCCAAATGGATTACTGGTAGGAACTGTCGCCGAAAATCTGTATAATCCACTAGGAATGGCCTTTACACCCAATGGCGACGTGGTTGTTGCAGATTTATATTCCATCAAGATTTTGCAGCGGGTGTGAATCACCTACAAGGCGCTGCTGCTTACTTGAATCAGGGCCAAACCACATCTGCTATGGGCTATATGCTGAAATACCTCAGCGGAAAGAAAAGGCGAGCTGGGGGAGTCATCAGACGCCATCTTACTTGACTTCAATTTAAGACCGTTTTCTAAATCCCAGCTTCGTCTTCGTCTTTGGCTTCGTTCATGCAGTTTGGCAATGGTGATGTAGCCGGAGATTAATTGATCGTACAGACAACATATATTGGCATGGGGCTAATTAGGCTAACCATAAAGTGCGTGCCGAGATTTATCACTGAATCGGGAACCTAAACTCTCAGAGATTATTATCCTTGATGTGTGAGGTGCTGGCAACTGCTCAGACTCGTCTCGTTCCCGACGCAACCGATATCTACAAACTAGTTGTCTCTCTGAATGTATAAAAGTAAAAAGCCCACTCTCAAAAAGAGTGAATCTCTTATAAAACCAATCCAACAAGAGTGAAATTGAGTTTTTCAGAGTGAAGGCAACTCAAAAAAAGTGAAAACCACTCCAAAAGAGTAAATTCTCACTCTTCCGAGGAACCATATGAAGAACAACTATAAAAGAGCTGCCCCTTTATAATTATGGATCCTCGAAAGGGTGATCAGTTAATTACTCTTCTGGAGTGGTTTTCCCTTTTTTAAAGCTGTTTTTTACTCTGAAAAAGTAAATATCAGAAAAGTAAACTTGTCACTTGTATACATTTAGAGAGTTGATCTGTGTTTAGGTTTCAGAACATCTAGGGGTACGGTACGATGCGGTGCCGCGTTGATTGCTTGATCGGAGCTGCTAGGTTTTTAGCATATAGTGTAACAAAACCAGGTACATGTATGTAAACACAATGCGCTTGAAATTCCATTTTCTATAGTGCGAGCTGATTGTTCTTTTACCAGCCAACTGGCCCTTTTTTCTTTTTCTTACTGGCCTGGACTGGCCTAAATACACAATTGTTGCTTGTAATCATTAATAGGATTAACCCAATTGTTAAGCTAATTATATGCAAATTACTCGAACAATACAATTACCTGTAAATCTGCCTCACCTGACTTGGCTTTGTAGTCAACAGGGCTAGTCAGTATGTAAACTGCGTCACAATGCTTATCATGAAGGACTTGTGACTGGGTGATGTAGGAGAGACACGTGTGTCGTGTGTGTATTTCGTCTTTGGTTGCCGGCCTCATGTGTCGTACACGTAAGTTTAATTTACATGCAGTTATGTGCCCATACCCCCCTTTTCAGTCGCACTTGTTTATTCTTTTAGGATTGTATACGTTTTTAGTAGCGTTAGGTTGTATTCATTTATGTAGAACTTTGCATGTTATCCAGCATGGATAACATGCCAGGCAATTATATATTTGTTTTTCATTTCTCAAACTGAATCCATACTGCTCAAATCCATACTGTCTAAACAAATTGTATATAATAATTACAAACCAAAAGACGTGGCTTTGGGAAATATAATTTATTTCTTCATTCATTTTTGTTGTGAGTTTGGTTGTCTACTGGCGGATCCCAGGTGGGTTTCGTTACAATACTAACGCGGTCCTGCTTGAGTCGGTGGAACATGTGGCCGCTAGACGGCGTCCTACGGCGTCCCATACACGGCATCGGCCCTGGAGTAGTTTATTCGATGAACAAACATATTCTTTCCATCTTAATCTGATATCTACTGAAACTGTAATTCTAAGAGCTTAAAGATCCAAAAACTTAATAAAATCGTTATGATAATCAATAACACGATAACGTCATCATGACGTCACTGCAATTTATATCTTTAACACATCCCGATATACCTGCATACCAAGTTTGAACCCAATCGGACTTGTAATTCATTAGATATAGGGCCTCCAAATTTGCACCTTAATGTGGCATCACAACTATACCCGATTTCGTCATCGTGACAAAAAGGTTTGACACTTGGCGAAACAGCTCTTGTTTTCGTTAATTTGTGTTTCTTTTTTGGGGTTCTCGCTAGCTGAACCAAGTTCAGGAATAGCCTATTCGATCACTATTTGTGTATGTAGTATGTATGTATGGGTTTGTATCCGCATTCAAATAGTGGACGTTGAACAATAGAGGACAATAGGGTCCACAATTGACATAAAGTCTACGATTGAAAATCATGGGAGGCCTTCCACAAACGTTCAAGTATAACAACAAAGGGACAGTAGGGGGTCCATGATGGAAGGTGCTCACACACATGGGTGTGTGGGTTTCTGAATTCGGTACCATGTGGAGTCCTAAACACAATGGGGACAATGGGAGTCAAAATGTCTCCACAGGGTAATTTCTATAGATTAGTAGGTCGCCACAAAAAAAATCACGACATTTTTTTATTTTTTTAAATAAAATTACTTAAAAACTAGGGTTAAGATGTGTGTTAGCGTTAGTGTTTGGATTAGGGTATAATATAGGCTATTATTGTATTGTATCATTTTCCAACGATTGCCGGCCGCCGTAACGCGATAAATTCATTTGAAAATCTGAAAAATCATCACGGTTTTAAAACTTTATTAAATAAAACAACGTACACGACAGCTGTTTTTAAACTTTATTTTCACTTTATTGTATTTAGAAAATCAACTTGTTTTTTTGAAGCATCTAGTTATAAATAATAATTTGTTATCACAAACTCATTTCAATTTTAGATTATTAAATTTAAACACATTTTTCTACATCATTTTCTACCTGTAACACGTCTCTTTTCAAAAGTGGAGAGGAAAGATGCTTTGCCATAAAAAGCTATTATCCAAATTAAATACACCTCGATTGCACATGAATTATGTGAATATTTCCTTGGATAATTATTATTCTTTCCTGCATATATGGAGAGATATGTATTGTCCATTATGAACTTCCGCAGTTTTACGCGGAGAGCCAGTCGTCTGAACTTTCAACTAGAAAGTTAAAAATAGCAACTGGTTTTTCCCATGGAACTACAAATACAATTGGTTTTTCACCTCGAACGCTGCGCAATTGTTGCACAAACACACAGACAAATGGCGTCTGCGGAAGTAGGCCAATACCTTCAACTTGAATAAAGATAATTTATGTGTTAATATTTTGTGCGACACAAACCTTTTATCACCTCTATGTTGAGTGAAGCAATACTACAGTACATGTACTAGGCTTGATCACACCTTGCCTTATCCGTTCGAAGTACATGTAGTTTTGCCATTATTTTTCCGCGGGATTTCTGGTGCTAAATATTTGTGGCTGATGAAGACGCCATCCAACTGACGAATCAGTTTTGAAAAGTGAGTACATTGTACATCAAGTTGAATAGATTCATGTAATTGATTTTTTAATAAGTGAAATAGGTTAGTATTTTAAAGTAAAGAATCCTGTGTGCACTCTAACCCTAAATAGGTTGATAAAGCCATAGTCCGGGAGCCCAGCCAGGTTTAATGAAAAAAGTTTGAAGCGTGGGATGTGTTAGGGTGACTGGGACAAAATGGGTTTTCTTAAGTTTGGCGAGTGGTGCGTTGGGTGGGTGAGCCCCTGACAGACCCCCTAACATTTGATTTATTCATAATCTTGAGTGCAAACATAATTTCTTTATGAGTCGAAAGTTTATCGTGTACTGAATAGGATTTGTATACTTAAGAACAATATAATTGGTGCTAAGTACACTTAAGAAGGTCTTTAATTAGTGCTAATTACACGTTTTATCATAATTTTGAGTGCAAGGGATGAAAAAAACACCTGTGACTCAAATTTCTTTGATCATAACTAGAGGCCCGTAACTATACACCATCGCTGTTTCCGCATATTATCCTCTCCCCATTTCCGGGTAAAAATTGAAACTTTCTCGGTAATTTTGCGACCTAGAAAATGTCGCTTTCTTAGTCAAAATGAACATGTTTTTACTTGGAAGGTGTCATTTTGACCATGAAAAGGATAGAGCAAATATAATCAGGTTAACCTAGTGTACCTAGCCATACAAATAGGGCTGTATTTATTGGCTCTCTTTTGTCTATAATCTCGTCGCCATTACAGGCGAGAAGACAAGTATGTTGGTAGAACAAACTCTGGGTCAGTTTAATTGATCCTGATTCTGAACCTATATATAATTATTTGCTCTACCCATTTCCGGGTACTAATGGACACTTTCTCGGTCATGTTTTTATTTTGAAGGTGTCATTTATGACCATGGAAAAAATAGAGCAAATATAACTTCATCAATCTGACATAGTGTGTACCTAGCCATACAAATAAGGCTGTGTTTATTGACTCTCTTTTGTCCATAATCTTGTAACCATTACAGGCGACAAGACAAGATAAGATAATGGCAACAAAATAAGACACAAGACAAGAACCAATTACAGCCCTATCTGTAGGGTGAGTGTGCACCCTTCTCCATTTTACAGCTCCATGGTACCTCCCAACCTCGCCCCCCCTTCCTGTCGCACACTTTGAGTATTCCTAAGTTGTTTTGTTCTTTCTCGTTAAGATCACGATGGCGGAGGCTGCAGCCCTAACCGTATTGGACACGATCAGCCAGGGGCATTTGGAATGTCCGATCTGCTTCTGTCGATTCAAGGATCCTAAGATGCTAGACTGTCTTCACAGCTTCTGCCTGAACTGTCTGGGAGAGATGGTGAGCAAACAGAACGCAGATGCGGCGAAGATAACATGTCCAGTCTGCAGGAGAGAGACGGGCGTTCCTGAGTAAGGAGTGCAGAGTCTGTCTTCTAGCTTCTTTCTGATATCTCTTGTCGATGAGATAAGCAAACAAGAGCAGTTATTAGGAAAGGTAACTACTACTAGTGCGACTTGTGAATCCTGCGAAGAAGGAAACGAGGCCGTGTCAAGATGCCTTGACTGCAAGAAGAACATCTGTAAGAAATGTCAAGAGGCGCACCGTCGCTTGAAGTCCACCAAAGACCATCGCATCATTCCAGCATACGACGTGGACAAACCGAGGGCTTCACCAACAGATGCTACTAAGACTGCCACTCCAAAATGTCGAAAACATAGTGATCAAGCCATATGCTTTCACTGTGATACTTGTCGTGTGTTGATTTGCGCCATGTGTGTTGCAACTGAGCACCGAACAGCGGAACATAAGTTAATTGGTATCGGGGATGCCATCGAATCATTCCGTGAGAGTGTCAAGGACAGATTGCAAAAGTTTCAGAAAAGCAAAGAGCAATTTGTATCAAACGAAGACTCCATCAAACATGCACGGAATAGATTGCAAACGAAACTGGCTCAGGCTTGCAATGATATTTCTGCAAAAGCGGTGGCAGAAATTGCTAAAATCAGGAGAAAAGCAAAGGTAATCACCGAAAAAGTCAACAAAATCTGTCAGGAAAGAGACAGCGAGTACGAAAAGGCGCTCATGCGCAACCGTGACCAGATAAAACGCGCAGATCGGATCGTCACTGCCGTAAACGACTTGATGAGTCAAGTCGTTGATTTCGAGCTCTTGGAACTCAAACCGAAAGTGATGCACAACTTGGAATTCCAGAAGGAGCTCAAGTGCGAACCGGCAAAGGTGGATCTTTCGTTCATTGGGGTCAAATGTCAAGATGTCGTCAGTGAAAAGAATCTTGGAAAGATATTGCTCAAAGAGAAGTGGCAGGTAAAGGAAGAGTTCGGCAAGGAAGGAAACGGTGACGGGGAATTCCAATTAGCCAGCCGAGTTGCATGTTTTAGCAACGGGGATATTGATGTGACAGACACAACACTGAAACGACTATCGATATTTACCACCACTGGACATTTTAAAACTTCGGCCGCTCAAAGCGGTCATCAGCTGGACGCTCCTCGGGGCATTGCTGTCACCTCAGACGATCTGCTTTTTGTCACAGACAAAAAGAAAGTGAAGGTTTTTGACGGCAATCTTCAGTTGATTCGCGAATTCACACCATCTAAGAGAGAGGCAAGTCAGTTAACCGCTATTGCGCTAGATACAGCTGGAGAACGACTAGCTGTGGCTGACTGGGGCAGGGAAGTTGTTTCTGTGCATTTGCTGGATGGCTCGTTAGTAGCAACTATTCCAAATACAAATGTGAAATTTCATTTAGCGATGGATAATATGGATCGCCTGTTCATTCCCAATTTTACAAATAAAACCCTCTCCTGCGTAGACCTCAAGGGCAATGAGGTGTTCAGTATCAAGACACTTGTGGACAATAATTCTGCGGGTCCTGCCGGGATCCTTTGTGACAGTCACGGTTACTTTAATGTAGCTGTTCATTACGGTGGTAGGGGATACTTTAAAATACAACAGTACGACCCAAATGGATCACTGGTAGGAACTGTAGCCGAAAAGCTGTACAATCCGCTAGAAATGGCCTATACATCTACTGGCGACATGGTTGTTGCAGACTTACATTTCATCAAGATCTTGCAGCGGATGTGAATTTCCTGCTAGGCACTGCTGCTTACTTGAACTAAACTACATCTGCTGTAGGGTCCGTGCTCAAGTACCCCTTCATATCAGACATCTTATAGGACTTCAATTTAAGTGTCTGGGAAAAGAATTTCATACACGGACATCACTTGACACGCAGTGCACAAACACTATGAGACTTGTCTGAACAAAAATAATATTTTCTCAGTAAATGCTTTGATATTTTCTGAGCTCAATTTGACTTTTTAGGATATGTTATTGCTTACTAATCAAGGGCTGATAGGTCAAAGTAGTGAACAATTAGTGATGTCCGTGTATGGATTTCTGTCCAGTTCTCGCTATTATATTTCTAATGAAAAGGCAAGTGTGAGAGACAGCGAACAAAAAAATCGGCCTTCAGAAAGCAATAACATATCCTAAAAAGTCAAATTTAACTCCGAAAATATCATTTTGTACTCTTCTACAATTACAGGTATTTAGTTTTTCTAATAGTTCGCCTCGTTCGTAGATAAACAAAAACACACTTTTTTCCTGCAGTGGTATTTAGTTTAAGACATTAGTGAAGAAATTTCATCTCGGTAAAAATGTGCTTCTCAAATTTATGACAATAAAAGAACTTTTTGGTATTGTAACTTTGATTGCAGTAGTTGTTGTCGAGGTATACAGGGCGAGGCCAAAGAAAGTGACTGATTTAGATTTTTATTCATGATCTTTTCATCTCATGATGAAGTCATAATTTGCCAAAAATGATTTCAATGTTTGAATACGAAAGATCTAATACGATTATTAACTTACGTTTGAAAAAAATCTAAGTTTCATTGTGGAATTGTTTGAATAAGTAACACATTATGATCAAGAACGTGCATTTTTTGACTAAACAGCCCAAATGGACATCCTACACATTTTCTCAGTTCTGAATGGTCACTTGCTGCGTAATGAGATCAGTAAATTGTCTGTAAATAAACAACACTTTGTATGTGTTCGATGTATATTTACACAAAATGTTGTATTTTAAGAAAGTGTTTTTGTAAATTTATATCCTCTTTGTATACATTAACGCTACACAACACGAAAACTATTATTCGTTGTAGGATATTTTCAAGGTCGCAGTACCGTTATTTTACATTCAACATTTGTTAAACTAAAATACGGCGATGGTTTGCTACTTTACAGGTGAAAACCCCCGTTATTTAACCCAAAACTATACAGTGTACCTTGCCAGAATCGCAAGCCAGCCGGCAATCGTTGGAAATATCTTACTATTTTCAAAGACTGTCCCCAATTTATAAAATTTATTTGCAATACTGTTACACATCCGTAAATGTGTGCCAGTCAACTAGAGTCTGGTTTCCTAACCTGATAAATCTCCAAGGTATGTAAATTGCTCTGTTTTGTTTGAAAGAAGTCGGGGAACCAGACTGCAAAACAACATTAATGTTCTTGGTTTTTCTAGCATCTATGGTCAGCGTCACGAGCATACGAAACCTCTAACCCATCCAATTTAGACAATTACAGCAAAAGTAAATGGTGTATACTACCTTTAAGAGGTTATATTTCCGTAACACGATAGATTCATTTGAAAATATATTTTTCACGGTTTTTAAACTTTAATAAGTAAAACAACGTACACGACAGCTGTTTTTAATCTTTATTTTCACTTTATTGTATTTAGAAATCAAATCTTCAATTTTATTAGCTATTACTTTGTTTTTGAGAAGCATCGAGTTGTAAATAATAATTAGTTAACACAAACTGATTTCAAATCGAGATTATTAAGTTGAAACAAATTGTTCTACGCCTCTTCTAGCTGTAACACGTCTCTTTTCAAAAGTGGAGAGGAGAGACGCGTTGCTATAAAAAACTTATCCAAAATAAATACACCTCGATTTCAAATGAAATCTGTGAATATTTCATATGTAATAATTATTATTCTTTCTTGCATACATGGATACATGTAAAGTCCATTGTAAACTTGCCTAGTTTTACGCGGAAGGCCAGTGGTCTAACATTTAATTTGAGAGTTAAAAATAGCAACTGGGTTTTCCCATGGAGCTGTTGTGTAGTTAATATGTTAATAACTGACCAGTGTACTCGTCGGATGATGTGCATTGTTATGAGTTACCCGTATCATGTTAATGATTCACCTGATGTACAACCACCTGACATATACACGTAGGAACCTATTGTCTATATAAAAAGGCCCTGTTGGTTCTCGGGCGTGGTGCCCCCTCCTCAAACGCTGTGCAGTTGTTACACAAAATACACAGATAAATGGTGTTTACGGAAGTAGACCTATACCTCCAACTTGAATTAAGGGAATTTATGTGTAAAAATATTGTGTGCGACACAAACCTTTCTTCCCCTCGATGTTAAGTGAAGCAGTACTACTAATTTACTACATGTACCAGTACTACGCTTGATCACAGCTTCAGCCGTTCGAAGTAGTTTGGCCATTCTTGTGTTTACTGCGGGATTTATAGTGCTTAATATTTGTGGTTGAAGACCCTATCCAACTGGCGAATCAGTTTTTAAAAGTAAGTACATTGTACAAGTTGAATAGATTCAATGTAATTGATTTTTTTTTAATAAGTGAAATAGCTTCAATAATCATGCCCGATATTCGTTAAAACGATTAGCTTTTGGGTGGTTGTATATGTACATGTACATGTACAATGCACTGTTGGTATTATTTATTAATACACAGATAAATGGTGTCTACGGCCTGGCCTTCAAAAAATATCTCAAAAGTGTCAATTTTGACCATTGGAGCAAATATAGTTTCAGGTTCAGACTCTAGTGTTTACTGTAGCCCTACGACTAGTTTTGGAATGATAACAAACACCTGTGATTCGAATTTATTTGATCATAACTAGAGGCCCGTAACTATACACAATCGCCATTTCCGCATACTATGCTCTTTCTCGGTTACTCGGAAAGTGTCATTTTGGCCATGAACAATATATTCAGTCTGACCTATCCCTACAAACAGGGCTGTATTAATTGACTTTTTGTTTGTCTATCATCTTGTCGTTATTACAGGCGTCAAGATAAGATAAGATATAATGGCAGCAATAAGACACAAGACAAGAGCCAATAACAGCCCTGTTTGTAGGATAAGTGTTCACCCTTCTCTATTTTCTAGCTCTATGCCAACATAAATCCCTACATGTCGCACACTTTGAGTATTCATATCTTTGTTGTTGTTTTTTTCGTTATAGGATCATAATCACGATGGCGGAGGCTGCAGCCCGAACCGTGTTGGACACGATCAGTCAGGGGCATCTGGAATGTCCGATCTGCTGCGATCGATTCAAGGATCCTAAGATGTTAGACTGTCTCCATAGCTTCTGCCTGAACTGTCTGGGTAAGATGGTGAGCAAAGAGACAACAGAGAGGGCAAAGATAACATGTCCAGTCTGCAGGAGAGAGACGGTCGTTCCTGAGGAAGGAGTGCAGAGTCTGTCTTCTAGCTTCTTCTTGATACCTCTTGTCGATGAGATAAGCAAACAAGAGCAGTTATTAGGAAAGGTCACTACTAATATTGCGACTTGTGAATCCTGCGAAGAGGGAAACGAGGCCGTGTTAAGATGCCTCGACTGCAAGAAGAACATCTGTAAGAAATGTCAAGAGGCGCACCGTCGCTTGAAGTCCACCAAAAACCATCGCATAATTACAGCAGACGACGTGGACAAACCGAGGGCTTCACCAACAGATGCTACTAAAGCTGCCACACCAAAATGTAGAAAACATAGTGATCAGGTTATATGTTTTCACTGTGAGACTTGTGATGCATTGATTTGCGGCATGTGCGTTGCAACTAAGCACCGAACAGCGGAACATAAGTTCATTGGTATTGTTGACACCATCAAATCATTCCGTGAGAGTGTCAATAACATATTGCAATAGTTCCAGAAAAGCAAAGAGCAATTTGCATCAAACGAAGATTCTATAAAACATGCAAGGAATAGATTGCAAACGAAACTGGCTCAGGCTTGCAGTGATATTTCTGAAAAAGCCGAGTCAGAAATTGCTAAAATCAGAAGCAAAGCAAAGGTAATCACCGAACAAGTCCACAAGATCGGTCAGGAGAGAGACAGCAAGTACGAAAAAGCACTCGTGCGCAACCGTGACCAGATGAAACGCGCAGATCAGATCGTCACGGCCGTAAACAACTTGATGAGTCAAGTCGATGATTTCGAGCTCTTGGAACTCAAACCGAAGGTGATGCACAACTTGGAATTCCAGAAAGAGCTTAAGTGCGAACCGGCAAAGATGGGTCTTTCATTCATTGGGGTCAAATGTCAAGATGTCGTCAGTGAAAAGGATCTTGGGAAGATGTTGCTCAAAGAGAAGTGGCAGGTAAAGGAAGAGTTCGGCAAGGAAGGAAACGGTGACGGAGAATTCCAATTCGCCGGGAATGTTGCATGTTTCAGCAACGGGGACATTGCTGTGACAGACACAACACTGAAACGACTATCGATATTTACCACCACTGGACATTTCAAAACTTCGGCCGCTCAAAGCGGTCTTCAGTTGGACGCTCCTTGGGGCATTGCTGTCACCTCAAACGATCTGCTTTTTGTCACTGACAACAAGAAAGTGAAGGTTTTTGACAACAATATTCAGTTGATTCGCGAATTCACACCAGCTAAGGAAGAATCAATTCTGTTAACTGCTATTGCGCTAGACGCAGCTGGAGAACGACTAGCTGTGGCTGACTCGGGCAGGAAAGTTGTTTCTGTGCTTTTGCTTGATGGCTCGTTAGTAGCAACTATTCCAAATGAAAATGTAAATCTTCATTTAGCGATGAATAACATGGGGCGCCTGTTCATTCCTAATTACAAAAGTAAAACCATTCTTTGCGTAGACCTCGAGGGCAACGAGGTGTTCAGTATCAAGACACTTGTGGACCAAAATCCTGCGAATCCCACCGGGATCCTTTGTGACAGTCGCGGTTACTTTAATGTAGCTGTTCATTACGGTGGTATGGGAAACTTTAAAATACAGCAGTACGACCCAAATGGATTACTGGTAGGAACTGTAGCCTAGCCAAAAAGCTGTACAACCCGCTAGAAATGGCCTATACACCCACTGGCGACATGGTTGTTGCAGACTTACATTCGATATAGATCTTGCAACTGATGTGAATTGCCTGCTAAGCACTGCTGCTTACTTGAACCAAACTACATCTGCTATGGGCTCCGTGCACAAGTAAGTACCCCCCTCAACAAAAAGAAAAGGCAAGGTGGGGGAAAAATATCGACGCCATCTTATCTGACTTCAATTTAAGTGGCTGGTTCATGGGAAATAATTCCATACACGGACATCACTTGACACCCAGTGCACAAACACTATGAGACTTGTCTGAACAAAATGTTTTCTCAGTAAATGCTTTTATATATTTGTGAGCTAAACTTGACTTTTTAGGTTATGTTATTGCTTTCTGAATTCTGATCAATAGCTGATAGGTCGAAGTTGATTTTTTTTAGTGATGTCCGTGTATGGATTTCTATCCAGTTCTCGCTATTATATTTTGAATGAAAAAGCAATTGTGAGAGACAGCGAACAAAGCAATCGGCCATCAGAAAGCAATAACATATCCTAAAAAGTCAAATTTAACTCCCAAAATATCAAAGCATTTTTTTTACACAAGCGATAAGATTTCTACAATTACAGGTATTTAGTTTTTCTTATAGTTCGCCTCGCTCGTAGATTAAAAAAACAACACCTATTGTTCTGCAGTGGTATTTAGTTTAAGACATTAGTGCCGAAATTTCATCTCGGTAAAATTGTGCTTCTCAAAGTTATGACAATAAAAGAACATTGTGGTATGGTAACTTTGAATGCAGTAGTTGTTGTTGAGGTATATACAGGGCGAGGTAAATAAAGTGACTTATTTTGATGTATATTCATGATCGTTTCATGTCATGATGAAGTCACAGTTTGCCAGAAATGATTTCAATATTTGAATACAAAAGAAATCTGAATTTTATTGTGGAATTGTTTGAATAAATAAAACATCATGATCAAGAACGTGAATTTTTTGACTAAACAGCCAATTTAACATACTACAAATTTCTTCGATCGAAATATTCATTTTCTGCGTAATGAGATTCCCGGTTGGATAACAGTAGATTATCTGTAAATAAACAAACACTTTGTATGTGTTGATGTATATTTACACAAAATGTTGTATTTCGAGAAAGTGTTTTTGTAAATTTATGTCATCTGTATAAATTAATACTACAACACGAAAACTTTATGGAATCGTGATGATATTTTCCAGCTCACATTACTGTAATTTTACATCCAAAATCCGTTAAACTAAAATACGGCGATGGTTTGTTATTTTACAGGTGAAAATTATTGTACCTAAACAAATACAGTGTACCTTCAGAATCGCTATGAGCATTACTCTTCTCGATCATTGGATTTATGGACCGCAGGCTGGTGGCCTATTTGTACAAGTGTTTCTACTTCCATGAGTCCACATTAAGATTTTTGGAAGTGAGAGGTCGATTTTTTGCTCGATATTTCTCTTTAACGTAATGCGATTTTTCAGTTTCATCAATTTGAGATACAACATCGTAACAAATTTACAAAGGCCTTTTCAAAGAAGGACTGTCTTAAAGAAATAAATGTACCGAATAATTGTAGAAACCCCGACTTTTACACGCTGATTTACCTATTCGAGGGGTCCAGAAGTGCGCCACTAGCTTCAGATTCTATTCACGGGGAACTCGTACGCGAGCCGACTCGTACGCGGGACAACTCGGACGCCAGCCAACTCGTACGCGGTCCAAAAATACGCGGCCCAACTCGTACGCGGTGCAAAATTGTGGTTAACAGGTGGCATTGATCAGTTAAAAAGGCAGATACTCTGGGGCATCCAAAGCGAATCTGTACGAGTTTTGGCATTACTAACCTTTTTGGCGGCCTCATACACATTTTCGTCAACAATCTTTATTTCATTAAATGTAACGATGTACAAGTTGCATGAGATTCAGTTTGTTCAGGTTCTTTCGGTTTTTAAGAATAAGCTTAAGACTTTCCTTTTTACAAAGGCATTCGTGTAAGATTGTACTATTGTTCATTTTACATTTTGGTTTTAATTTCGTAATCATCCCCACTGTAGTACTGAACTTGAATCAAGGACATTGTGACTGATTTACGCGGTAACAATAGGATAATAGTCTTTCCTGCAAATGGAGCTTTACACCAAAGGCTTGGGTGCGCCCGCACATTGTCATCTGAAAGGAGCCAAGCGCTGTCTTTATATTCACTAGCGCGAGTTAAAAATAGGAACTGGTTTTCCCCCATAGTGCTAGTGAGTAAATTGTTCTGCACACAATGCCTGCTCATCTTCTATATATACTATAAAAGATGTTAAATGCGCCATCTTGTCCCTGGGTGCCGCCGTCTTGGAACACAGGGCCGCGCCATCTTGGAACACAGGGCCGCGCCATCTTGGCGCATGGTTGGCGCCATGTTGGAAAGGCGCGGCGCTTTTGGTCGGGCGACTCGTCGCCGCGCGTGTGTGCCGCCGGCGTCGGTGCGGCGGGGTGCCGGATCGTTCGCGACGGCGAATCCCCCAGGGAATAAGATTTAAAAAAAATTCGTATTCGTCCGTGGTGAGATTTAAAAGAAACGGACGTTACCGATAAACGCGTAATCGCTTTTCGATTGCCTGTTGATGTCTGTGGGCCTTTTTGCGTGAACTATTGCGTTATTTTTGCATTGTCCTTGCCCGGAGTTCGGGCCGAAGCCTTCCCGAAATCGTATACCGTAACTCGGTTGCCGAATTGTTGGCTGTTTGCGATTAAGCGGCAGCTATTGCGTTACGCGAAGCCTTCGCAAATTAATTGTATCCTCCTTGCTCGCTCGGTGGCCGAGTTGTTGCCGAGTTTGTTATTCGCGATTGGGCGGCCCATCCCGTGTTATTTGAGCTGGTGCCCCGATTTATACTTCCTTGGTTTACTGCGGAGTAAACATAGTACCAGTTGAGCGCCGGCTTCGTTTTCGGGTTCGAATTCGAGCGCGTCTACCACGTTTCAGTCACAGCTTGGGAACGTTAAAAAATGATTTATTCCTTTCGTGTTGCCTTTTGGGCAAATTTCTTTGCTTCACATTGTCGATACTTAAATATTACAACATTATCTGTCTCAAAACACTCCGAAACATATCGCTATTGCCTCAATTTCAACTTTGATCGTGCAAAAATGTCGCGAAATTGTATGGTGATGGTGGATATGAATATGCAATTTAGAAACGTGACTGCATTACGTTAGTTGAGGGCGCACTGTCATGATTTTCACGATGATGTAAATCAAAAATCGCGAAGTGGTTCGTATTGTTTCCCGTACGATTCCTGTTAAAAAATCATGAGACGCAGGCAGCATGCAAGCGAAGATGGACTGCCTATTGAGTATTATTAGTTCGGAAGTCGGGAAGTATTTTTACAAAGATTGTTTTTTATTCAGAGTCGATGGTATTCTACGGAGCCCCTAAAGGGACATATGACGAATAAAAATCACCGTTACGAAATAATTTGAGTTTTTTATTTCGTGCACTCAAAATAACTTATTTCGTGAACTCGAAATGTTTTCGTGGCCACGAAATGACTTCGTGCGCTCCAAGAAAATATGTTCGTGAGCTCGAAATAATTTCGTGCGCTCGAAATACTTTCTAGCTGGTACTCTAGCTAAGTTTCGCAATTTGTTTGTCATCGCTATTGCCTCAATGTTACCTTTGACCGTGCAACAATGTCGAAATTGTATGGCGATCGTGGATATGAATATTCAATTTAGAAACGTGACTGCATTACGCAGCAGATTGTTTTTATTTAGAGTCAATTGTATCCTACGGAGCCCCTAAAGGGACACTATGACGAATACAAATCACCGTGACGAAATCATTTGATTATTTCATTTCGTGCCCACGAAATCATTTCGTGCACTCGAAATAACTTATTTCGTGAGCTCGAAATGATTTCGTGCGCTCAAAAAAAATATTTTTGTGAGCTCGAAATTTGTCTCGGTTTGTTTGTCATACAATCCATGTTTTTAGGACGTCAACAAGGTGTATCTATAAGTTACGATTCCACCCAGCTAGCGGGTGCCGCGCGTCTATACTATAAAAGATGAAAAATGCGCCATCTTGTCACTGGGCGCCGCCATCTTGGAACACAGGGCCGCGCCATCTTGGCGCGTGGTTGGAGCCATGTTGGAAAGACGCGGCGCTTTTGGTCGGGCGACTCGTCGCCGTGCGTGTGTGCCGCCGGCGTCGGCGCGGCGGGGTGCCGGATCGTTCGCGACGACGAAAGAAAAACTCATATTCGTCCCGTGGTGAGATTTGGGAGAAACAGACGTTACTGATAAACGTGCAGTCAATTTTTGATTGCCTGTTGATGTGTGTGGGCCTTTTTGCGTAAACTATTGCATTATTTTTGCATTGTCCTTGCCGGTGAGTTTGGGCCGAAGCCTTCCTGAAATCGTATATCGTAACTCGGTTGCCGAATTGTTGGCTGTTCGCGATTAAGCGGCAGCTATTGCGTTACACGAAGCCTTCGCAAATTAATTGTATCCGCCTTGCTCGCGCGGTGGCCGAGTTGTTGCCGAGTTTGTTGTTCGCGATTGGGCGGCGCATTCGCGTGCTCTATACTCCCTTGGTTATTGCGGAGTTTGAGCGCTAGCTTCGTTTTCGGCTTCGAATTCCGTGCGCGCCGACCACTTTCAGTCACAGTTTGGGAACAATGATGAATTCCTTTCGCATTGCCTTTTGAACAAATCTCTCTCTTGCACATTGTCAATACTTAAATATTACAACACTATCTCTGTACAAACACTCCGAAACATATCGCTATTGCGCAAATGTTAACGTTCATCGTGGATATGAATATGCAATTTAGAAACGTGACTGCATTACGTCAGTTGAGGGCGCACTGTCAGACGGCCGGTCTAGAGTTATTTAATCATGATTTTCACGATGATGTGTAAATCAGAAATCCCGAAGTGGTTCGTATTGTTTCTCGTACGATTCCTGTTAAAAATAACGAGACGCCGCGGCAGGCAGCATGCAAGCGAAGATGGACTGCCTATTGAGTATTATTAGTTCGGAAGTCGGGACTATTTTTATACAAAGATTGTTTTTATTCAGAGTCAATGGTATTCTACGGAGCCCCTAAAGGGACATATGACGACTAAAAATCACCGTTACGAAATAATTTGATTTTTTTTTCGTGCACTCAAAATAACTTATTTCGTGAGCTCGAAATGTTTTCGTGGCAACGAAATGACTTCGTGCGCTCGAAACAAATCTGTTCGTGAGCTCGAAATAATTTCGTGCGCTCAAAATACTTTCTAGCTGGTACTCTACTCTCTAAATTTCGCGGTTTGTTTGTCATCGCTATTGCCTCAATGTTACCTTAGATCGTACAAAAATGTCGCGAAATTGTATGGCAATCGTGGATATGAATTATGCAATTTAGAAACGTGACTGCGTTTCGGCTTCGGCTTTGCCTTCGAATTTCTGCGCGTCGACCAATTTCCAGTCACAGTTTTGGAACATAAAAAATTTAGTTTTGTTTGGTTGCATAGACCAGATTCCTTATTACGTCATCACTATAGCGTTTCTTCTCGTCCTCTCCAGTAATTTGGATAACAATAGAACTGTTATATAACATGTCTTCGACCAACGCCCACTGACCTCTACACCTGGACGGACCATTGTCCATATTCTGCTGTGCTAACACTTGAAGTCGGCGCGAACTGGAAGTGCAACATGGCGGACCCGAGACGTCACTGCTGTGAGCCAATGAAATGTCCAGGTGTGGAGGTCAGCGGATTTATTCTGTACATTTTGTATTTATAAACATTACGTAATACGTATCGTACCAACACCTGGACATTTCATTGGCTCACAGAGTCACGTCGTGGGTCCGCCATGTTGCACTTCTCCGCATGCCGACTTCAAAATGAAACAATGATGATCTGTCCATGTATAGAGGTCAGTGCCAACGCCTCTCACTTCAGGCTCGTGCACAATCGCTGAATGCAGCTACTGCTATACGCTCTATTTTACTGATATACTTGCATACTCCATTGATTATGTCTACCGAAGAGAATCTTGCTTCTGATGGGAGCACGACGCTAGTGTTCAAAAAATTTAAAGACTATTTTGATCGGCGCTTTAATGCTATCGAAGCCCCGATACAAAGTTCAACCTCTATAACTAGAGAACTGAGAAATAAGCTGGACGCTAACGAACTTTCTAGACCGGGAAATATCGCCCAATTCGAATTTTGCGGCAAGCTTGAAATTACGCTTGATAAGATTAAGATAGCCTTCGCCGATAGACCTGACCCCGATTCCGCCATCAAAGAAGCCATCGAGGAAGCCGAGGAGTTGCTAGCTGAAAGAAAAAAGAAGATCCGCATTGCGGATAGCAGCAAGGCCGGCTGGGCGACGGTATCGCATCTAGATAAAAAGGCCACTCATCACCTATCTCCCGACCAGCAAAGGTCCGTCAACATCGCCGAAGAAGAGGCCTTGAAAGACTTGGAAAGTCGAAAGCGTAAAAGACGAGATGGGCCCAACCTTGTTTCAGACTAGTCAGAGGGATCTGCCTGATCGTCGAGGTACACACTTTTTCGAGGTACACACCACTAAATACTTTGTTTTTTCAGGCTGCATCACTGTGCATGCAGGCCACAATCCCATGCTGTCTCAATAAAATATCGCAAAGAATTTCTTTCGCATACCCTGTTTTGTGTGTGTTGTATTCAGCTGTGTCGGTGTTTAAAACCAAACTATTTTCCATGCGTATGAGCGCAGCGAAGTAGCATGAAAGTTTAGTTTTGTTTGGTTGCATAGACCAGATTCCTTATTACGTCATCACTATAGCGTTTCTTCTCGTCCTCTCCAGTAATTTGGATAACAATAGAACTGTTTGGTATATAACATGTCTTCGACCAACGCCTCTCACTTCAGGCTCGTGCACAATCGCTGAATGCAGCTACTGCTATACGCTCTATTTTACTGATATACTTGCATACCCCTCCCTCCCACCCTATATCAGTTATATATAGATTTATATATTATATCGTATGTGTGCTCTCTCGGTGTATATTTTCTTTCTCCCAACAGGCATGTCGAGCTCTAACTGCTTTACCTGCGGTATGCCAGGACACTGGTCCAGACAATGCCCCTTCACTGCCGCCAGCGATGCAAGCTTCCAACAGAGGTCCAGGTTCAGATCCAACCACTTCCTCGGTGGTCCCGCCAGTAGGAGCGTCCCCGGACGAGCCCCGGTGCCCTACCCTTATGCACTGCCCTCGATTGCAGCTTCGGCAACAGAGTTGTCTAGAGAACCCCGAGGCTCAGCCCCAGCTCAATCCTAATTCTTCTACCGACAAGTTCAGCGATATCATTCCGATTTTGGAATCCAGGGGCAGAAGCTGTTGACGCCTTTGCTCAAAATTGGTCGGAAGAGAATGCTTTACTAGGCCCCCCAGTAGTTTTGATTCCCTCTGTGTTGCATCATTTGCAATCTTGTCATGGTTCTGGCACCCTTGTGTTCCCATGGTGGCCCTCTAGTCCATTCTGGCCATTACTATGGATACAATTCAAGCCGTTCGTTCATGACATGATCATTATGCCTGGAAAATTAGCTGTAGTTCACGGTAGGAATACAAATTCGTTGCTTGGTTTGCCTCAATTTCTAAGCTCAATGGCGGCGGTAAAATTGGTTTTCTCTTAATATCTTATGATTTCCGTCTTATTTGTTATCTTTACAGATTATTTTGGAACAACCATTTTGGGCAGATTTTCCATCCGTAGAGTCAAGGCAGCAGTTGTTGTATGAAGCTATTGCAGCAAAAGCAGTAGGGACCCGTAATTCCTATTTCTATAGGTGTCGTCATTTCGTTAGTTGGTTGATCGACCGCAAAATTCCTATATCTTTTCCAATCCGAGATGAGTTTTTGGCAATGTATTTATCTCAAGTAAAATCCACCTCTCGGTCTGATAGTGTCATCACGACAACTGCTGCTGCCATAAAATGGCTTCATACCTTAATGAATATAAAACACAATCCGGTAGATTATCCTATAGTTCAACAAATTGTGATCAGTTACAGAAAGTTCCTTCATCACCCTCCGGCTCAGAAAAGCCCTTTATCTCTAGAACAACTAAAGAAAATCATGGCTAATTTTGCCAGAGACGACTGCTCTCTCATTCAACTAAGAACCGCTTGCTATTTTATTTTTTATTTATTTATTTTTTCCATTTCTTTACCCAGGGTGTGCCCAAACAGTTTAAAACTGGTTTTCATTGGGGCCCTGCATACATCATCAAATACAATAACAGTACATATTATAAATACAAGGATATTACAGGAATTCTAAACATTAATACTAATTCTGATTTACGAGATAGGCGAAAACCCGCCAAATAAAAAAACCTTTTAGGTGAAAAATAAGAAGGGGAAATTCTTATCCGGCTCCACATTATAGTGGCAACCAAGTTCTAACTCCGTAGATCAGCGCAATTGACATAATATCTAACACTCAGATGGCATGTCGGAGCTCTGATTTAAATGTGCTTAATGAGTCCAATGTTCGCAATTGTTCGGGCAGATTTTTCCAAATATTTGCACCACTCACAGCGAAACTTGTGGCGTAGCATTCTTTTTTGGCGAAAGGAACTTTCAGTGCCGTGTGGGTTGATTGCCTTGTTTCGCGAATTACTGTAAGTGGTTTGAAAATATTTGTCATGTACAAAGGAGTCATTTTGTTGATACTTTTGAAGACAAGAATAGCCTTTTTTGACTTGACTCTTTTTGAAAAAGGGGCCCAATTAAGACGAGCAAACATATCCTCTGAAGGGGTGAGGAAGGTACATTTAAGGATTATCCGCGCGGCTCTTTTGAGACATTTGTTTAACATATTATCGTGAGATATGTACCTTCCTCCCCACACAGTACAACAATACTCTAATGTTGGCATAACTAGACTTACAAATAGTGTGTGCAAGCTGTGCTGAGGAATACAATCACGGATTCTTCTTAGTATACCTAATTTAGACACCACATTTTTTCTTACGTATTCGACATGTGGGCCCCAACTTAATGCTTCATCAATAATTACACCCAAACATTTTTAAGACTTCACATTTTCAATACGACTACCAGCAATGCATACATTTAAATTAACATTAGATATTTTCTGCCTAGTACCAATAAGCATGCATTTGGTTTTGGTGGCATTTAAAGCTAGCTTGTTCCTTCCGCACCAGTTGTGAACATTAGTAAGAGCTGTATTTAAGCTACTTTCTATTATATTAATGTTGGAGGAGCTACACGTTAATGTGGAGTCATCTGCATACATAAATAAGTTGCAGTTTGGAGCAATACAAAATGGAAGGTCACTAGTATAAACAATGAATAAAAGTGGACCTAGTATCGACCCCTGTGGAACACCAGTGTTTACGGACAGGACCTTTGATATGGTGCCGCCAATATTCACAGACTGACTACGTTCACTTAGGTACGACTTAAACCAATTTATTACAGAGGATGACATGTTCATCCTTTCTAGTTTCTTTAGTAAGATTTCATGATCAACACAATCAAATGCTTTACTGAGGTCTATAAACACAGTGCCTGTAACTTGTCCATTCTCCATGGCCGCAAAACACTTGTTTGTTAAGTCATGTAGGGTGCTTTCAGTTGAGTGCAGGGGTCTAAATCCCGACTGGCAACTAGGAATCAGATTGTTTTCATCAAGATATCTATATACCGATGAGTGCACCCATCTTTCTAAAATCTTAGAGATAATTGGCAGTATAGAAATTGGACGATAGTTACCTGTACTACATTTATCTCCTCCCTTGTGAATTGGTGTTACTAAAGCATGTTTCCAATCTTTAGGGTATCGCTCACATCTTATAGACAGGTTAACAATATGAGTTAAAGATTTAATGATATAAGGTGAAGCAATTTTAATAATTTTAACACTAATTCCATCCGGACCTGTTGCTTTCCCAACCGACATGGATGATATTTGCTTTCGAACAAACTCTTCTGTAATGTTAGGTACTACGCAATCTTCATCAACAGAATCAAATATAGAGGCGTCAGTATTGTCATCTATTTCAAGTTCACGCAAAGGGTAATTTCCAGCAGTACGCTTGCCGATTGTTGAAAAGTGTTCATTTAATGTATCAGCAATGTCGGCGATATTGTCAATATTTTCCCCATTTGGGGAAGTAATCGAATTTGGTACAGTTTTTTGTTTCTTAGGGAGTACCTCCTTCAGAGTTGTCCACAGCATAGAAGAGTTGCTTTTATTTTCTTCTATGGCGGATGTGTAATAATTACTCTTTTTACTGCGGATTTTATTAGTAACATTGTTCCGCAGGTTTTTGTATGAATCCCAATGAATTTGTAAACCTGTGTGCTTTGCAATTTTGTGTACACGATCGCGCTGCCGCATAAGTTTAAGAATTTCGCTATCGAGCCACGGTACTGAGGCACCCCGAATGCGTTTGGTTTTGACTGGCGCATGGAGGTTAATAATACTCATAAATATGGAGTACCATATAGACCATGCATTATCCACATCATAACAATCAAAAACATCTTGCCATGGTGCATTACGGAGATCGTCCGTAAATGCATCACTGTCTATATTTTTTAGACATCGAAAATTTATTGAACGACCTTTTATTTTTGGTGTTTTCCAACTGTGTAGCCCATAAACAAGATAATGATCACTGATTAGGACTGGTAAAACACCACAGTCCTTTATGAGCTCTGGGTGGGAACTAAAAATGAGATCGATGGTAGTTTTAGTAGATTCAGTGACACGTGTTGGGTCATGTATGAGTTGCGCCATTTGGAACAAACTAAAGCAAGAAATAATTGGATTTGATTGCATACCATCGTATTCCTCTGAAACATCACAATTAAAGTCCCCATATTATAAGTCCCCCTTATTAAGGATATCACTCAGTTTTCCCATAAATTCGACAGAGCTTGAAGGAGGCCTATAAATAGAACTGATAAGCACAGGCTGTCTTTGTTTGCACTTAATTTCAACCCATATACACTCGACATCATATATTTCGAGATCTTCACGACGAGAGAACATTAGGGTATCTCGAATGTAAATTGCAACACCGCCACCATGCCGGTTCCTGTCTTTTCTGACAATAGAATAATTTGGTAGAGTTATTTCGTCATCAGAGATTGAGGCGTCGCAAAAAGTTTCGTTTAGACAGATGATGTCGAATGGATTTTTAGACATTACAATCTTAAAATGGTCAAATTTGTTTATGAGGCTTCTTACATTAAGATGGGCGAATGAGAAACCCTCGGAACTTTGATTGCAGATAATACCATCTGTTATGTCTATTTTAGAACCTTGCCTTGTGGGTTGAGCAGCTCCCTGACCATTTTCAGATGTTGGTTCCACTCCTGGCCTCGATAATGTGTCGGGGGTGCTCTGGTCTGGGATACTGGCTGCCGGCGTTGATTGAGGTTGATTTGGTGCCGTTTCTGATGGGGATGCGGGTAATAAGTTGGCCATTAGAAAACCCGTCGGAACATCACGGGTCGCTATAGTCCGCTTCGTCAGGACATCAGAGTACAAACTCTGACCGAAAGGGGTTTTCTGATGTGGAATGCGACTATCAAAGGTCTTTGGTGGTCCTTTGATGTGTTGGATAATGTTCGTGGCAAGTAGGCGCACTCCTGCTGAGTCGAGGTGCACACCGTCCGACACAAGGTGGTTTGAGTTTATGTTACCGTTGTCAATGAAGCCCCAGTTATTTCGCTTTGCTATGGACTTGAGCAGATTATTAGAATCATCTACTCTCTTGCACTGTGGCACCGTTTGGTTTTTACGGTGTATGATCGAAGATATTGTCACTGATCTTGGTTGTAGTGACTCGCCGAGGGAGGTGATCTGAGCGGCAATAGTCTCCGGGTTGTCGGATGTGTTGTTGGTCCCAACATGGAGAATTACCCGAGATACGTCGTGCTTGGTCGACAGCTGTATGGCGTGGGGAGCAAGATCTTGGATTTTTGCTCCACGCATGGTGTGGCACATCACTTTCTTTTGCCTGCTCAATCTCCTGGGCTGAAGCCGTTTTATCATCGAGTCACCGATTAGAAGCACATCTGCACAGTGGTGTTCCGTTGGTGTGGATGCTGATTGTTTTACTTTAGGTGCCGGTTTGTCCTTTGCAGTGGTCAGCTTCTTGTGCTTTTTCCGGTATTGATTCAGCTGCTCGTCAAATTCTAAGGACATTTTAGTTTTTGAGAGATGGGGCAAATGGTTTGGGGTTGGGGAGGATCCCTGCTCCTCGGTGTCAGGCTGGCCGTTTAGCTGCAAGACTTCGAAGTACGTGTCGATCACCAACTCGGCCTCGGTCCGGGAATCACCGGTGCTGGAGTCGGTGATGACGGGATCCTCTGTCGCCAATGCAGCGAAGCGGTTGCTTGTCGGTACCAGAACCGCTGGGCCGACATCCAATGTACAGTGGCTCGCTGGACTGAGATCCGCTGTACGGTGGCTCGCTGGACTGGCAAGACTTGTGGGCGTCCATGGGTGGTTCCGGCTCCGAGCACTCGGCGTGCGTTCTGAATCATCATGGGCTTCACGAGAAGGACTCATCAGCATATCAATGGTAGAATGGAGAGCGTCACATTCCTTCTTCAGGTGGTCTATTGTTTCCCTTTGGGAACAAGAAGATCGAGAAATCTGGCCAGATAGTGTTGCAAATTGGTCTGAAAATTTCTGATCAAGTAATTTTATGTCATTTTGGACCTGTACGATGGCTTGATAAATGACCTGTGGGGTGGGTTCGGGGACTTGATCGGGGATTGTGACACCTGTTAAGTCCCGATCTGTAGTATGCCTTGTTTGCTTGTAATTTATCTGACAAGCTGAACTAAGACAAGACATGGGAAAAGTGTTCCGATGACCAAAAATATACAGACATAGGTCCTTGATGTCATCGGATGCTGTTTGATTAGATCTACGGGATTTAAGTGAAAAAACGGTACTTAGCTTTTTTGACGAGTCGCTTGTTTCGTCGCCATCTTGGACGTCTTCACGGTACTTCTCCATCGCAGCTTCAAAAATAACAATCCTCGCTTGTAACAATTCATCAATGGTAAAATCACTACTTAGCACTGACCGCAATGGCGTAGGCGGCGACACTTGGAATTTAGACACGATATCCTGTATCTTAGTGTCGAGTTTTGATAGAAAACTCGGAGAGCTGACACAACACACGTCTTGTCCGTTGGCTGCCATCTTACGCTATGTGTGTTTGAAGTTCGCTTTATTATTTAGGCACAATGAGATTGCTGAAATCAAAGCATCTCATCTTACCCGTTTAGCAGATAGCCAAGGTCTAGGTATCTTTATCCCCAAATCCAAAACCGACATTTTTAGAGAGGGAAACATGACTTTTCTGCCCATCTCCAACGAATTGTATTCTCCGTATGTCATTTTGTTAAAATACATGTCAAAAGTTGGGATACATATAGGAGAGGATCAGTTCATTTTTACCCCCCTCACCTTTTGTTCTACCTCTAAAACTCACAAGCGTACTCGAAACAAACCCCTCAGTTACACCAGGTGTAGAGAATTATTCTTGGATGCTCTCAAGTCGATAGGATTTGATAACGTTAACGAATTTGGCCTTCACAGCCTCCGGGGGGGGGGGGGGGGGGGGGGGGGCACTCAGCTAGCCAAGAATAACGTTTCTGAAGAATTAATTCTTCAGCATGGTCGCTGGAAAACTACCATGGCCAACAATCGTTATGTTAAAAGAGATCTGAGCCAACGACTTGAGGTACGGTATCCAAGGCCGTATTGACCTTATTACATTTGTTTATTTTATTTGTTTTTTCGTTTTAAGGAGTGATTCAGTAAGTTTTGTCTGCCAACCTAAAACGGCGCCTTGTTGAATTTCCGGATTTAACTCGATATATGATTGCTATGATGTTTGTTTTATAAGAGGGCCATCGAGGCGAAGTGTTACTTGGGCAGTTGCCCTTGCGAGCCAGCGAGGCTTATGTATGTATATTTTTGTATCGTTTTGTTTCCAGGCGCAGACCTGAAGGGCCGAGATGGTCAGTGTTGTAATAAGGCAGGTGTCTAATTGTTTGTATTACGTTTTTTCTATAAATATAATTTTTGGTGAAGTTCATACATCATTAATTGATGTTGTGCATTCAGCATCACTGTGCATGCAGGCCACAATCCCATGCTGTCTCAATAAAATATCGCAAAGAATTTCTTTCGCATACCCTGTTTTGTGTGTGTTGTATTCAGCTGTGTCGGTGTTTAAAACCAAACTATTTTTCATGCGTATGAGCGCAGCGAAGTAGCATGAAACAATGATTTATTCCTTTCGTGTGGCCATTTGGGCACATTTCTTCCTTTCACATTGTCAATACTTAAATATTACAACATTATCTCTCTAAAAACAATCGCTATTGCCTCAATTTTAACTTTGATCGTGCAAAAATGTCGCGAAATTGTATGGCGATCGTGGATATGAATATTCAATTTAGAAACGTTACTGCATTACGCATATTCTTTTTATTCAGAGTCAATGGTATCCTACGGAGCCCCTAAAGCGACATATGACGAATACAAATCACCGTGACAAAATCATTGGATTATTTCATTTCGTGCCCACTAAATGATTTCGTGAGCTCGACATTTTCTCGGTTTGTTTGTCATACAATCCATTATGTTTTTAGGACGTCAACAAAGTGTATCTATAAGTTACGATTCCATCCAGCTAGCAGGTGTCGCGCGAAGCGCGGCATCCCGCTAGTCATAATAATATACATGTAATATACGTGTACAAATACATGTACACAGAATGCTATGGTGGCCCTGAAGGGACATCAAAGACGCGAATTTCATTTACGACATCACATACTTTTTTACGACATCACATAATTTTGTTTACGACATCACATATTTTGTTACGACATCACATATGTTTTTTAACGACATCACATATTTGTTTACGACATCACAATTTTCTATTTACGACATCACGTATTAAATTTACGACATCACAAACTTTTATGTACGACATCACATACTTATTTACGACATCACATATTGCATTTACGACATCACACAATTTTTCACGACTTTTTATTCACGACATGCATGCAAGTCGTGAATTTGTTTGTCGCGAATTGTTTACTAGTAGCTTAGGGCGTCACAGCTGACCCTGCGCGCGCGCGCTTGATGTTTGCTTGCGCTGGTAAATTGCATTCCTTTCCTCTTCTGAGAGTGTAAGCACAACCGCGGTGAGATATGGAGGCTCGTAGTGACGCGACCCACGTTCAAAAGTGAAGTTAGTTTTGTTTTGTTTTGAATGGTTGGCTAAAAATTAAATAACATCGTTATCTCTTTATAAAATCTTGTCAGTGTACCATTTATTCCCGTTACAAATCTGCGTCCCTTTTCTTCAGCAGATCGAAGACATCCTTCGGGGGATGGGATTGGAAGTTTTGAATCCAAATTTTAAGAAGGAGGAGGTACGTCAAACTTTCATTTTTGTTTAAAGTATACTTTGTTATTAGTTTTGGTTTTTAGTTTTTTTGTATTGCGATGGTTTAACCTTTGTGTAGTTATTTTATACACCATCTAGTAACTATCCCGCGAATTGGGTCATATAATAAAAAGCAATATCTTACAGAAACTGAGTTCACGTACGTCAGGCTAAAGTCAGCAAACAGAAAAGGGATTTTGTTGGTTTGACTATAGATGTATTTCGGGGTAATAATCTCATACTCAATAACAAAACAGATCGCACATTTCCGGGGTAATAAAACATGGTATACATCGGGCTGATCGTTCCGTAAACCGGACGGCCGAAAAGCGGAGAGGTGTGCAGCGGGCTATATCTCCCAATATAAAATAACTACACAAAGGTTAAACCATGCATCGCAATACAAAAAACTAAAAACCAATTGCAATAACGTCCAAAGTATACTTTAAACACAAATGAAAGTTTGACGTACCTCCTCCTTCTTAAAATTTGGAATCAAAACTTCCAATCCCATGATGTCTTCGATCTGCTGAAGAAAAGGGACGCAGATTTTTAATGGGAATAAATGGTACACTGACAAGATTTAATGAAGAAATGACGATGTTATTTAATTTGTAGCCATCCATTCAAAACAGAACAAAACTAACTTCACTTTTGAACGTGGGTCGTCACTACAACAAGCCCCATATCTCACCGCGGTTGTGCTTACACTCTCAGAAGAGGAAAGGAATGCAATTTATCAGCGCAAGCAAACATCGAGCCCGCAGGGGCCAGCTGCGACGCCCTAAGCTACTACTAAAAAAATCGCGACAAATAAATTCACGACTTGCATGCATGTCGTGAATAAAAAGTCGTGAAAAATTGTGGGATGTCGTAAATGCAATATGTGATGTCGTAAATGCAATATGTGATGTCGTAAATAAGTATGTGATGTCGTACATAAAAGTTTGTAATGTCGTGAATTTAATATGTGATGTCGTAAATAGAAAATTGTGATGTCGTAAACAAATATGTGAAGTCGTTAAAAAACATATGTGATGTCGTAAACAAATATGTGATGTCGTAAACAAAACATATGTGATGTCGTAAACAAAACATATGTGATGTCGTAAACAAAAGTGTGATGTCGTAAAAAAAATGTGTGATGTAGTAAAAAAATATGTGATGTCGTAAACAAAATTATGTGATGTCGTAAAACAGTATGTGATGTCGTAAATGAAATTCGCGTCTTTGATGTCCCTTCAGGGCCACCATAGAATGCTGCAGTAGTCGATACCTTGTCTGATAAGTAATCACCTTCACCGAACGAAATTACCGGCGGTGCGTAAACCGGTGGAAGGCCATTCTTGTGTTTACACGCCCGGGAATAGAATGTGGTTGAAGACCCAATCCAATTGACGAATCAGTTTTAAAAAGTGAGTACATTTTACCATGAAGGTATATATTGTACAATACATGTTGCACAGATTCAATGTCGGATTGAGTGTTTTGTTATTGAAATAACATAGAAATCTTGCCTGATTCTTGATTCGCAAGAGAAGGAATGATTAGCTTAATTGTGTTGGCATAGCTGTTGCCAGGGCGACATTAGGTTTGTTTGCTTGTCCGTGTCCTTCCTCCATCATGTCCATGGTGCCGGTGTCGTACTAAAACCAGACTCCTATGAAAATCGGACCCGTGTTTTCTATTATTGGTTAAACCCTCTCACGTGAAAGGTCACGCTCCTAATTATCTCCACTTACGCATGCGCAATATTACAAATGAGTACAGATTTCATGGAGTCTGAAATTCATCCTCCACCGGCCATAGAGGTTTTATTTTGATGTCTGTATACAGGGTGAACCTAAAAAAACAAAACCCACCGGAAAATGGCCATAATCCCGAAAGTATATATTTCATTGAAAAACTGAAGTCAATATCAGAAAGTAGGAGCTACAAGCTTTCTTCTGACACCTACATCGCAGGCCTACGGTCACTGATAACTGAGTACCATTGTCTTGAAAACCATAGGCAGATTTCAGAAATGTCCAAATACTAGGTGTGCGTGTTGTTATCTTCGTGTAGGCAAATAAGGTCGCCTGGAAAAGAACAAGAACATAATTCCCTTTGTTATAACCTGTTTATTTGAAACAATAACAATTAAAACACTTATTTGGCTTTCATAAGCATCTTTCTCAGTTACCAGTGACCGTAGGCCTGCGATGTAGGTGTCAGAAGAAAGCTTGTAGCTCCTACTTTCTGATATTGACTTTATTTTTTTCATGAAATGTATACTTTCGGGATTATGGCCATTTTCCAGTGGGTTTTGTTTTTTTAGGTTCACCCTGTAGTTTAGTCCGTGCTTAGTTTAACTCGTATAAAACGTCCTCTTGCGGCCAAATTGTACCCGGTCCCGTTTTTTCATTAAAAAAATAGGTCATTTCAATAGCTTGTTTATATTAAAAATAAGTTGTTGATATTTGAGAGATGACAATAAATCGACAGAATAATGACTATAATATATTATCATATTTATTTTGATACCAAATTATATTTTGTTTTTAATTTTGATTTTTAACTAAATGCCTGTTAGTGGCGGTTCACCGCTGTTGGTTTTCAGAAATAAATAAATCAATAAATAAACCTTTCGGCAAGACGCTTGATCAGAAAATACCTACGAATAATTACCTTTAATTCTGATGTTTATCAGTGTTTTAATTGGGATGAAAATGACGTTTGTGTTTCTTGGGATTTTTCGTCGTCTTAGGAACTTTACTCTTAATCAAGAGAAGTACTGTTGGACAGACTTTTAATGGACAAATACCACATGGAGCCAAGCACGAAGCACTTCAATACATGTAAACAAACTGCGTTATCTACACAAATCCAATAGTAGGCGCTACATGTACATCCAATCGCTGCCTTGTCAAATACATAATACCCGGGGCACCGATGGGAGTTGTTTTTGCACCCTGCCTACCGCCGTGTGTTGTACAGTTAAATTGCGAAAATCACACTCCGCGTTCATTGACCCACCAGGGAATTCCCCATTTGTAGGAGAGTTTAAAAGGGTTTTTACTTTCGAAACCAGCGTCAATGTAAAATGTAAAGTCTAAATGATGTTTTCCTGAGAGTCTTATTACAAATTTCAAAGTGAACAAACACATTGGCAAGGCATGACTCGAACCTGCAACCTCCGGAACACCACTCTACCATCCGAGCTATCTTGCCCTATTTTGGCGGTCTCCCAAATTGTCGCAGTATCTTTGTTAATATAAGGTAAACTTATCTTAATGATGTTTATTTTAGACTATTTACGTTATGTAGCGCCTCTCGTTCAACACATTAAAGGCCTTGGTGGAATTTCACGGAACTGCCGACATTAAATTAAATTGTACCCACTAAAATGTGAATATGATTTATATTCCCATCCTGTTTGGGTGAAACTTACTGCATAATATTAAACATTGAGTGTATAAGAGCAGTTTTAAGGAATGTTCTTGCTTTTTAAATTTTAAATTTGTATTTTTTGTCGAGCTCATGAATAATGCATTTTACGATCCAGTCTGATAAAACTAGCGCATGTGCATAAACCTTATGTCGCCCACGGAGCCCGAGGAACAGCGGTGTTGGTAGAACACACTGGGTCACATCATTAATTGATCCTGAATCTAAACCTATACAATTTGCCCTGCCAAATTTCGAGTAAAAATGACCAAGAAAATGTGATCTTCTCAGTCGAAATGACCGAGAGAAATGTAATTTTTGTTGACTCGGAAAAGTGTAATTTTGACCATAACAAGGATAACCCAATTATTCAGTCTGACCTACATGTATAGTGTGCACCTAACCCTACAAATAGGGCTGTGATTGGACCTCCTTTGTCTTTTGTTTTAAGATAATGGTGACAAAATAAGAACAGATAAAAGAGAGCCAGTTACAGTCATATTTATAGGGCTGGTGTGCATCCTCCTCCCTTTTACGCTCCATGCCCCCTTCTCAACCTAAGCCCCTTCCTGGCACTGAGTAATAGTCGAAACGGATTTGTTTCCTCGTAAGCACACACTCACGATGGCGGAGGCTGCAGCCCGAACCGTGTTAGATACGATCAGCCAGGGGTATCTGGAATGTCCGATCTGCTGCTGTCGATTCAAGGATCCTAAGATGCTAGACTGTTTTCATAGCTTCTGCCTGAACTCTCTGGGAGAGATGGTAAGCAAAGAGACGACAGAGAGGGCAAAGATAACATGTCCAGTCTGCAGGAGAGAGACGAACGTTACTGACAGAGGAGTGCAGAGTCTGTCTTCTAGCTTCTTTCTGATATCTCTAGTCGATGAGATAAACAAACAAGAGCAGTTATTAGAAAAGATAACTACTACTATTGCGACTTGTGAATCATGTGAAGAAGGAAATGAGGCCGTGTCGAGATGCCTTGACTGCAAGGAAAACATCTGCAAGAAATGCCAAAAGGCGCACCGTCGCTTGAAGTTGACCAAAGACCATCGCATTATTCCAGCGGAAGACTTGGACAAACCAAGTGCTTCACCAACAGATGCTACTAAAGCTGTCACACCAAAATGTAGAAAACATAGTGATCAGGTTATGTTTTCACTGTGAGACTTGTGATGCATTGATTTGCGGCATCTGCGTTGCAACTGAGCACCGAATAGCGGAACAATTTAGTTTTGTTTGGTTGCATAGACCAGATTCCTTATTACGTCATCACTATAGCGTTTCTTCTCGTCCTCTCCAGTAATTTGGATAACAATAGAACTGTTTGGTATATAACGTGTCTTCGACCAACGCCTCTCACTTCAGGCTCGTGCACAATCGCTGAATGCAGCTACTGCTATACGCTCTATTTTACTGATATACTTGCATACTCCATTGATTATGTCTACCGAAAAGAATCGTGCTTCTGATGCGAGCACGACGCTAGTGTTCGACAAATTTAAAGACTATTTTGATCGGCGCTTTAATGCTATCGAAGCCCCGATACAAAGTTCTACTGAGAAATAAGCTGGACGCTAACGAACTTTCTAGACCGGGAAATATCGCCCAATTCGAATTTTGCGGCAAGCTTGAAATTACGCTTGATAAGATCATGGAGGAATAATCTAGTTTATTCCTCCATGATAAGATTAAGATAGCCTTCGCCGATAGACCTGACCCCGATTCCGCCATCAAAGAAGCCATCGAGGAAGCCGAGGAGTTGCTAGCTGAAAGAAAAAAGAAGATCCGCATTGCGGATAGCAGCAAGGCCGGCTGGGCGACGGTATCGCATCTATATAAAAAGGCCACTCGTCACCTATCTCCCGACCAGCAAAAGTCCGTCAACATTGCCGAACAAGAGGCCTTGAAAGACTTGGAAACTCGAAAGCGTAAAAAGACGAGATGGGCCCAACCTTGTTCAGACTAGTCAGAGGGATCTGCCTGATCGTCGAGGTACACACTTTTTCGAGGTACACACCACTAAATACTTTGTTTTTTCAGGCTGCATCACTGTGCATGCAGGCCTCAATCCCATGCTGTCTCAATAAAATATCGCAAAGAATTTATTTCGTATACCCTGTTTTGTGTGTGTTGTATTCAGCTGTGTCGGTGTTTAAAACAAAACTATTTTTCATGCGTATGAGCGCAGCGAAGTAGCATGAAAATTTAGTTTTGTTTGGTTGCATAGACCAGATTCCTTATTACGTCATCACTATAGCGTTTCTTCTCGTCCTTTCCAGTAATTTGGATAACAATAGAACTGTTTGGTATATAACGTGTCTTCGACCAACGCCTCTCACTTCAGGCTCGTGCACAATCGCTGAATGCAGCTACTGCTATACGCTCTATTTTACTGATATACTTGCATACCCCTCCCTCCCACCCTATATCAGTTATATATAGATTTATATATTATATCGTATGTGTGTTCTCTCGGTGTATATTTTCTTTCTCCCAACAGGCATGTCGAGCTCTAACTGCTTTACCTGCGGTATGCCAGGACACTGGTCCAGACAATGCCCCTTCACTGCCGCCAGCGATGCAAGCTTCCAACAAAGGTCCAGGTTCAGATCCAACCACTTCCTCGGTGGTCCCGCCAGTAGGAGCGTCCCCGGACGAGCCCCGGTGCCCTACCCTTATGCACTGCCCTCGATTGCAGCTTCGGCAACAGAGTTGTCTAGAGAACCCCGAGGCTCAGCCCCAGCTCAATCCTAATTCTTCTACCGACAAGTTCAGCGATATCATTCAGATTTTGGAATCCAGGGGCAGAAGCTGTTGACGCCTTTGCTCAAAATTGGTCGGGAGAGAATGCTTTACTAGTTCCCCCAGTAGTTTTGATTCCCTCTGTTTTGCATCATTTGCAGTCTTGTCATGGTTCTGGCACCCTTGTGTTCCCATGGTGGCCCTCTAGTCCATTCTGGCCATTACTATGGATACAATTCCCTAAAACGGCGCCTTGTTGAATTTCCGGATTTAACTCGATATATGATTGCTATGATGTTTGTTTTGTAAGAGGGCCATCGAGGCGAAGTGTTACTTGGGCAGTTGCCCTTGCGAGCCAGCGAGGCTTATGTATGTATATTTTGTGTATCGTTTTGTTTCCGGGCGCAGACCTGAAGGGCCGAGATGGTCAGTGTTGTAAGGCAGGTGTCTAATTGTTTGTATTACGTTTTTTCTATAAATATAATTGTTGGTGAAGTTCATACATCAAAAATTGATGTTGTGCATTCAGCATCACTGTGCATGCAGGCCTCAATCCCATGCTGTCTCAATAAAATATCGCAAAGAATTTATTTCGCATACCCTGTTTTGTGTGTGTTGTATTCAGCTGTGTCGGTGTTTAAAACAAAACTATTTTTCATGCGTATGAGCGCAGCGAAGTAGCATGAAATAAGTTAATTGATATCGGTGACACCATCAAATCATTCCGTGGGAGTGTCAATAACATATTGCAAAAGTTCCAGAAAAGCAAAGAGCAATTTGCATCAAACGAAGACTCCATCAAACATGCACGGAATAAATTGCAAACGAAACTGGCTCAGACTTGCAGTGATATTACTGCAAAAGCGGAGGAAGAAATTGCTAAAATTAGAAGCAAAGCAAAGGTAATCACCGAACAAGTCAACAAAGTCGGTCAGGAGAGAGACAGCGAGTACGAAAAGGTGCTCATGCGCAACCGTGACCAGATAAAACGCGCAGATCAGATCGTCACAGCCGTAAACGACTTGATGAGTCAAGTCGATGATTTCGAGCTCTTTGAACTCAAACCAAAGGTGATGCACAACTTGGAATTCCAGAAGGAGCTCAGGTGCGAACCGGCAAAGGTGGATCTTTCGTTCATCGAGGTCAAATGTCAAGATGTCGTCAGTGAAAAGGATCTTGGGAAAATGTTGCTCGAAGAAAAGTGGCAGGTAAAGGAAGAGTTCGGCAAGGAAGAAAACGGTGACGGGGAATTCGGATTTGCTGCAGGTGTTGCCTGTCTCAGCAACGGGGACATTGCTGTGACAGACATACCGCTGAAACGACTATCGTTATTTACCTCCAGTACTAGTGGACGTTACAAAACATCGACTGCTCAAAGCTCCGACAGTAAAAAGCTGGGAAATCCTGTTCGTGTTGCAGTTTCATGTTGTGATCTGCTTTTTGTCACAGACCAAAAGAAAGTGAAGGTTTTTGACAATGAGCTACAGTTTGTTCGTGAGTTTACACCATCGGTTGACAATGCCGAAAGTAATCTTGCTGGTATTGCTCTGTCCGGGCAACAAGTAGCAGTGGTTGATACAGGGAGAAAGGTCGTCAGTGTCCACAACCTGGATGGATCGTTGATTGCAAGCATATCAAACAACATGGTTGAAAATGAGTTGGCAATAAGCAGCAGACGACAGCAGCTGATCTTTACAAACTACGACGAAAAGAGGTTGCTGTGTGTCAATTTTCAAGGCAACGAGGTCTTCAATGTGATGCCCTTGCTGAACGGGGAACCAGGGAATCCGACCGGTGTCCTGTGCGACGGTGATGGGAGCTTCTATGTTGCAGTTCACTCCGGTAAACTCGGAGTCTCTGAAGTTCAACATTTTGACTCCAGTGGTGCATTCATAGCGACAATGGCTCAAGGGTTGTACAATCCGATAGGAATGGCACTCACCCCCTCTGGCGACGTCACTGTCGCCGACAAATTATCCGTCAAGATCTTTGAGAGGATGTAGTAGTCTGCTTCAATTGGAGACAATTATCCCAGTAGTCAAATTTGTTGTATTATTAAATGAAATTGAAACAAAAACATAAAAGATGGCTAAAAACATAATTAGACTAAAAACATACTCATTTTGTACGAGTGATTAAAAAAAATTGACAAATTGGGGGAGACGTTGCTAAATGCAAAGACACAATTAGTTTGTGCATATGAAGAATACAAAACATGTTTCTTTGTTTGAATTAGGCGGGTTTTTTTTTTTATTTTTTATTGATCAGGTTCAAAGCGATCGTATACGTTTGGTAATTGGAACCCAATGTTTGTTTCAATCCTATATAGTTATAGATATATAACTATATATAAAACTAACCAAAGGTGGTAGCGATTTTGAGATATTGCCGAAAACCTGGAGGGGTTATGTCCACGCAGGAAGAATAATCTGCATTGTAATACACAGTCTGAGAAACGTCACTGCAGTAACGCTTCTCAGATTCTCAGCTTCTCATCTTTTTCCATAACCGCAGTACTTCGAAGTGAAACGTTTCTAAAAATGCATTATACTATCCAAAGCTGCTGTATACTTCTTACCAAGAAGGTTTTTTGCCATTAATGTTTGGAGTAATTACCAAACGTATACGATCCCTTTAAGATACCCCCCCCCCCCCCCCCCCCCTCAACATCAATAAAGTAAAACATTTGAACACGAAAAATATAACGAAGTAGAATTTATAATGTTTTTCTTTTCAATCGACCCTAACCATCCCAAATCCTCCAAAATCGTCTTTGCCAAATGGAGGAATTTGCGGAATTAAGGGCACTGGGAAGTTGATGCATCGGGTGATTTTGCAGGAGGGCATATTGAGTGTTTTTGCCACTGGAGGATAATGCAGAATCCAGGTCATAAGGCCCAAACTAATGCTGGAGGATTTTGCAGGATTGAGGTTATTTGTTACTTTGTATATTCACACTGCTCATTTTCCATAGAGGTACAGTCAAGGTGCAAATAAAGTATCTGTGATGTGTCGATGATATAGGAAAAGTGTGCACACCAAGGGTCAAGTGTACGGCTTAGGTCTATTGTTGTAATGTTGTAAATTGTGCACTAAGCAGTTCTATTTTTGGCTGTTTTGTTTATTGTGTGTCTATGTACAAATATACTAGGGTAAAATTATCAAACAGCTACTTGTACTTACTGCACAAATTAGTGTAAATACCGACGACAGTTGTCTGATTTCAGAGCACTCAGTATAATGGTGTAACATTATACCACTACCCTTGTTAAGGCAATTTTGTATTATATTTTTCCCCAGCCATGTCCATTTTTTGTATAAGGTAAAACTTTTCCATTTTTCTGTTATCAAGATTCGGTAAAAAACGTACAGGCCTAAACCCAGGATTTTGCAGGACCAGTAAAAATATTGGAGGATTTATTTTACAGGATTCAGGTTATGTATAAGAAAACTGGGGTAGGGAGTTGGGTTAAGAAAATTGTGAGAAAAACAATTACAAAATGAGATCGATTTTAGCCATCCCACCCATGTACTGTATCTCTTGAGCCACCACTTAGCGTTTAATGAATGCATACATTGTACATATAATTATACTATGCATGTACATACATACAGTTAATGACTGGATCTGGTTTTTTTATTTTTCCCAGTCTTGATTGCGTAGGCCGCCGATGCGTCATATTCGAAGGTCATGGCGTGGTCTACGGCGTACGTTAGAGGGCGCCCGCGTCGCGTCGGCGGGCTCCCCCAGCCTTTGGCATGCTTGGGTTGACAGTTGCAGCTTATTCCTCCATGGTTGCAGGGTATAAAACCCAGACTGGTACCTGGCGAGCTAGCCAATGAATAACAGGTGAAATGCTCAGGTGACCTGACCGCAGTTTAGATTGAACCCGAACCTCGCATTTAACTCGAACCTCACATAAAGCTATAAAATACTACATGTACTACAATATACAGTATTACGTGTACATACATTTACTAAACTGTAGTATGCAGTACTCTAAGGACCTTTGCGTATATTAGCATTTTGCATATTTTGATATAGATTTTAGTTTTTAATAACAAAACAAACCAAAAAACCTTCGGGAATGGCTGGTGTTATTTGGAGCAGTTGCTATATAGTGTTGGTGTTGACATTCTCTGGAGAGTTTTTGATTTATTCCAGTTAATTATCTCTGTGTGATTATATTTGTGTAACTCTTACCTGAAATACAAGTGAATCGGTCACTATAAACAATTGAACATGGTGTATCCTAGTGTGACATTTGTTATGTTGGAACATCTTTTTCAACAGATCCCTTGTAATTTATATGCAATAACTTTACATGTATGGCTCCATTTTGTGGTCATATAATAGTAAGCTGAGGTTTATACATATCTTGCAACATGTCAAAAAGATGTGAAAGAAATGCGTTGTACTTGTTACATCTGATGAGACCTAAATATTTTATTAAATATCAAATTACTCTGAAAACCAATGTTTGAATAGTACAACACTTGCTCAAATCTGTCCAACATCCAAGACAAACGGGAATAAATAGTCAAATAATTTAGTTGATATATGGCATGTAACTAGAAATATACCAAAATGTCACACTTTGTATCTCAACTTCATGGAATGATCCATTTGGAAATAAACTTTCAATTTTATTAGATATTATTTTTCAGAAACATCCTGCAGTTGTAAACAATTGTTTTTTACTAAACTGATTTCAATTTCAAATTATTAAATTTAAACATATTTTCCACCCTTTAATAGTGAGGAGGAGAGATAATTGCCACCAAACTGCCGCCAAACTGTCTCCATAGCTTGGACTATGGAGGAATGTATTATTACTCCTCCATGCTTGGACCAAGAGATAATTGCCATGAAAAGCTATTATCCAAAATAAATACACCTCGATTGCAAATACATTATGTGAAAATTTCAAAGGATAATATTCTTTCCTAAGAATGGAGACATATGTAATGTCCATTATGAACTTCCGTAGCTTTACGCCGAAGGCCTGCACGCGCACATTGTCGTCTGAAAGGCAGGGGCCTAGAGCACAGAGGGCGCGCGCTGCCCTTCATTGGCGCGAGTTAAAAATAGTAACAGGGTTCCCCAGAGTGAGTAAATTGTGCTGCACGCAATGCCTCCTCATCAAATACTGCGCAGTTGTTGAACAAATACATGTACATGTACACAGGATGCTGCGGTAGTCGATACCTCCCTTGTTTCGATAAGTACAACTATACACAAGTGGTCACCTTTCGCCGCTCGAAAGTATACCGGCGGTACCTGGACCAGTGGAATATAGAAAGCCAAAGAGGCATAAACCCCGTTCAACGCATCGATCGGTCTTTTGCATCGACCGATCGGTCTTTTACATCGACCGATCGGTCTTGTACATCGATCGATCGGTTTTTTACATCGACCGATCGGTCTTTCTACCGATCGGTCTTTTACATCGACCGATCGGTCTTTTACATCGACCGATCGGTCTTTCTACCGATCGGTCTTTTACATCGACCGATCGGTCTTTTACATCGACCGATCGGTCTTTTACATCGACCGATCGGTCTTTTACATCGACCGATCGGTCTTTCTACCGATCGGTCTTTTACATCGACCGATCGGTCTTTTACATCGACCGATCGGTCTTTTACATCGAGCGATCGGTCTTTCTTTCTACCGATCGGTCTTTTACATCGACCGATCGGTCGTTGCCATCGACCGATCGATGAAAAAAGACCGATGAAAAAAGACCGATGAAAAAAGACCGATGAAAAGTACACCGCGCCAAAGAGGCATAAACCCGACCAACCTTGTTGACGTACGTGTACATGTACACAATCTAGTTGACCCAATCATACGTTAGATGCATATTTACAATGCATATTCACAATGTATACATTGTACGTACAGTACACTGCACCACGTGCGTAGTCTTCGTATACCATAACACATGTACATGTACAGTACATCATCATCATCATATTTATTTCCACTTAATCAAAAACAAATGATTTACAGACGGTATAAATAAACGTATACGATTAAGCGGTGGGCTTCTCCAAAAAGCAAGCTTGTCAAGTGGAAAGGCCCTTGATGTGTAGAAAGAAAGTAATTATGTCATGATAAATAGAATTATACGGGTTCCATTTTAACTACACAGAAATAAACTTATGTTGCACATAAAATGACAAGGACCAACACAAACAGGACATAACAAATACAATTGTACAATATAACCTACACAGGGGATCGTACAATGAATCTACATGTATCGCAGCTAATTATAATAAATGTTAAGAACGATATTTTTCCAAAAGCAGAAGTTTAAGTTTTTTCTTAAATAAAAGACGACTACGAATACTTCTTAGAGTTTGACTTAATGAATTCCAATATGTTGTACCCTGATAAATGACAAATTTCTTTGCAAGAGCAGTACGTATAAAAGGAACATGGAAATCTTTAAACTGTCTGGTATGATATTGATGAATAACTGCATTAGTCACAAACATTCGTTCAAATGAATTAGGTAATTTATGAGCTACAAGCTGATGCATAAATATTCCTAGCTGGAGTGAATACATATCATTAATTTTAAGAGTATTGTGATTAAAAAACAATGGATTAGAATGAGCTCTAAATTCCACACGGTCAATAACACGCAATGCCCTTTTCTGCAAAACCAAAATTCTATTAGAAAGACAAGAGCTTGTGTTGCCCCAGGCCAGAATACCGTAGGAGATATAAGGCAAAATTAACGCATTATAAATATTATACAAAATATGAGAGGGAAAAAAATATTTCAATTTGTTAATAATACCAATATTTCTTGAAATTAATTTACATAGATAATTTACATGACATTTCCATGATAATTGTTCATCAATAAAAAGACCAAGAAATTTAGTACAGTTGGTTTGATTAACAAGATAATTATCGTACAAAATATCAGTAGGAATTGAACTGGCTGTATTGCTAAACAACATAAAACAGGTTTTATCAATGTTGAGGGATAATTTGTTGGCTTTAATCCATTTAGAAACACCAATGAGTTCTGTATTAATGACGTTAACCAGTGTACCCAAATTGTTATGCGAGTAAAATAAATTCGAGTCATCTGCAAATAAAATAAATGACAAGGTACTAGAAGATTTCTCAAAATCGTTAATATATATTGAAAAAAGAAGTGGTCCCAAAATGGATCCCTGAGGAACTCCACAAACCAACTCTTTAGGTGAAGACTGGTTATCATTAAAAAGTACAAATTGTTTACGATTAGTGAGATAATTTCTGAACCACTCCAAGGCAACCCCTCTAATTCCATAAAAGGAAAGTTTAGCCAAAAGTATATCATGATCTATTGTATCGAATGCCTTGGAAAGGTCCAGAAAAATTCCCAAAGTATGAGAAGACTGTTCATGACCAGTAATAATAGTATTTATCAATTGTAAAATAGCATGAGATGTTGAATGGTTCTCCCTAAACCCATACTGCGAATCAGATAAAATATTATGTTTGGTTAAAAACCGAGACGTGCGAACGTAAATAATACGTTCAAGAATTTTAGAAAAGGTTGTCAGAATGGAAATAGGTCTATAATTATTAACTAAATGGGAATCACCTTTTTTAAAAACGGGAACAACTTTAGCAATTTTCATGGAATCGGGAACAATACCTGTACTTAATGACAAATTCATAATGAAAGCAAGAGGCTTGGAAATGGCAAGAAAAACAGCTTTGATAACAGTACTAGTAATCGTATCATGACCAGAACTTTGCTTATTAGTTAAATTAAAAACAATAGTATATAGTTCATGTTCGGTTACTGGATCAAAGAAAATAGAAGAGGGATTGGGATTATATAGGTAATCATGGTAATTCGAATCACAAGGAGGGATTTGATTGGCAAGTTTGGAACCAATATTAACAAAGTAGTCATTATAATGCTCTGCAATTAAAAGGGGATCATTCGTACACCGGTCATTAATCTTAATACTCGGAACTTCAGATGACGAGCTATTTTTCAAAACTGAGTTAATTATTTTCCAAGTGTTTTTAATGTTGTTTTTTTCTTTATCAAATTGCCGAGTAAAATAATTTTCTTTAGCAGAACGCAGTATAGTTGTGAGTGAGTTTTTATATCGGGTGTACTTTAAACGATTAAGATTACTAGGACAAGAAAGATATTTACGATAAAGTCTATTTTTATAATTGATAGATTTCAGCAAAGCTGGCGAAATCCATTTCGACCGAGGTTGGGTTTTTCTATTGGAATGATTAGTCCTAATAAGAGGGATATGTTTTTCATACAAATTAATAAAAATATTCATAAATTTATTAAAGGAAACATTAGGATTATCAGTATTGAAAACCACAGACCAGTCACAGGAATCCAGGGCAGATTTAAGCCTATGAAGGTTTGCATCAGTAGTTTTACGAAAACTACCAGGACAATAAGATTGAGTTTTTGCCTTAAAAGAAAAAAATGTGAAAACTGGAAAATGATCCGAAATATCAGAAACTAAAATACCAGAATTGGGAGAGGGGAGAATATTACAAAAAATATTATCAATAAGGGTTGCCGAGGTTGGAGTAACTCTTGTGGGTTTATCAATAAGTGGTAAAAATGAATGGGCAAACATAGAGTCCATGAATTCCTGAGTCTGGCTGTGGTCATCAACATTAAGCAAATTAATATTAAAATCTCCAGAGATAAGACAGTACTTATTTTCTACTGAAATACGATCTTGTATAACCTGTAAGGTCAAAATAAAGTCGTTAAATGAGGTTGATGGTGGTCTGTATATAACTCCGGCAATAATATTTTTGTTATTAGGATTCTCAACTTCAATAAAAATTGATTCAAGAGAGTTGGATGAACAAGATAAGTCACGTCTGACTGAATAACGAAGATCAGAGGAAATATAGAATGCAACCCCACCCCCCACTCTGTCCGTTCTGTTAACGGTCTCAAGCTGGTACCCAGGAATGGAATAAATATTAAACGGCACGTCACAATTTTTTAGCCACGTTTCCGAGAGACCTATAACAGAAAATTCAGAATGGAGAGAATGTAAATAATTTAACATTCGATCAAAATTTTTAGGGAGACTTCTAATATTCATATGAAGAAAAGAACAATTTGAATGATTGTTAAAATCAAAAGTCGTGTTTAAGTTTACTTCATTAAAATAACCACATGAAATATTATGATGGTTGGGATTGTTAGGATCAATAACAGGATTAAGACCCTCATAAACGAAGGACTCGTCAAAATTATGACTTAGATCAGCATTCATATCGAAAGTACCGAACGATGAAATCCGTTGACACTATACAGAGAAATATGAGTAAACAAAAAATAAACAAAATATCATACTCTGAGGGATCATATCAATTAAAGCAGGCACACATATCCCGTGATAACTTGGTTTGCACAAGAAATACACACAAGAACAAAACATGACCAAAAAACGAGACAAAACAAGACGAGACAAGGACATTATTATTTATGTAGGTCTATATACTTTAGTGTAAGAAAAGAAAACAAAGCAATATAGAAAACGATGCAATTTACGCAAGATAAGTGTACAAGGGGTGGCAACAAACACCAAAAATGGTGTACAAAATAACAATAAACGACGAAGGTCGCTACTTTAAACACTTACCCATGTGAGGGCAAAAATGTAATGGATTCAGATTTATTAATATCAACATTACAATTTCTGAAGGTCTTCCTTGGATGCCACAATCAGACGAGATCCGTTTTTTCGACGTATTTCGATCCGGCCATCTAGGGTCCATACCTTGTCGGTCAACGAATGCCGCTTAGCAGTGGCGAGCCAGTGCTGACGTTCCTGGGTAAGGCTCTCATGGACGTAAATGTTTGAACCTTTGAATTTGGCTCTCACATGATAGAATGCAGCCCGTGAGTTGTAGTCAACGAACTTTACAACTATTGGTCTTGCCCGTGGTTTACCCGTTTTATCCAGGCGTGGTCCTATGCGGTGAGTTCGATCAATGGCTTCAGGGCGAAGCTCTATACCAAGATGTTGTTTAGCTGCTTCAGTGATTTTCAGGTCAGTGTTCTCGGGTTGGGGCGTCTCTGGAATCCCGTGAACAATGAGACAGTTACGTCGCGAGTATTGTTCTTGTTCAGAAAGCCGTTCACTAAGATGGCGGACATCTTTCTCAAGACTGGCTATCTTCTTATCTCGATTGATTAGTTCCAATTCCAGAGCCTTGTGGATATCCTGAGTTATAGATTCGGCGATAGCCTCCGTAAGTGCAGGGATTAAAATGTCCAGAAGGGTCCTGGACTGGAGGGCTTCGGAGATAGCGACCGTCAGGGAGGCAGGATCAATTGCAGTGGAATCCCCGGTAGCAGTCGAAGCTGGCTTTCTTGGCATCTTGATCAAGAAACATCAGCTCACAGAAACCACGAAAACACGCCGAAAAGAGCCACTTGCAATGGAGCAAAAGGATCAGACGATTCAAGCCTCACATCAAGTGGTAGACCGGTAAAATGTGAAGAAAATGTGCAATTGCCGGGAGCCACCACCAAAAACACGTCCGTTCGCTCTGCTTACATGGTTAACTATATGTACGTAAACATGCTTGTGTCGCAAGGAAGTAGGCCTACATGTAGAAAGAAATCACATGTCCGGTTACATTTCTCTCTTTACGAACTTGCCGTACCGCCTTGTCTACTAGTACTTGGGTAAGTTACCACATGATGATACATGTAGGTCTAGATAGTAGATGAAAGTGTCATCTTATTTTTTCGAGTATTTTGATTGATATTATAGTATTACTACATGTATCATGAAGTTAACAAAATCATCCTGCCTGACATTACAGCCAAGCCTAATTAGCATGCATGTGTCCTCCATTTAGATCAGGTAGACAAGTTTGGGGAAAAAACTAATTATATTCCTATAATATGACTTTCAACTAATTGTTTAAGTGCTTCATCTTGAAGATTTTTGTTACAAACAGTGGTACTCAAACATGCCCCCCCCCCCCTCCCGAGCAACCCAACGTGTATCGTGGTTCGTGTACAATCAAACTTCGTGTACATAGAGTTGGCATATTTGTGTACAAATTGTGTTAGCTGAGACGCTACTTTTTTTTAAATTAATTTATAACCTAACGTTTTAGTACTTTCAATCGAGTTTTTTTGGTCTTGGCCTATCTTTCATTGTGTATCTGAATAGTTAAAAAACCTACGGTTGTCGGGAATTTGCTTGCAAGACATGCAGTGCTCAAGGAGACCATTTCACGAGGGGATCGTGCAGTGGTCAGTCCATTTTCTTAATGGTCGTTGATTGATAAATAGCATCAGCGGCCTTCTCCGACGACGCCAAAAGTGGTGGTCAACCCCCCCCCCCCCAGCCCCCGCCAGGCGTAACACAGAACATAATTATGCCAAAATCACTGAAAGGGAAACTCTACCCTTTTGGCAGTAAATATACAAACAAAAGGGGTTCTCTAAAGTTTGTTATCATTTATTATTTCTGGTTTATTTTAAAAAAAAACACTGTCGCAGCCAAAAGCTGAAATAAAATGGCTTAAAAAAAAACAGATTAAAATATCCACCAATTTTTTTTTAAGTTTAAAAACCCTAAACACTTTCTAAAAACCCTACGATTAAAACGCCTCACGACCCCACGATCCTGGGCAGGGACGTTGAGCTTGGGAGTTTTTTGTTTTTAAGATGTAGGATTAGTATGTCTCAAAAGAAAGATGAAAGTGTCATTTTTTTCTCTCGAGTATTTGATTGATAATACTATAACTATCCTGAAGTTAACAAAATCATCCTGCCTGACATTTACAGCCAAGCCTAATTAACATCAGCATGTATGTGCCCAGTCCATTACATTTCGGTAGAACATTTTGGGGAACAAAATAATTATCTATTCCAATGAAATATTTTTTAAGCATATTGTTTTCAACTAATTGTTTTCGAGCTCCGCCCTATGTTAGCCTTAATCAGTGGTTCCTAATTCCTACAGATTGGTGTTGAAGATTTTTGTTACAAACAGTGGTACTCAAACATGACCCCCCCCCCCCCCCCCCCCCTCACTCCCTTCACCTGTTATTATTTCTCCATGGTTTTCCATATCCATCCATTAAATACATTTCCTTGGTTTTGTCATTGACCTTGTTTACGTGTACATGTATGTACAGGCAAGTACGGTTCATTCACAATACACCAAATCCCCAATCATATGTTAGATACATATTCAGGTATATGAAGACTAATAGTTGGTGTATGTATGCACTTGTGTCACAAGTAACAAATAAATCACATGTCCAGTACAATTGTTCGTACAGCCTTGTCTACTTGTACTACTTAGGTAAGTTACCACACTGTTGATTCATGTGTAGGCCTAGATAGTAGAGAAAAGTGTCATTTTTTGGGTGGTGTAGAAATTTGTTTGCATAATCGATATTGGCATCATTTGTAACATCTTCTTCGTTTTATCGCCAGTATAATATGGCAGCTGCCCGCCCCAATGGTCGACCGCCAGCCTGCATTCCCCGGGAACAACTTCAGTACTTTTGTGAATTGGGTTTCACCAGGTCAGAAACTGCAAGTATTCTAGGCGTTTCGGTGCGAACAGTTGGAAAATATCTCCTACAATATTCCCTTAAAAAGGAGGATAGATGGCATGAGCTAACTGGTAAGAGATAACGTCGTTTTGCACAGTAACATTTTTGAACGATTTTTGATTTCGTATTTGTTTTTGGTGTGAGTGTTTTCACGAAGTAACAAAAACCTGAAAATCAATATTTTTTACGTTTTTTAGTTTTGCTGGCCATTTAAACACATTTGACGCAAATAAGAATTCGACCAAGTGTCAAGGCTAAACGTTGTTTACCTTGTGATGTACATGTATTGTGATTACGCAACTAGACCTCATTGGGGGCGCGCGCTGTCGTGAAGTGCGACGTGCGTGTAACGTGCATGAACTTTATAAGGATGCATGCACGCGCGAATGATGTTGAAAAAGAACAAAATGCGCGCGCTCTCCACTACCACTGTATAAAACTGTATACATTTTCATAAAACGAAGAGTGTGTACAAAGTAACGGGGAAAACAGTTAGGCCTTCGCGTTTTGCTGTTTTCACAAAGTGTAAAAAAAATGTGTTAATTAATTTCTGATTAATTAGGAAAAACTAACAAATTACAACTTTGAATTCGTTAAGAACAGCACACGTTTCTTGACAATGCAAAAATTGTCCAAATCTTGACTGTACATTGAGTGAAAAAACCGTTTTGAAAAACGGCTTGACTTCAAATGTGATTTTCTCGGGACGAGCTTTTTGCAGAATTGTTTTTGTCACTTTGTTAATGAGAACCACGACCAACTACCGTGACGGTAGTATCTCCTGTGTACAAACGCCTATTATCTTTTTTACCGACATGCGTATTCCCACAGACGAAGATACAGACGAATTAATAGAGGGGATCGTCATGGACAATCCTGCGTGGGGTGAAAAAATGATCCACGGAAAAATAGAGTCCATGGGGATCAAAATTAGAAGAGAGGACATCCGGCGGAGCATGCGGAGGGTTGATCCTGTCGGTGTAGAAGAAAGAAAGACTCGAGCTCTACATCGCCGGCAATATCAGGTTGCTGGCCCAAACGCATTGTGGCATATAGATGGGCACCATAAATTAATTCGGTAAGAGCTCAATAATTGCTTATGTAAACAAAATAAATATACAGCAAGGTACCCGTTTTATAAAAAGTGTCACGTTCGCTAAAATAAACGTTAAAGAAAGAAAAATTCATTTCCAATTAATGTCATTTTATAGTTTGAGCATGTTCTCATACAGTTGTTTTCCTAGTACATGTAGCCTACCGGATTTTTCCTAGTTCCGGATCGCTTCAAATAAAAACCTACCTCTTATTGCTTGGTCTCCAATACTATAGGCCTATTTTGTTTAGATGAAGTGCATTTTGAAAAGAAACATATAAGCTTCTTGATACATAAAAATATTTTCAATAAAATATCCAGAAAAGGAATTTTGGCAAGATTTTCGACTCGTACTTAGACATGTTTGAACGGTTTGTAGAAATCACGGGAGCCGCAAAACCGCGAACAAATATTCTGCGACATGTCACTAAAAACGTTTGATTTCATTTATGCCTTTTTGTAGTCTACAGTTGTATAAAACTCATGCATCGATTATTTTTTGAGTAAAAATAAGTCTAAAAGTCTCCAGTATTAAAAAATCTGCCTAAGACTGAACGTGCATCTTTTCCTAGTTCCGGATCGCTCGTAAAATACATGCATCAACTACACACGCGCAAGCGATTTCATATGACGTTTCCTGTAGGTCAAAGTTGATCGGCTCGTTGCCGCCGGCCCGCCACACACGTATAGGACAAAACATTTTAAAACATTTTTTTGCAAGTCCTCTTTTTAAACTTTATTGGAAGTAAAAGTATTCGAAATATATATTTTAAACTGTATTTATATAAATTAATGAATACTTTATCAGAAATAAGGCTTGATTCGGGTTGGTTCTAGCATTTGTTATGTACGACTACGAAGCAGTTTTTTCACCCGATTCGGAATCGATTGAACCGATCCGCAACTAGGAAAAGTGATGTCGGTACTTTTGATGTCGTATTTTCAGAATAAAAAGAGCACAAATATCGAAACAAAAACTGTAGTTTCTCCATCACATAAGGTAAACTACTAAACCTATTTCATTTGAATTTCGAGCATTATACTTGTTGAAAACAGCCTGAATATTTTTTTGCGATCCGAAACTAGGAAAACGTCTGTAGTACCATCGAGAAAACAAATTATCATTCTGTGTCATGCCTAACTAATGTTTGAATGTGCGTACCGCACCTCTATAATTCCACGTTTTCCCAGTAAGATTTCATGCATTCGACCGGTTGCTATAAAGTTTTAATAAGGTCACGGTACTTTCAGCATCCATGCATTTGTTGCAACATTCATCTTATTTCATACAATTTTACTTCCAAATAAGTTTTTTTACAATTGTCGGATGCAGAGGTTGTGTGCTGTCAGTCAAAATATCAATGTGGCTATTATTGACGAACTTCTGAACGGCTTTCCATATCATCAACAAGAATGTTGGCATGTTTTACAATTCTAGTGTAGTCAGTTTATGAAAATAAATTTTAACTAATCGATTAAGCGGAAACTTATAAATGACTTGAATAAGACTCTTTTTTAATTTTAAAACCTTGATGTTCATGTTTTGTTTTTAATTAATAATCCTAGTATATAATTTAAGTCTTTGGCAAACTTGTTCACAGTTGGCGATTCGTTGTGCATGGAGGCATTGACGGCTTCAGCCGCATTCCTGTTTACCTTACCTGCGCTACGAACAACAGAAGCTCAACCGTTTTGGAGTGCTTTAAACGAGCCGTTCAAACATTTGGCCTCCCTGAGCGAGTCAGGTCCGATCATGGTGGAGAAAATGTTGACGTTTGCACATACATGCTCGAGAAAAGGGGCCTCGGACGTGGATCGTTTATAACTGGGCGGAGTGTCCACAATCAACGGATTGAACGACTTTGGAGAGATGTTTTCCAAGTATGTATTTTTTGGGTTGTTTTATCCTACCCCCCCCCCCCCCCCAATCCCCGTACAACCAAAAGCGCCTGCTGAATCTCCCCTTCCATCCCAGTTGTCTAATATCACTCTCGATAACGTTACAGATAATATATATATATATATATATATATTATGAAATAAATTTAGGATACGAGTTAAAATAACTTTGGCATATTTATTTCTGGACAGACTGTTTCGTACCGTGTGGCACTTATCAGCAGAATGACATAGATAAATATGTCATTCTGCTGATAAATATGTCATTCTGCTGATGAGTGCCACACGGTACGAAACAGTCTGTCTAGAAATAAATATGCCAAAGTTATTTTAACTCGTATCCTAAATTTATTTCATAATTATAGCTCTACAGAGATGTATCGAGCACTTTGGATTGTGATAGATGCCAAATTCATTGGATATATATATAGATATATATTTTTTTTGTCATCTACATTTATTATTCAGGGTTGTCTCAACAAATTCCACGCACTTTTCAATATCTTTGAGGACCAAGGGCTACTGAACGTCTTAGATGATTTGGACTTATTTAGTCTTCATTACGTTTATCTCCCAATAATTAACCGGCATCTGAGGTTCTTCCAACAAGCTTACATGCACCACAAAATACGAACAGCTAGCAACAGAACACCCGTCCAATTGTGGCTGGCCGGAGCACTGGTGGAGGGATATCCCGTAGACGACCTTTCCCAGGTATGTTTCCTGCTTGCATGAAAATGTGTAATGCAAGTGTGCAAATTGCCAGAAATATTCCAAATACAAACTGGAATCATAAATAAAAAAATCAGCGAACCTTTGCAAATGAATTCAGAGTCAATAAGGCCATTGAGAAATTATACATGAAACATGTTTATATAAATACGTACATGTTCCAGTACATGTTTTGTTCCATTGCATGATCTACCAATCGCCCATTTGAACGTCATTCTACCTTTTTCATTCAAGATGTACGCTACTATACAGAGAAAAAAGAAGACACGCTTTAAAACTAAAGTGTTGAATCAACATTATAAGTGTGCGGTCAGTGACTAAAAGTTGGGATTTCAACCATTAAACAGTGAAATTTTTTCAATAGTGGTCTATGTTTCCCTCAATAAAATACACCGATATATGTACCTTGTATATAACGCGCGTTTAGCACGCAGTCGAAATATCGCATGCGCATACCCCCCCCCCCCCCCCCTTCACAAACTAGGATTGGGACGCTCCTAACAAATACAAGACTATACAAATTATCAATTCAATTTGACTTCAATTCAAATTCAATTCAATTAAAAAAGCACACGGACACCAACCTTTACTCTGATTTGTTTTTTTATCGCATGCCGTGTTGCCAGTCAATACATCTACCGTGTATGTACAATTAATACTGTAGTGACCATTAAAACATTTTGAAATGAAATATATCTCATCAAAAGCATAAATACAGAAGTCATTCGCTTTCTTCGTTACTTTCACTTAAAAGAATTTCATTGCTGTCTTTGTATGCAGGATGACATAGCTGGATATGGCATCGATGACTTTGTCAATCCGAATGGGGATGAGGCAATCGGTGGAGCAGTAACTGTTCCTGTTACAGCGTTGCCATTCCCTGTTCACGAACAACGAGCGTTTGAGGTCAACTTTCCAGTAGATCCAGACCGGTTGAACGATGAAGAAGTGGCACGTGAATATTTCATTGCAGTTAAAGGATACCTGCAACAGCATTGGCTGCAAATGCAATAGATGTACAGAAGAATAGTTTAGTTGCATAGTACGTTTTCCCCTGAAATACCCCAAATCAAATGCAGTATCTCAAAATGAAAGCTATTATTGGGGGTCAAGTGACAAAATTAAGGCGATGTCACTTTAAAGGTCATATACACCATTTGTAGACATCCAACATTTTTACTACATAATTATTCTTACTCATTTGAAACTAAATAATGTTTGTATAGGCATCCAGCAAAATTATTGCGCTAGTTATCCTGTCGTTGTAGGAATTTTTTTTTTTTAATGTAACTTTTGCGAGACGGCAATCGCGAAAAAATTACATAAGCATACACGGCGGTTAAAAATGAACTCCGTTTTTCTTGCTTTTTTTCTCGGGTTCCATAAGTGCAAAACTTCGGACAGGTCAGTTAAACAATATTTACTACAAAATACACTCCCCCCCCCCCCCCCACCACCTCCCCTAATCCACCCATTCCTGATAATCCAAGCACTTACCAAATGAACGTCCTTTATGACATGTTTCACGAACGAATGCGTTGTTCCCATTCTTTTTTTCCTTTTTTCATTTCTTTTCCCTTTACATGTTCATGTTTAGGTGTTTCAATATTACATGGCTATTGTCAGAACATACGTAGAAATGGAATTGTTTTAATTGTATTATAGTCTACAGTTTACTCTGACGAAACTATATAGTGTACCGTCAAATGAAGTGTCATTTTGAATTCGTATTCTTGTATGTTGATATCAAAGGGTTAATATAAACCGAAGTCATGATATTATGCTTTTAAAGAGTAATGGTTACACCATTTCATCTTTTGGCTATAGTAAGCTGGCGGATGAAAACATTTTAGTTTTATTCGTGTGCTTTTGTGAACAATGCACAATTGTGATTAATATAAACAATAATAACATGCAAATAACATATTTATTTTGGCGGCTTTCAAAGGTCGGTGATTAATACTATAGATTTGTGAATTGTATTAAAATATGACACTTACACAAAATAACACAAGCATTGTATGTTGTATGACAACATTGTAACTTTAACACTTTGTTTTATTATACTATGCAAAACACTAACCACAATTACGGTTGGCTTATATTTGTTAGTGCAAAATAAGGCAGTTTTCTTAAATGTTTACAAAACTAATGTTTCCAAATTTACCAGCTAGGCTGCCTCGTATTTTTAGAGTTTGGTGGACAGCAGCATTAAATATAGACATAAAAAACAATAAATGTGTATTTCCATGCTATTCGGCATTCCAACAAGAAACGACCACGTTTCAATGTTACATCTCCATTACCACGTTTACAGTAATCAACCTGATAATAACGTCAGTATTATCATTTCAACGCGACGCGAGTAAATGACGCACCATAGCCAGTAACCTTGAATTTCAAACGTAATTTCCCGCTTTATTTTATGTACACATATCGAAAAGGAAAGATGATTACAATTATGTGTGAAATGATTGTATATACAATGTATGTGCCTTATTTCTAAACAAAAATGAATATAAAAAGTTAGGCTGTAATTGTACAACAACGGAGCATCACAATAGTACACTACACCGATTGTTACTAGTTTTAGTTTCAATTCAAAAGTAATTTGCAATTAAACTCGGATAATATTAATAAATCACATCAAGATTTCTGATTGGACCTGTCGATTTTGCTTTCTTCATTTTTTATGTTTTCTTATTTTTCCTGAACAAATCAACGACTTCTTGGTGAAGGTAAAATCCTTTCGTGTATTGTTCACGTGTTGTTCATTTTTCAGTCGCAGCGACAATCACATCACATCACACTGATAACACAACTCGACAAGATTCAGTAGTGGATATAATGTGGGACGCATCTCTAAAAAAAAATCATATATACTTATACAAATTGTTATCACCAAACCATTACTATTATATTATGAGTCCAGTTTGTTGTTAAATTTCAGAAAGGAGAATTTGTTATGAAATTTAACATCACGTGTTTTCAAACCGGCAATCGAAATGTATTTTGAGATAGATGTACAATTTACAATGCCTGTGATTTTCATATACGAACATACGGTAAAGGTACATATACACTGCTGCGACCTTTGTTTTTTCGGGTTTTATTATTTCGTACTTATTTTCATTGTTAAATTCTTAAAGGAACTTGTAAATACTTGTAAAATATACATGTCACTAACCAGCGGGCATAATGTTCGAGTTAACATGTAAACATTTTTAAAAAATACACTGCACAAAGTAAGAATGCTCAAAGGGCCGAACTAAAGTATCAAACACTGTGTATCGTGATGAACCACACCGGAAGTAACTGGATACTTTTATTTCAATATTCAACCTGCTACCGCACTGACGTGACGGTGGGCCAGGTAAATTGCTCACTTGGTATAACACCTATTTTATTACTAGTACTAGTACTACCGCACTAGTCTATTTTCTCTGTTCATCCCGTACTAATCACTGTCGATTACATTAGGCCATTCCAAAGCCTACTGTATTCAAAATTCCAAAAGTCATTTGGGTTTTGAATGTTTCATATTTGTCGTGGACCATCGGCAGTTCTAAAATATTCGCGCAGGTTCTTCCCCGGGGGAATTCAGTTTTATCTTTGGCGAACTCTATTGATGGCGTTGGTTGGAAACCTACAGCTGGTTCGCACTGGATGCCGGTTGCAAAAATGATAATGTCCTGTATTGCGATGTCCGTCTGTTCTTCTGAAAATAAGGAAGAAAGACACAAACTTACACATATAAAAAAAACACTTCACTTATTAACAATTCGTTTCGATTTATCATTGTGTTTACAGCAAACAAACTTGTGTGATCATCGGCTAACGTACACACTGCATGCAGTGCCTGCATTGAACATAGGGGTGCGCGGTGCGGGGAGGGGGGGGGTGCGGGGAGGGGGGGGGTGCGGGGTGCGGGGAGGGGGGGGGGGGGGGAGGGTGGGGGGGGGGGGGGGTGGGGGGGGGTGGGGGGAGGGGGGGGGGGGGGGGTGTCGAGTGCGTATGCAAATTATCACTATACATTTATGCCTACGTGTATTTCTCAATGGTCAATCACAGATCACCGACTGTTGGTTTGCATCATACTCCTGAATTATCGCATTTCAGAATGTCTAAGCAGCTTCTTAGAATTTGCAAATGCTATTCAACGTGACCATGCAATCAAAGACCAATCAGATCCCGTGGTTCGAAAGCAGCGCATTCATTAACATAACAACAAAACCCGGAAGTAACTAACGCGTCAAGACTGTGTAGCTGGCTAGACTCCACATGGGTGGCCGGGCAGCGAATTTTTTTTTCCCAAACAGGTTTGCACAATTTCATGAATTATTCAGTAGTTGCGTTGATCGCTGTACAACACTTAGGTAGGTTCTAGGTCTCCTTTTCCCCTTAAATTAAAAATACTCTAAAGATATCAATTTGACTAGGAAAAACGAGGTGACCTACTACACCAGGATTCGAACCCGGGATCTTTGATCCATAGCCAATCCCACTATCCACTACACTACGTATAGCAGCTCCACAACAGCTGTTCTTTAAAGTGATTTATTGTAACTAGTTAACTAATAACAACAATGCTGTGACGTCATGTTATTTTATGTTAAATCACAAACACCTGTTGTTCGGGATCTATGCATGAACTGTGGCTACAAGCAAGTATTGGGTTAAATGGCATCTGACTGGCACCACCCCCTACTACGAGTTTGTGAGACTGTCAAAATTGAGCTAGATAGTTCAGTTAATAGATCACTGGCACGTCAACCAGGAGGTAGCCGATTGAAATACCGCTGTAGTTTTAGGTTTTTTTTGTTTACCTCCAAACACAATTTAATTCAGATTTTGTATTAATTGTTAATTACCCTCCACATCTTGGACATAATCCCTCCAGAAACCAATTGTCCGAAGTTCAGCCGTTCTGGAGTTACTTCCCTCTTCACTGAAGGCTGTAACTCGAAATAGAGTTACCAGTTCCTCTGCAGTTATTGTCTTATTAGCCCCTTCCGTGGCAACGAATAGCGGCTCAAACAACTCAGGGTTGCTCTTCATAGCTTCCAGTACCCCGAGTGTAGATAGCCCTGCACACATTCTAAGAAAAGAAAAAAATATGAACAAGAAGATTTCAATACATGGCGTAAAATTATCCAAATAATTCAGTTATTGTGCGACTGTTGCCTGTAGGCGTACAATTCATGACTTGTTTGGGTGCTTGATTTCAACATTTGACTGTATTTTCATTATGTTGTTAAGAAAATATTAAAAATAGAAATGTTAACAATGTGTTCTTTAAAATTTATTCAGAAAAAGTAGTACAATTGCACACTGAAATGCTTTTTTATTAATTACTTTAAACTAGCAAGGGCTACTCAAACAAATGAACATTCCAAAAAAGTAACTCATACCTGTCTAGTGCTTGGTGACACCGCCCTAACACGTAAAATCTCGTTAAATCTTCTACGATGCGAGGGCTTGTGGTATTTGGAAGCACAACTACACCAGCAAGCTGTACAAGCGCATCCAAATCGCGCAGAATGGTTTCCCTCTGTGTCTCGCCAGCTGTTAGCAACTGGAACGATAACAATTATCAAACAAAACGTCATTGTTCATTGTATGGGAAACATGTCATTTTTTAAAAGTTTGTTCTGTTGTGCCAGTTAATTGACGGTTATTATTAATTATTGAGAAGGTTGTCGACTTCTCCTTTTAAAATTGATCGTCTGATTTTTCCACGGAATGTAAACAAAGTTGGATGGTGCCACGCACAATGAACTTAATAACAGTATAGCATGCAAATGGTTTGTACTCGGCAGCTGGTAACGTTTGATAATGTACGGTCCCTACAATAGTTCGTTTGTACATGTATCTTTCAAAAAAATATTACTAATTGTTGATAAATATTTTCGTTCAGTGTATTGAAAATGAAAACTTCCTTTAACAAATGTAAACACTTATGTTTCAATAATTTGTTAACATGAATTTTGAAAAAAATCGGGTTAAAGAGAAGATCATCCCATTCAGTAACGACTCACGCCTTGAAGCTTTCCTCGTACATCTTCATCACGTACATCATCCAGCGTAGGTAATACTTTGTCCACTCCCCGGGACAACGCGTTGTACAAAGTTCTTGACATAAATATTGGCGATGGCCCACCATGCACTAGGGAGACAGCAATAATGCGGCCGACCATAAAGTGCGTATCTTTCTGCAAACCTTTCAAAAATATACAAAGATAAAAATAAAAAAATGGTTGAGGTTGTTAACACGATAGACACGCAATACGTATAATGGATTGCACTGTAATACCGCAAGATAGATTAGAGACCATTATTACAAAACCCTCGTTCAGTTAGAAAAATACAATATGACCCTTCATTTTCTTTTCTTTTTCTATCATGCACCATGCAACTGTCTCATTCCTTAATGTCAAGATCCAAGTTCAATACTAATTCTTTATCTAAATACTTAAACATATACGTCCAACAAAAATACAAACATTTTTGTGTGGAAATGTATAACTAACAAAATTAATTGGTATAATACTTACATGAAGCGTTTAATGCCAGATTCCGTTTGTCTAAAGGACCTTCAAACACTGGACCAGCTTGTATGTATTGCATGATTAGCCGGAGAAATTCACGGCGTGGTCCACCCTCATCGACAGCACCTTCGGAATTACCTATATCGTCAGTGAACTTAACCGACATCCTTTTACTTGCGGTATAGGAAGACCTTTGAAATCCTCGAAGCGAACTTTCCCAGACATTGTGCCTATTGATATTAAATTTTGCACAACTGTCCTGGTCTATTTTCAGGGAAAGCTCTTGCAGAACGGTTTGGATATCGCCACACCTGTTGAAAAAGTAAATTAGTTAGAACAGTATAAAAATAGTTTGGGATCTCAATGAAAACAAACCAAAATACAATGAAAATAGGCCCATGCACATCAATGTAATTTCACGCCAGCCAAGTTGCTGACGCTGTTGACCCAAAAATTGAAATTCAAGAGCCACTACTTCATGTCTGTCACAATATAAAGCATTAACACATTCCAACTATAAGAGAAAATGACTGAAAACAAAAACAGCAACAAAAATGAAATAATCAAGCAAGGCTTATGTAACTGACGAGGCAAGTCTTGCAAAGTCCTTTCAAATACTAGCATACAACATTACCTTGTATTTTGGGACACTTCCAAACTTGCAGCAATTGCTGCTTCTATGTCGTCTGGCTCCCAACCATCATCCTGTGTAGGGATGGTGCATTCTTCAACGTAAGTTCTAATTGAAACAACAACAGTAACACATGTTATCAAAACAATTCACAAACATTTCATGCATGGTTGGAAAAATAAATATTTATGTTAAGACTATTGATGACGTCTACCGCACATCGCGGAGAATAGCGTGCTAAATTAGGAGGCCAAGTGAGATGGGAAGTCCCTATGGCCAGTTTCTTTTGCAAAATTAATTAACACACCTGTAACTCTGTCTTTGACCAGTTGATGTTGATGGGACATCTTGATCACTAAAACAAACAGTAACATGTTGGTTTAATATAAAAACCTGATTCAAATAAAACAATAGAATTTTCTTATGTTTTATAGAGTTGTCAAAATACTGATGCAAGTAATGAACTCACCTGTAGCTTTGTCTTTGACCAGCCGATGTTGAAGCGGCTTCTTCATTGCTAAACAAATAATAAATTTTGAAAAAACACAATCTGAACAGAACTAAAACAAACAATACTTGCTCTTAATATAGTTTGAATTGTTTGCTCAGCAGAGGACGTTCTTTAGCGTTGTTGTTGGTGTAGATTTATATTATGGCGCGTGCGGCATTTGTTATGCCCTTTGCGCCTACAAAACTGCACCGCGTGGCGCGCGCTCTCGCTTTTATAGCAGGCACGCAGTAGTCTGGCGCTACATAGCGCAACTCACATCGGCCGCGGCCGACGTCAAGGTTTGTGCTCCAAATATAACTACGTTGGCCTCATGCTATATGTGAAGAGGCTAAGCACTGATAGTTCCAGATCCAAGTTTCATCCAATAAGGCAGTTCTTGTTGAACACAGTGCTTGTCAGTAGGTGCAGGTGGCAGAGTGTCGAGAATACCGTTAATAGCCGTACCCGTAAGTGAAGCGACTTACCAGGCGATTTTGGTATGTGGATTTTTAAAGTTAACAATAACAGTTTTATTACGCACAAAACAATGTTTAAAGCTTACCTGCTTGAGCAGGCTTCTGTTGCATTACTTCTAGAAACCATTACTGGTAGGTCATCACCAGCCCTAAAAAGAAATTGAAATGCCAGTGAAAATTAACTTTTTACGAATGTGTAACATAATCTATAACTTTCAATATTTAGCTTACTCAAACAGTAATCAAAAGGTTAATGAACGTACAATTCATGGGTTTCAACATGGTCGTGGAGGTCTGCCATCGGTATCATCGCCTCGCAAGTAAGGCATTTCTCCATCAAGACATCAGATGGTGATAACTGAATATCCTGTCAATGCCAAGCCAGTCAATGCTTTAAATATTTTGGTGAGTGAAGAATGTTGCGTTTATGGGCGTAATCATAGGCCTACATGCAGCCAACATTTCTTAAGATTCTGGGTCACATAGGATGGAAATTAAATTAAGGGGCATACGTGTCACGCTTTATTTTGTGAACTTTTACTGTAATAGGCTACTGTTTCTTACTTAAAGATGAAGCGATTTTGAAATTGGTTAAATTTTGAAATTAGCGAGTAGAAATTGGTTTATGCAGGCAGATGCCAAGCAAAAAATAAGTATATTTTAAAATAATGATCATTTCAAAATACAGCCGCGTTGAGTATTAGCTCGGTGGGGCGGGGGGGGGGGGGGGGGTGTCTCAACCAATGATTTTGAAACAGAATTCAATAGATAAAATAACGAGAACCAATCTTTGTCTAAAGTGTTTGGGATTTCTTTTTCAGGAAACATTTTTGCAAAAAGAAATTAATAAATAGTATAAAAATGTGTTTGTGCATAAGCACAAGCTGTTCTGATTAAATGTTTGCCAAGCCTAAAGTAACTCAGACATAACTGTGCCAACCCGTAGCCCCCTTTTCAACAGTTGTAATAAAATAAGATTGAAAAATGCACCTTTCATGTCGTACTTACTACAGCGTCTACGCTCAGGTCTCGTTGTATTGGACGTACAAAAATTCTCCCCGTCTTTACCATATCCTTAAGATGGGTAGCAGTGTATCCCTTTGAAGACAAAGGGATACGGAGCAGTGTCTTGCTGTTTGGGGGAAGCCGATTCAAGGTGAACCCACCGCCTTTGGACAACTTTGTAAAATTGTCCAACAAAATGTTTTTTATGTCTTGCGGCGATGCAACTATGGGAATCTCCAAAACCTTCTCCCCGAGTCCAGCCATCAAGAGCTCTTCTTTCTCAGCGCTTGAGGGAGCAGAAACCTATAAAGGAGTTGAATTTAAGTGGGTATAATTTGGAACAATAATGCATACAAAGGTCAAAGTAATTGTCGTTTTCCAATTAAACCATATTTTACTATATGTGAATATATATATATATAAAAGTTTAAATAACGTTTCCTGACAACGAAAACATTCTACCTATTAACGCCAAATTGAATACGTCGAATGGACACATTGATATTTAATGAGCCTAGATAAGCGTTTACAATTTATGATAATTGTTATACCGAAGCGAGACATTGGCAATCGCTCGAAAACAATAATAACATTGTACACATACGTATCATGACAATATCTTGTTACGCCAAGCCAGCGGTATCAAGGATACGTTCTTGACTTACCATGGTTCGATCAGACAAGCAAACAAACTTAAATGTTGTCTTCTTGCCTGCTGCTGCTGCTGGTGACGAAGACCTTTTCCTGCCTCCACCCTTTTGAGATTGGCAGTTTAGAAATTTAAAAAGGCCACTTCTCTCCTGGTGCATCAGTTGACTTCTCGGTGCTGTAAATGCCAAACAGAGAAACTTCCTCATTTGAAAAGTACTCAGGAAATAACCATTATATTGTAGACCATGTATAGGCCTATCATATAGAGGGAAAAAATGTTTGCAAGAAATAACAAAAATACTATGAACATCTTCAACAACTGTTTACCGTAATCAGATATTAAAGGTCCAAGCCATTAGGAAATAATCACGATATTTTTTTACTTCAGGATTTTAGAAAGAATATATTTTGAAAAGTTTACCATTAGATGGAACAAAATAACATTAGCATACTATAAGGTTGAACTTCCAAACTGTCATTCATGAAAGATTGCATAATTTGGGAACAGAAAAAGAAACAAAACAGATAATAAGGAATGCACATTCAAGAAATACACTAGTTATAGTTTTTCACAGCTTTTAAAGAAAAAGTCATTCAAATTCAGTAACTCTCACATTTTCAAACTAATTTAGTAATTTTCCATACAATTTCAACGTTTGGTCATCACTATATTTTTAAAATTTTGAGGGGAGTATTCGTCAATACGGAGCAAATCCGTTTATTAGGCGATTTTCAAAGATCAAATTTGTCTTGGATCACTCAATTTCAAACGTCTGCAAACTAAATTAGTCTAATGTGTGCTTGACTCCACTGCCAAGCACACATCAAACTAATTCATTTGACATAATTGTGTAATTGGTCCCATGCATTGGTATTAACAAGTGCGCTTGGCTGAATTTGTCTTGGACACAGAGGACAGACGCAATGATCTGTTTGACTTGCCACGAGTATTATGTAGAATGGAAACGTTTTAATTATGATTCTTACCGGGTTGGTCAGGGGCCACCGTGACTCGACGGCATCTCTGTTTCAGGATGACCTGATCACCCAAACGGGTTACACCGAGTCGATTCAGGTCATCATTACTGATTGATGCTACAGCAGCAACGATTATCTGAAACGAGATGCGATGAAGCTTGATCAGAAACAAGTGGGGAAATCACGTTTTTGATGAGCATGAACTGATAAGCAAATAAATTGTGCTATAAACTGCTTCGTATCTTCAATTCAAGTCAGTCAAACATTTCGTTCTTCTTAATTTATGTTTCCCGTAGATTTCTCGTACAGCATCGTTTTTGAATTTGTGTTTGTGAAGCATTGGAGTAGACAGTGTTTTTTGGGTGTTTCTTCTGGTTTGTTATCCTGTTACAGCGCATTTTTGCGCATTATTTGGACGGTGGTATTTACTGTTGTAAATCCCCCGTGTATGTTCCGCGGGTCAGATGTCAGGGGTATTAAACAAAATCACTACTCACCAAATACAACAAATAATAGGTGTTTTGTTGCATGGGTAACTCTTACAAAAAGTTATAAAGCAAAATGCCATGATATTTGAAGGCAATCATGCACCGTTAACGTGGTTTACCTTACAACCACTTTATGCACATCGACCTAAGGTTGCACTGCACTAATTTAAACCCTATTGAAAACAGTGTAAAATCAACAAAGTTAAGGGCCAAATAACATGCAAGCCGACATCACTGGTTTTTTTTCTTCAAACAAATACTAAATTATTGTCTGATTCTTAATCTTTCGATTTCTTTTCAATTTTGGGTGGGGTAGCCAATTACATTTTTAAATATTCAAAATATATTCGGAACCACAGTCATAAGATTGCTACATACATTTTCCTTGCGGAAGTTTGAGACAACAGCATCAATGTCCGGTATGTTAATGCTCTCCAGAATTTCAATCATTTGATCCATGTCGATACCCTGTTTAAAAATGGGACAAAAAACCGAAATAAAGGTAATAACTCAGCCGAAAGACATAGTTTGTGCATGTGCCCGGCTCACTCCGTATTTGTTACCAGAATAAGCCAGTGCAAACTACATGTATTTATACATATATTATTGGTACATGGTGCATTGATAGTACACATTTATTCTCGTCTAACAACACTACACAGTTCTAAAAATAATTCTAAAACGGGCAGAGGGCATGAATGCATTGTGCGATTTCGTAAATCTTTATACTACTCTGTTTTATTTAAGCCATTTTATTTCAGCTTTTGGCTGCTACATTTTGTTTTTAAATAAACCAGAAATAATAAATGATAATTTTTTTTGGAGAAGTCCTTTTGTTTGTATATTCACTGCCAAAAGGGTAGAGTTTCCCTTTCAGTGATTTTGGCATAATTATGTTCTGTGTTACGCCTGGCGGGGGCTGGGGGGGGGGGGGGGGGGTTGACCACCACTTTTGGCGTCGTCGGAGAAGGCCGCTGATGCTATTTATCAATCAACGACCATTAAGAAAATGGACTGACCACTGCACGATCCCCTCGTGAAATGGTCTCCTTGAGCACTGCATGTCTTGCAAGCAAATTCCCGACAACCGTAGGTTTTTTAACTATTCAGATACACAATGAAAGATAGGCCAAGACCAAAAAAACTCGATTGAAAGTACTAAAACGTTAGGTTATAAATTGATTTAAAAAAAAGTAGCGTCTCAGCTAACACAATTTGTACACATATGCCAACTATATATGTACACGCGAAGTTTTATTGTACACGAACCACGAATAACGATATACGTTGGGTTGCTCGGCTGCCGCGGGCCACCCGGATACCTCGTGGCGACACTGTTTAATGTGCATTATTGACTCGGTAATTAACGAGCTACGTAGGCGTAGCGGGATCTAAGAGATATTCAATGTGTCAATGATAAAACCAAGGAAATCATGTAATGGATAGAACACGATATTGTGATGTGTGCGGATGGATATGGAAAACCATGGAGGAATAAGAACAAGTGAAGGAAGTAGGGGAGTTGGGGGGAGTTGGGGGGGGGGGGGGGGGTCATGTTTGAGTACCACCGTTTGTAACAAAAATCTGTAGGAATTAGGAACCACTGATTAAGGCTAACATAGGCCGAGCACGTAAACAATTAGTTGAAAACAAAATGCTTAACAAGAATTGTATAGGAATATAATTTTTTTGTTCCCCAAACTTTTCCACCTGGTCTAAACGGAGGGTACATGCATGCTAATATTAATTAGGCTTGGCTGTATATCATGTCAGGCAGGATGATTTTGTTAACTTCATGATAGTATTTAAAATCAATCAAATCATCTTTCTTTTGAGACATACTAATCCTACATCTTAAAAAACCCAAAAAACTCCCAAACTCAACGTCTCTGCCCAGGATCGTGGGGTCGTGTGGCGTGTGAATCGTAGGGTAAAGGTTTTTTAGAAAGGGTTTAGGGTTTTTAAACTTAAAAAGTTAGTTTTTCTGTGGCAATTTTTTATGAAATTTAGTAAATCGTTTTGTTTAAGCCATTTTATTTCAGCTTTTGGCTGCGACAGTTTTTTTTTTTTAATAAACCAGAAATAATAAATGATAACAAACTTTAGAGAACCCCTTTTGTTTGTATATTTACTGCCAAAAGGGTAGAGTTTCCCTTTCAGTGATTTTGGCATAATTATGTTCTGTGTTACGCCTGGCGGGGGGCGGGGAGGGGGGGGGGGGGGGTTGACCACCACTTTTGGCGTCGTCGGAGAAGGCCGCTGATGCTATTTATCAATCAACGACCAGTTGAGAAAATGGACTGACCACTGCACGATCCCCTCGTGAAATGGTCTCCTTGAGCACTGCATGTCTTGCAAGCAAATTCCCAACAACCGTAGGTTTTTTAACTATTTTTGAAAGATAGGCCAAGACCCCAAAAACTCGATTGAAAGTACTAAAACGTTAGGTTATAAATTAATTTAAAAAAAAGTAGCGTCTCAGCTAACACAATTTGTACACAAATATGCCAACTCTATGTACACGAAGTTTGATTGTACACGAACCACGATACACGTTGGGTTGCTCGGGAGGGGGGGGGGGGGGGGGGCATGTTTGAGTACCACTGTTTGTAACAAAAATCTTCAAGATGAAGCACGTAAACAATTAGTTGAAAGCCATATTATAGGAATATAATTAACTGTTTTCCCAAACTTGTCTACCTGATCTCAATGGAGGACACATGCATGCTAAATTAGGCTTGGCTGTAATGTCAGGCAGGATGATTTTGTTAACTTCATGATTGATAGTATCATAGTAATACTAATATCTATCAAAATACTCGAAAAAATAAGATGACACTTTCATCTACTATCTAGGCCTACATGTATCATCATGTGGTAACTTACCCAAGTACTAGTAGACAAGGCGGTACCGGTACGGCAAGTTCGTAAAGAGAGAAATGTAACCGGACATGTGATTACTTTCTACTTCCTTGCGACACAAGCACGTAATCCGTATGTTTACGTACATGTACATGTACATGTACATGTACATGTGTTATGGTATACGAAGACTACGCACGTGGTGCAGTGTATACATTGTACTGCACGTACAATGTACATGTACATGTACATGTGTTATGGTATACGAAGACTACGCACGTGGTGCAGTGTATACATTGTACTGCACGTACAATGTACATGTACATGTACATGTATTATGGTATACGAAGACTACGCACGTGGTGCAGTGTACTGCACGTACAATGTATACATTGTGAATATGCATTGTAAATATGCATCTAACGTATGATTGGCTCAACTAGATTGTGTACATGTACACGTACGTCAACAAGGTTGGTCGGATTTATGCCTCTTTGGCGCGGTGTACTTTTCATCGGTCTTTTTTCATCGGTCTTTTTTCATCGGTCTTTTTTCATCGATCGGTCGATGGCAACGACCGATCGGTCGATGTAAAAGACCGATCGGTCGATGTAAAAGACCGATCGCTCGATGTAAAAGACCGATCGGTCGATGTAAAAGACCGATCGGTAGAAAGACCGATCGGTCGATGTAAAAGACCGATCGGTCGAAGTAAAAGACCGATCGGTCGATGTAAAAGACCGATCGGTAGAAAGACCGATCGGTCGATTAGAAAGACCGATCGGTCGATGTAAAAGACCGATCGGTAGAAAGACCGATCGGTCGATGTAAAAAAACGATCGATCGATGTACAAGACCGATCAATCGATGTAAAAGACCGATCGGTCGATGCAAAAGACCGATCGATGCGTTGAACGGGGTTTATGCCTCTTTGGCGTTCCATAGTGGAAGCCCATTCTTGTGTTTTACTCGCACCGAAAATGTGGTTGAAGACCACATCCAACTGACGAATCAGTTTTAAAAAGTGAGTACATTGTAGTTGTAGTACATGTACAATACATATGAATCATGTTACATGTAATACACATTACATGTTGCACAGATTCAATGTGATTGGGTGTTGCTTGAATCATGCCTCATTCGTAAGATAAAGGAAGGATTAGCTTTTGTAGTCTGTAATAGAACACAATAATTGATCCTGAATCTGAACCAAGTTGCTCTGTTCATTTCCGTGTAAAAAATGACACTTTCTCTGGTCAGAATTTTGTCGAAAATGTCACTTTCCCAATCGAAATGACATTTTTGTTGACTCGGAAAAGTGTCGTTTTGACCATGAAGCGCGGATAAATCAAATATTCACTCTGAGTGAAGTAACCAACCCTTAAATTTAAATTTTTTCTTCACTTACCTACCACTTACCCACCTGTGATTTTCCACTTACCCACTTTCAAGAATGACTTACCCAAAACCGGCTTATCAAATAAAGCATAATTAATCTTCTGCAAAAGTAATATTTGAGATCTTGCCACAGAATTGCCATTGGAATCACAGATATAAGTTTACCCTACTGGTAAAAACCCAAACTTTTAAAGTTTTTTTTTTTTGTATTAAAACACACACAGGAAAATCAGATTTGGCAAGATAATTTTCCAGTTGTAATTAGAAAATGGTTTGATGTACAACCACAATAACATTTGTTCACTTTTGTCCGCAGGATGGCAGATGAACCAAGGAAATTGCATGATCAACACTATATTGTCTGAAATTTGTTAATGCTTTGCAGGTTTTGAACAGTTAGGGTTTTTTTAATTTGAAAAAAATGTACACTCTAAACCGCAATTAAAAAATTGAAAAACTGAAAACACAATTATGTTTAAAACCAATCCTTTGGTACAAATCTGTCGCTTAGAACTTCATAATTTCAAAAATGCCGATAATAAAAAACAAATGGCTCAAGCATTTTGTTAAAACTGCAAGTACTTTTTGCCTCATTTTGCTTTCACAGGTTAAATGAGCGGGGATTTCTCTAAAGTAACCAACAAAACACACATAAAAATTAAAAAAAAAAATTAAAAAAAAAAAAAATAAGAGAAAAATCACCCCCCCCCCCCATCGGCCCATCCCCTCCAAAAAGTGTAAAACAAGTTTTAAGACTTTGCAAATTGAAAAAAAAATCACTTTACCCTGCAAGAAAAACAAGATCTCGTCCGATATCATTTACCTACAAGGACCAATGCCTGCTAAAACAATGGGCTCCTTTTAGTGACAAAGACAAACACTGTGAAACATCACTTAACACCCACTAAAGTTAAATTTGGCAGACAGTAATATTTCAAGTACGTCGATCGTTTCGTTGATCGGCACAGCTACAATATTATTGGACATACAGTTCGTGACAAAATGCCACTGTAATGATTCTGAAGCAAGGTCGAGTGCAACTAGCAGTACGATCTACACGTACGTGTTCACTCCACGGACTGTTTTATAAATAAACTGGCACCCCAGCTGTGCAGACATTATGACTAGCACTATTTCAGTCTGGGTATCGGACCATACTTATGCGATGCATGTGCTTGCTGTGCACGCGCTGTACTTCGACAAAAGCAGTGCATTTAAATGGGGACAGGGCGTACACAAAATTATAGCTAAGTTGCCTTAGTTAAAGTAGAAAACATTCACACAATTCGATTCTTTGATTATAAATCATTTCTTTATCATATTTCATCATGATAATCATACTTTAAAGTCACTTACCCAGCAACTTACCCATTTAAAAAAATCACTTACCGCCGGAAAAAATCACTTACCGCCGGTAAGTGGGTAAGCGTTAATTTCGATGGTCAGTTACACCCCTACGTTCCGCCGCCCAAACACTATGAGACTGATCTGAACAAAAATAATATTTTCTCAGTAAATGCTTTGATATTTTCTGAGCTCAATTTGACTTTTTAGGATATGTTATTGCTTTCTGATCCATGGCTGATAGGTCAAAGTAGGGAACAATTAGTGATGTCCGTGTATGGACTTCTGTCCAGTTCTCGCTATTATATTTCTAATGAAAAGGCAATTGTGAGGGACAGCGAACAAATAAATCGGCCATCAAAAAGCAATAACATATCCTAAAAGTCCGATTTAACTCCGAAAATATCAAAGCATTGTTTGTACACAAGGCTCATAGATTTGTTTTCACTCTTCTACAATTATAGGTAGGCCTATTTAGTTTTTCTAATAGTGCGCCTCGTTCGTAGATTCTAAAAAACACTTTTTTTCTGCAGTGGTATTTAGTTTCTGCAGTGGTATTTAGTTTAAGAAATAGTGAAGTAATGTCATCTCGGTAACATTGTGCTTCTCAAATTGATGACAATAACAGAACATTGTGGTATGGTAACTTTGATTGCAGTAGTTGTTGTCGGGGTACAGGGCGAGGTAAAAAAAAAGGAGACTGATTTTGATGCATATTCATGATCTTGATGAAGTCACAGTTTGCCAAAAATGATTTCAATATTTGAATACGAAAGATCTAATACGATTATTAACCTACGTTTGCAAAAAATCGGAATTTTTGTGTGGAATTGTTTCAATAAATAACACATTATGATCAAAAACGTGCATTTTTTTACTAAACAGCCCAAATGGACATACTACAAATTTTCTCAGTTCTGAATGGTCACTTGCTGCGTAATGAGATCAGTAAATTGTCTGTAAATAAACAACACTTTGTATGTGTTTAATGTAAATTTACACACAATGTTGTATTTTAAGAAAGTGTTTTTGTAAATTGATATCTTCTTTGTATACATTAACGCTACACAACACGAAAACTATTATTCGTTGTAGGATATTTTCAAGGTCGCAGTACCGTTATTTCACATTCAAAATTTGTTAAACTAAAATACGGCGATGGTTTGCTACTTTACAGGTGAAAACCCCCGTTATTTAACCCTAAACTATACAGTGTACCTTGCCAGAATCGCAAGCTAGCCGGCAGCGATAATTTTTTCTGCAGGTAGGTTGGTACATTAGCCAATCAGAACACAGATGATGTACAATATAAATGTACACTATGTACCAACCTACCTGCAGATAAAATTATCGCCAGCCGGCAATCGTTGGAAATATCTTACTATTTTCAAACACTGTCTCCAATTTATAAAATTTATTTGCAATACTGTTACACATCCGTAAATGTGGGCCAGCCAACTAGAGTCTGGTTTCCTTACCTGATAAATCTCCAAGGTTTATAAATTGCTCTGTTTTGTTTGAATGAAGTCGGGGAACCAGACTGCAACACAACATTAATGTTATTGGTTTTTCTAGCATCTATGGTCAGCGTCACGAGTATACGAACCCTTTAACCCATCCAATTTAGAAAATTACAGCAAAAGTAAATGGTGTAATATACTACCATGAAGAGGTTATATTTCCGTAACGCGATAGATTCATTTGAAAATCCATTTGTCACGGTTTTGAAAAATTTTCATAAGTAAAACAACGTACACGACAGCTGTTTTTAATCTTTATTTTCACTTTATTGTATTTAGAAATCAACTCTTCAATTTTATTAGCTATTACTTTGTTTTTTAGAAGCATCGAGTTGTAAATAATAATTAGTTATCACAAACTGATTTTAAATCGAGATTATTAGGTTAAAACAAATTGTTCTACGCCTTTTTCTAGCTGTAGTGGAGAGGAGAGACGCTTTGCCATAAAAAGCTATTATTCAAAATAAAAACACCTCGATTTCAAAAAAAATCTGTGAATATTTCATATGTAATAATTATTATTCTTTCTTGTATACATGGAGACATATGTAAAGTCCATTGTGAACTTCCCTATAGTTTTACGTAGTAGACCAGTAGTTTAACATTTGATTAGAGAGTTAAAAATAGCAACTGGGTTTCCCATGAAGCTGTTGTGTAGTTAATATGTTAATAAATTACCAGTGTACTCGTCGGATGATGTACATGTTCATTGTTATGAGTTACCCAACGTATCGTGTTAATGATTCACGTGATGTACAATCGCATGATGTACAGGTATAGGAACCTATTGTCTATATAAAAAGGCCCTGTTGGTTCTCGGGCGTGGTGCCCCCTTCTCAAACGCTGTGCAGTTGTTACACAAAATACACAGATAAATGGTGTTTACGGAAGTAGACCTATACCTCCAACTTGAATTAAGGGAATTGATGTGTTAATATTTTGTGCGACACAAACCTTTCTTCCCCTTGATGTTGCGTAAAGCAGTACTACTAAGTTACTACCAGTACGAGGCTTGATCACACCTTTAGCCCTTCGAAGTAGTTTTGCCATTCTTGTGTTTACTGCGGGATTTCTAGTGCTAAATATTTGTGATTGAAGACCCCATCCAACTGGCGAATCAGTTTTTAAAAGTGAGTACATTGTACAAGTTAAATAGATTCAATGTAATTGATTTTTTTTTAATAAGTGAAATAGCTTCAATAATCATGCCTGATATTCGTTAAAACGATTAGCTTTTGGGTGGTTGTATATGTACATGTACATGAACAATGCACTGTTGGTAGAACAAACTATGGGTCAGATTAATGGATCCTGAATCTGAACGTACCCATATAATTGCTCTACCCATTTCAGGGTAAAAATGTCACTTTCTCGGTCGAAAAGAATACCAAGAAAAAGGTAACTTTTGTTTACTCGGAAAAGTTGAATTTTGACCATGGAAATCAAAGGAGCAAATATAATTTCAAATTCAGTCCCTAGTGTGCACTGTAGTCCTACCAATATGTTGATAAAGTCACTTTGGAATGCTGTACCCATTTTCCGAAAAAATGACACTTTCGCTGTCATTTTGACCAAAAAAATGTTGTTTTCTCGGTCAAAATAAACAAGAACAAGTTCACATTGTCTATATATATATATACTGTTTTTCAATGAAGAGGGCGGGAGATAGTTCATGTTTCATGACAATGAATTTTTGGGGGCATCTCTTTCGAGTGAAAAGTAGTCTATCTCTTTAAAGGAAGTATCGATCACACCCTTTGCAAACAAAAATATTAGTCAGTCTGTATAAAGGTAGTGTACACCATTTGCAAATATCAATGACTGAATAACAACCTTTATTAAGCATCCTGTGAAGTCGCAGCATCTGATGTGCTGCGGTTTTCAAGAAAAGTGGAATTGTTTATCAATTTTCAACGATTGCAGGCCAGACTGGAACCAGATGATTGGAACCAGACTACAAAACAGCATTAATGTTCTTGGTTTTCCAGGATATATGAACACCAAATTAAAAAAACATGTCGGCATCACCATTTTACTATACAAACCCATCAATTTTAGAAAATTACAGCAAAAGCAAACGGTGTATACTACCTTTAAAAGGTTATATATATTTCCAAAACGCGAAAGATCCATTTGAAAATCTGAAAAATCTTCACGGTTTTGAAACTTTAATAAAAAAACAACGTACACGACGGCTGTTTTTAAACTTCATTTTCACTTTATTGTATTTAAAAATAAACTCTTCAATTTTAATAGCTATTTTTTAAAAGAACCATCCAGTTGTGAATCATAGTTTGCTATCACAAACTGATTTCAATTTAAGATTATTAATTTGAAACAAATTGTTACCTTTTTCTACCTGTAACACGTCTTTTTTATAAAGTGGAGAGGAGAGATGCTTTGCCATAAAAAGCTATTATTCAAAATAAATACACCTCGATTTCAAATAAAACCTGTGAATATTTCATATGTAATAATTATTATTCTTTCTTGCATACATGGAGACATATGCAAAGTCCATTGTGAACTTCCCTAGTTTTATGTAGAAGGCCAGTCGTCTAACATTTAATTAGAGAGTTAAAAATAGCAACTGGGTTTTCCCCATGAAGCTGCTGTGTAGTTAATATGTTAATAACTTACCAGTGTACTCGTCGGACGATGTGCATTGTTATGTGTTATCCGTCGTATCATGTTAATGATTCACATGTACAATCACCTGGTGTACACGTAGGAACCTATTGTCTATTATAAGAAGGCCCTGTTGGTTTTCGGGCGCCCTATTCAAACGCTGCGCAGTTGTTGCACAAATACACAGAAAAATGGTTTCTACGGAAGTTGGCCGATACCATCAAAGAAATGTATGTGTTAATATTTTGTGCGACACAAACCTTTCATCCCGTCGATGTTGAGTGAAGCATGTACTACTAATTTACTACATGTACGAGGCTTGATCACACCTTTAGCCGTTCGAAGTAGTTTTGCCATTCTTGCGTTTACCGCGGGATTTCTGGTGTTAAATATTTGTGGTTGAAGACCCCATTCATCTGGCAAATCAGTTTTAAAAAGTGAGTACATTGTACGTGTTGAATAGATTCAATGTATTTGATTTGTTTATTAAAGTGAAATAGCTTAGTAAACATGCCTGATATCCGTTAGAACGATTATAGCTTTTGGGAGGTTGTATGTACATGTACATGTACAATGCAGTCGGTAGAATGCTGTTGGTAGAACAAACTATCGCTCAGATTAATTGATGCTAAATCTGAACGTACACGCTTAAAACTAAAGTGTTGAATCAACCTTATAAGTGTGCGGTCAGTGACTACTCTTTAAAAGGTGGGATTTCAACCATAAAACTGTTGAATTCAACACTCAATGTGTTGAATTCAACAGTTTAATGGTTGAAATCCCACCTTTTAAAGAGTAGTCACTGACCGCACACTTATAAGGTTGATTCAACACTTTAGTTTTAAGCGTGTACCTATTTGCTCTACCCACTTTCCGGAAAAAATGTCACTTTCTCGGGCGAAAGGAAATACCAAGAAAAATGTAATTTTTGTTTACCCGAAAAACTAATATTTTGACCATGAAAATAAAAGGAGCAAATCTAATTTTAGATTCAGTCTCTAGTGTGCACTGTAGTCCTACCAATAGGTTGATAAAGTCACTTTGGAATGCTGTACCCATTTCCCGAAAAAATGACACTTTCGCTGTCATTTTGACAAAAAAAATGTTGTTTTCTCGGTCAAAATAAACAAGAAAAAGTTCACATTGTATATATATATATATATATATATATATATATTGTTTTTCAATGAAGAGGGTGGGAGATAGTTTATGTTTCATGACAATTACCTTTTGGGGCATCTCTTTTGACTGAAAAGTAGTCCATCTCTTTAAAGGAAGCATCGATCACAGTCTTTAAATGTTAGTAAATCTTTATGAAGGTAATGTACACTATTTGCAAATATCAATGACTGAATAACAGCCTTTATTAAGCATCCTGTGAAATCACAGCATTTGATGTGCTGCAGTTTTCGAGAAAAGTGGAATTTTGTATCAATTTCTAACGATTGCCGGCCAGACTGGCCCCAGAATTTGGAACCAGACTACAAAACAGCATTACTGTTCTTGGTTTTCCAAAAGCAAAAGCAAAAGCTGTGTACAACCTAGGTTATATTTCCAAAACGCGATAGATCCATTTGAAAATCTGAAAAATCTTAACGGTTTTGAAACTTTAATAAATAAAACAACGTACATGACGGCTATTTTTTAACTTCATTTTCTCTTTAATGTATTTCAACTCTTCAATCTTATTAGCATTTTTTTTAAAGCATCCAGTTTTAAATAATAATTGTTTATCACAAACTGATTTCAATTTCCGATTATACAATTTAAACAGATTTTTCTACACCTATTTCTACCTGTAACACGTCTTATTTCAGAAGTGGAGAAGGGTTTGCCATTAAAAGCTATTATCCAAAATAAATACTGCTCGATTGCAAATGAATTAGTGAATATTTCAAAAAATAATAATATTTTTTTCTCTGCCTACATGGAGACATGTGTAATGTCCATTACGAACTTCCGTAGTTTTACGCGTAAGGCCAACCGTCTGAACTTTCAACTAGAGCGTTAAAAATAGCAACTTGGTTTTCCCATGAAGCTATAAAAAAGTTACCCTCCTCAAACGCTGCGCAGTTATTGCACAAATACACAGATAAATGGTGTCTACGGCCTGGCCCTTAAGGTCTCAAATATAGTTTTTAGGTTCAGACTCTATAGTGTTTACTGTAGCCCTACGACTAGGTTGATAAAGTCACTTTGGAATGATAAAAAACACCTGTGACTTGAATTGATTTGATCATAACTAGAGGCCCGTAACTATACACAATCGCCATTTCCGCATACTATGCTCTTTCTCGGTTACTCGGAAAGTTTCATTTTGACCATGAACAATATAATTATTCAGTCTGAATTTAGTGTGTACCTAGCCCTACAAACAGGGCTGTATTAATTGACTTTGTTTGTCTATCATCTTGTCGTTATTACAGGCGTCAAGATAAGATAAGATATAATGGCAACAATAAGACACAAGACAAGAGCCAATTACAGCTTTATTTGTAGGATAAGTGTTCACCCTTCTCTATTATTTGGCTCTATGCCAACATAAACCCCTACATGTCGCACACTTTGAGTATTCCTAACTTTCTTGGTTCTGTTTTCGTTATAGGATCATAATCACGATGGCGGAGGCTTCAGCCCGAACCGTGTTGGACACAATTAGCCAGGGGCATCTGGAATGTCCGATCTGCTGCTGCCGATTTAAGGATCCTAAGATGCTAGACTGTCTTCATAGCTTCTGCCTGAACTGCCTGGGGGAGATGGTGAGCAAAGAAACAACAAAGAGGGCGAAGATAACATGTCCAGTCTGCAGGAGAGAGACGGGCGTTCCTGATGGAGTGCAGAGTCTGTCTTCCAGCTTCTTTCTGATATCTCTTGTCGATGAGATAAGCAAACAAGAGCAGTTATTAGGAAAGGTAACCACTACTAGTGCGACTTGTGAATCCTGCGAAGAAGGAAACGAGGCGGTGTTAAGATGCCTCGACTGCAAGAAGAACATCTGTAAGAAATGTCAAGAGGCGCACCGTCGCTTGAAGTCCATCAAAGACCATCGCATCATTCAAGCGGAAGACTTGGACAAACCGAGGGCTTCACCAACAGATGCTACTAATACTGCCACACCAAAATGTAGAAAACATAGTGATCAGGCCATATGCTTTCACTGTGAGACTTGTGATGTGTTGATTTGCGGCATGTGTGTTGCAACTGAGCACCGAACAGCTGCTGAACATAAGTTAATTGATATCGGTGACACCATCAAATCATTCCGTGAGAGTGTCAATAACATATTGCAACAGTTCCAGAAAAGCAAAGAGCAATTTGCATCAAACGAAGACTCTATCAAACATGCACGAAATAGATTGCAAACAAAACTGGCCCAGGCTTGCAATGACATTTCTGCAAAAGCCGAGGCAGAAATTGCTAAAATCAGAAGCAAAGCAAAGGTTATCACCGAAAAAGTCAACAAAATCTGTCGGGAGAGAGACAGCGAGTACGAAAAGGCGCTCATGCGCAACCGTGACCAGATAAAACGCGCAGATCGGATTGTCACTGCCGTAAACGACTTGATGAGTCAAGTCGATGATTTCGAGCTCTTGGAACTCAAACCGAAGGTGATGCACAACTTGGAATTCCAGAAGGAGCTAAAGTGCGAACCGGCAAAGGTGGATCTTTCGTTCATTGGGGTCAAATGTCAAGATGTCGTCAGTGGAAAGGATCTTGGGAAGATATTGCTCAAAGAGAAGTGGCAGGTGAAGGAAGAGTTCGGCAAGGAAGGTAACGGTGATGGGGAATTCCAATTCGCCAGAGGTGTTGCATGTTTCAGCAACGGCGACATTGCCGTGACAGACAAAGAGCTGAATCGACTATCGATATTTACCTCCACTGGACGTTTTAAAACTTCGGCCGCTCATAGCGCTCATCAGCTTGACGCTCTTCGGGGCATTGCTGTCACCTCGGACGATCTGCTTTTTGTTACTGACAAAAAGAAAGTGAAGGTTTTTGACGACAATCTTCAGTTGATTCGCGAATTCACACCATCTAAGGAAGAATCAAGTCAGTTAACCGCTATTGCGCTAGACGCAGCTGGAGAACGACTGGCTGTGGCTGACTCGGGCAGAAAAGTTGTTTATGTGCATTTGCTGGATGGCTCGTGAGTAGCAACCATTCCAAATGGAAATGTGACACATTATTTAGCGATGGATAATATGGATCGCCTGTTAATTTCTAACTACGCAAACAATACCCTCTCCTGCGTAGACCTCGGGGGCAATGCGGTGTTCAGTATCAAGACACTTGTGGACCAAAAACCTGCGAATCCTACCGAGATCCTTTGTGACAGTCACGGCTACTTTAATGTAATTGTTCATCAAAATGAAAGGGGGAACTTAAAAATACAGCAGTACGACCCAAATGGATCACTGGTAGGAACTTTAGCAGAAAAGCTGTACAATCCAATACAAATGGCTCATACACCCACTGGTGACATGGTTGTTACAGACGTACATTCCATCAAGATCTTGCAGCGGATGTGAATTGTCTGCTAGGCGCTGCTGCCTACTTGAACCAAGTTGCACCTGATATGGGGCCCGTGCACAAGTACCCCCTCATATCATACATCTTATCGGACTTATCTGACAATTTAAGTGGCTGGTTCATGGGAAATAATTCCATACACGGACACCACTTGACACCCAGTGCACAAACACCATTAGACTTGTGTGAACAAAAGTGTTTTCTCAGTAAATGCTTTGATATTTTCTGAGCTAAACTTGACTTTTTAGGATATGTTATTGCTTTCTGATCAATAGCTGATAGGTCGAAGTAGATTTTTTATAGTGATGTCCGTGACTAGATTTCTATCCAGTTCTCGCTATTATATTTATAATGAAAAGGCAATTGTAATTGACAGCGAACAAAGTTATGACAATAAAAGAACATTGTGGTATGGTAACTTTGAATGCAGTAGTTGTTGTTGAGGTATACAGGGCGAGGTAAAACAAAAGTGACTGATTTTGATGTATATTCATGATCTGTTCATTTCATGATGAAGTCACAGTTTGCCAAAAAAAGATTTCAATATTTGAATACAAATGATCTAATACGATTATTAACCTTTTTATGCAAGAAATCTGAGTTTTATCGTGGAATTGTTTGAATAAATAACACATTATGATCAAGAACGTGCATTTAAAAAAAACCTAAACAGCCAATTTAACATACTACAAATTTCCTAGATTATCTGTAAATAAACAACACTTTGTATGTGTTTGATGTATATTTACACAAAATGTTGTGTTTTGAGAAAGTGTTATGGTAAATTTATGTCCTCTGTATAAATTAACACTACAACACGAACACTTTATGGATGCTTGATGATATTTTCCAGCTCATATTACCGTAATTTTACATCCAAAATCCGTTAAATTAAAATACGGCGATGGTTTGTTATTTTACAGGTGAACATTATTTTACCTCAACAAATACAGTGTACCTTGGAAGATCGCTATGAGCATTACTCTTCTCGATCATTGTATTTATAGACCGCAGGCTGGTGGCCTATTTGTACAAGTGTTTATACTTCCATGAGTCCACATAAAGATTTTTGGAAGTGAGAGGTCGATTTTTTGCTCGATATTTCTCTTTAACGTAATGCAATTTTTTCAGTTTCTACAAATTGAGATACTACGTGTATCGTAACAAATTTACAAAGGCCTTTTCAAAGAAGGACTGTCTTAAAGAAATAAATGTACCGAAAAAATTGTAGAAACCCCAACTTTTACACGCTGATTTACCTATTCGAGGGGTCCAGAAGTGCGCCACTAGCTAGCTTCAGGCTCTATTCACGGGGAACTTATACGCGAGACAACTCGTACGCAGATTGGTCAACTCGTACGCGGGACAACTCGTACGCGGTCCAAAATTGTGGTTCACATACAGGTGACATTGATCAATTAAAAAGGCGAATCTGTACGAATGTTGACAGTATTAACCTTTTTGGCAATAGCCTTGTACACATTTTCGTCAACAATGTTAATTCCAATAAATGTAACGATGTACAAGTTGCATGAGATTTAGTCAGTTTCTTTCGGTTTTTAAGAAGGCATTTGTGTAAGATTTTACTATTGTTGATTTAACATCTTGGTTTTAATTTCGTAATCATTTCCACTGTAGTACTGAACTTGAATCAAGGACATTGTGGCTCATTTACGCGAGAAAAAAGGGATAATATTAATAGTCTTTCCTGCAAATGGAGACATATGTAAAGTCCATTATGAACCTCCGTAGCTTTACGCCGAAGGCCTGCGCGCGCACATTGTCATCCGTGAAAGGAAGGAGCAATTAGCGCTGCCCCTTTACTTGCGCGAGTTGAAAATAGTAAATGGTTTCCCCCCATTATAGTTAGTAAATTGTGCTGTGCCTCCTCATCAAATACATGTACTGCGCAGTTGTTACACAAATACACGTACACAGGAAGCTGCGGTAGTCAATGGGTGTTCTGACATGTTCTGATATTAAGTGATCTGCTTTCGCCGCTCGAAAGAAACGGCGGTACCTGGACTGGTGGAAGGCCATTCTTGTGTTTACACGCACCGGAATGTGGTTGAACTACCCCATCCAACTGAAGAATCAGTTTTAAAAATTGAGTACTGTACATTGTACAAATAGATAACACATTACATGTTGCACAGATTCATTGTGATCGAGTTTTTTTAAGAAATAGCTTAGAAATCATGCCTGATTCGTAAGATAAGGAACGATTAGCTAGTTTGTTAGTAGAACACAATAACTGATCCTGAATCTGAACCAAGTTGTTTTGCTCTTTTCCGTGAAAACAAAATGACACTTTTTTTTCGGTCAAAATTACTAAGAAAATGTCACTTTCTAAATCGAAATGACCGAGCAAAATGTCATTTTGGTTGACTCGAAAAATTGTCGTTTTGACCATGAAGCCGATAAAACAAATATTCACTCTGAGTCAGAGTAAATATTTGTCACACTGACTCGGAGTGAATACTTGTATTTTTGTTTTAGTATGACCTATAGTAATGGCTGGTTACACCCCTATGTTCCAACGCCCCTATGTTCTGACGCCCCTATGTTCCGACGCCCTCCCCTCCCCCCCCCCCCCCCCCCCCCACTAATGCTCCGACGCCCCCCTGATGTTCCGACGCCCCGGCCTATGTTCCGACTTCCGACTCCCCGGCCTATGTCCCGACCCCCCGGCCTATGTCCCGACGCCCCGTGGTTGTATAATGTACTGTACATGTACATGTACATGTACAATGCAGTCTGTTGACTCCCATTATTGGGTAAAAAATATCACTTTCTCGACCAAAAAGTATCATTTTGACCATGGAAAAAATAGAAGCAAATATAATTTAAGATTCAGTCGTAGCCCTACAAATAGGTTGATCAAGTCCCTTTGGAATGATAAAAAAACTCTTGTGACTCGAATTTATTTGGTCATGACTAGAGGCCCATAACTATACACAATCGCCATTTCTACATGCTATGCTCACCTCATTTCCGGGTAAAAATTCATTCCTTCTCGGTAATCTTGCGACCGATTAAATGTCGCTTCCCGGTCTAAATGAACGAGAAAAATGTCATTTGTTTTTACTCGGAAGGTGTCATTTTGACCATGGAAAGGATAAAGCAAATGTAATTTCATCAGTCTGACCTAGTGTGTACCTAGCCCAATAGGGCTGTATTTATTTGTTCCATTTTGTCTATAATCTTGTAACCATTACAGGCGACAAGATGAGATAAGATAATGGCAACAAAATAAGACACAGGACAAGAGCCAATTACAGCCCTATATTTGTAGGATGAGTGTTCACCCTTCTCCGTTTCAGCTCTATGCCAACATAAACTCCTTCATGTCGCACACTTTGAGTTTTCTTAACTGTTTTTGTTCTGTTTTCGTTATAGGATCATAATCACGATGGCGGAGGCTGCAGCCCGAACCGTGTTGGACACAATTAGCCAGGGGCACCTGGAATGTCCGATCTGCTACTGTCGATTCAAGGATCCTAAGATGTTAGACTGTCTTCATAGCTTTTGCCTGAACTGTCTGGGTAAGATGGTGACGAGAAAGACGGCGAAGATAGCATGTCTAGTCTGCAGGAGAGAGACGAACGTTCCTGAGGAAGGAGTGCAGAGTCTGTCTTCTAGCTTCTTTCTGATATCTCTTGTCGATGATATAAACAAACAAGAGCATTTATTAGGAAAAGTAACTACTACTGTTGCGACTTGTGAATCCTGCGAAGAAGGAAATGAGGCTGTGTCAAGATGCCTTGACTGCAAGGATAACATCTGCAAGAAATGCCAAGAGGCACACGGATTTCTGAGGTACACCAAAGACCATCGCATCATTCCAGTAAATGACCTGGACAAATCGACGGCTTCACGAACAGATGTTACCAAGACTGGCACATCACCCAAATCATGTAGAAAGCATAGTGATCAGGCCATATGCGTTCTCTGTGAGACTTGTGATGTGTTGGTTTGCGCCATTTGTGCTGCAACTGAGCACCGAACAGCGGTACATAAGTTGATTGATATCGGGGATGCTATCGAATCATTCCGTGAGAGTGTCAAGAACATATTGCAAAAGTTCCAGAAAGACAAGGAGCAATTTGCATCAAACAAAGACTCCATCAGACATGCACGGACTAGATTGCAAACGAAACTGGCTCGGGCTTGCAGTGATATTTCTGCAAAAGCGGAGGCAGAAATTGCAAAAATCAGAAGCAAAGCAAAGGTAATCACAGAACAAGTCAAACAAATCGGTCAGGAGAGAGGCAGCGAGTACGAAAAGGCGCTCAGGCGCAACTGTGACCAGATAAAACGCGCAGATCAGATCGTAATGGCCGTAAACGACTTGATGAGTCAAGTCGATGATTTCGAGCTCTTGGAACTCAAACCGAAGGTGATGCACAACTTGGAATTCCAGAAGGAGCTCAAGTGTGAACCGGCAAAGGTGGATCTTTTGTTCATTGGGGTCAAATGTCAAGATGTCGTCAGTGAACAGGATCTTGGCAAGATGTTGCTTAAAGAGAAGTGGCAGGTGAAGGAAGAGTTCGGCAAAGGAAGGAAACAGTGACGGGGAATTCCAATTCGCCAGAGGTGTTTCATGTTTCAGCAACGGGGACATTGCTGTGACAGACAAAAGCCTGAATCGACTATCGCTATTTACCTCCGCTGGACGTTTTAAAACTTCGGCCGCTCAAAGCGGTCATCCGCTGGTGGCTCCTCGGGGCGTTGCTGTCACCTCAAATGATCTGCTTTTTGTCACGGACAAAAAGAAAGTGAAGGTTTTTGACGGCAATTTTCAGTTGATTCGCGAATTCACACCATCTAAGAAAGAGGCAAGTCAGTTAACCGCTATTGCGGTAGATGCAGCTGGAGAACGACTAGCTGTGGCTGACTCGGGCAGGAGAGTTGTTTATGTGCATTTGCTTGGTGGCTCGTTAGTAGCAACTATTCCAAATGGAAACGTGGATGTTGATTTAGCGATGGATAATATGGATCGCCTGTTCATTCCGAACTACGAAAATAAAACCCTCTCCTGCGTAGACCTCAAGGGCAATGAGGTGTTCAGTATCAAGACAGTCGTGGACAAGAATCCTGCGAATCCTGCTGGGATCCTTTGTGACAGTCACGGCTACTTTAATTTAGCTGTTCATCTTGGTAAAACGAGAACCTCAAGAATACAACAGTACGACCCAAATGGATCACTGGTAGGAACTGTCGCCGAAAAGCTGTACAATCCGACAGAAATGGCCTATACACTCATTGGCGACGTGGTTGTTGCAGACGGACATTCTATGAAGATCTTGCAGCGAATATGAATTGCCTGCTAGGCCCTGCTGCTTACTTGTATCAGGGTTAAACCACATCTGCTATGGGCTCTATGCTCAAGTACCCCCTCAGCGGAAAGAAAAGGCGAGCTGGGGGAGTCATAAGACGCCATCTTACCTGACTTCAATTTAAGGCCGTTTTCCAAATTCTAGCTTCGTCTCCGTCTGTGCTTCGCTCATACAGTTTAGCAATGGTGATGGAGCTGGTGATTTATTTATCGTACTTGCAACAGCATGGGGCTAATTAAGCTAACCATAAAGTGCGTGCCGATATTTATCACTAAATCAGAGACCTAAACTCTCTGAGATTATTATCCTTGATGTGTGAGGTGCTGGCAACCGCTCAGACTCGTCTCGTTCCCGACGCAACCGATGTCTACAAACTAGCTGTCTCTCTGAATGTATAAGAGTAAAAAGCCCACTCTCAAAAATAGTGAATCTCTTATAAAACCAATCCAACAAGAGTGAAATTGAGTTTTTCAGAGAGGCAACTCCAAAAAAGTGAAAACCACTCCAAAAGAGTAAATTCTCACTCTTCCGAGGAACCATATGAAAAACAAGTATAACAGAGCTGTCCTTCATAATTATGGCTCCTCGAAATAGTGAACAGTTACTCTTCTTGAGTGATTTTCCTTTTTTAAAAGTTGTTTTTTGCTCTGAAAAAGTAAATTTCACTTGTTTGTGTGAGTGAACTTCTCACTTTTATACATTTAGAGAGTTGATCTGTGTTTAGGTTTCAAAACATCTAGTAGGGGTATGATGCGGCGCCGCGTTGATTGCTTGATCGGAGTTGCTAAGTTTTTAGCATAGTGTAACACAACCAGGTACATGTATGTAAACACAATATAGTGCGAGCTGATTGTTCTTTTACCATCCAACTGGCCCTTTTTTCTTTTTCTTACTGGCCTGGACTGGCCTAAATACACAATTGTTGCTTGTAATCGTTAATAGGATTAACCCAATTGTTAAGCTTATTATATGCAAATTACTCAAACAATACAATTGCCAACAGAGGGCTAGTCAGTATATAAACTGTTTCACATTGCTTATCATTGAGGACTTGTGACTGGGTGCTGTAGGAGAGACACGTGTGTGTATGTGTCGTGTGTGTATTTCGTTTTTGGTTGCCGGCCTCATGTGTCGTACACGTAAGTTTAATTTACATGCAGTTATGTGCCCGTACCCCCTTTTCAGTCGCACTTGTTTATTCTTTCAGCATTGTATAAGTTTTTAGTAGCGTTAGGTTGTATTCATTTTAGTGGAACTTTGCATGTTATCCAGCATGGATAACATGCCATGCAATTATATATTTGTTTTTAATTTCACAAACTGAATCCATACTGCTTAAATTCATACTGTCTAAAAAATTGTATATAATAATTAAAAACCAAAAGACGTGGCTTTAAGAAATATAATTTATTTCTTCATTCATTTTTGTTGTGAGTTTGGTTGTCTACTGGCGGATTCCGGGTGGGTTTCATTACAATACTAACGCGGTCCTGCTCGAGTCGGTGACACATGTGGCCGCTAGACGGCGTCCATACACGGCATCGGCCTTAGAGTAGTAGTTTATTCGGTGACAAAACATATTGTTTCCATCTTAATCTGATATCTACTGAAACTGTAATTCCAAAAGCTTAAAGATCCAAAAACTTAACAAAATCATTATGATAATCAATCACACGATGACGTCATCATGACGTCACCTCAATTTATATCTTTAACACATCCCGATATACCTGCATACCAAGTTTGAACCTAATCGGACTTGTAATTCATTAGAAAGAGGGCCTCCAAATTTGCACTTTGATTTGACATCACATGATACCCGATTACGTCATCGTGACAAAAAGGTTCGACACTTGAAGAAACAGCTCTTGTTTTTGTTAATTTGTGTTTCTTTTGGGGGTCTCGCTAGCTGAACCAAGTTCAGGAATTGTCTATTCAATCACTATTTGTGTATGTGGTATGTAGTATCTATGGGTTTGTATCCGAATTCAAATAGTGAACGTTGAACAATAGAGGACAATAGCCTGGGTCCACAATTGACATAAAGTTCATGATTGAAAATCGTAGGAGGCCTTCCAAAAACGTTGAAGTATAACAAAAGAGGGACAGTAGGGGGTCCACGATGGAAGATGCTCACACACATGGGTGTATGGGTTTCTTAATTCGGTACCACGTGGAGACCTAAACACAATGGGGACAATGGGAGTCAAAATGTCTCCACAGGGTAATTTCTATAGATTAGTAGGTCTCCACCAAAAAAATAACGACATATTTTTTTTTATTTTAATAAAATTACTTAAACACTAGGGTTAAGATGTGTGTTAGGGTTAGTGTTTGGATTATGGTATAATATAGGCTATTATTGTATTGTAAACGCGATAAATTCATTTGAAAATCTGAAAAATCATCACGGTTTTGAAACTTTATTAAATAAAACAACGTACACGACAGCTGTTTCTAAACTTTATTTTCACCCTGTTGTATTTAAAAATCAACACGTTTTTTTGAAGCATCTAGTTGTAAATAATAATTTGTTATTACAAACTCATTTTAATTTCATATTATTACATTTAAACAAATTTTTCTACACCATTTTCTACCTGTAACACGTCTCTTTTTAAAAGTGGAGAGGAAAGATGCTTTGCCATAAAAAGCTATTATCCAAATTAAATACACCTCGATTGCACATGAATTCTTTGAATATTTCCTAGGATAATTATTATTCTTTCCTGCATATATGGAGAGATATGTATAGTCCATTATGAACTTCCGTAGTTTTACGCGGAGAGCTCCAGTCGTCTGAACTTTCAACTAGAAAGTTAAAAATAGCAACTGGTTTTTCCCATGGAACTATACAAATACAATTGGTTTTTCACCTCGAACGCTGCGCAGTTGTTGCACAAATACACAGACAAATGGCGTCTGCGGAAGTAGGCCAATACCTTCAACTTGAATAAAGATAATTTATGTGTTAATATTTTGTGCGACACAAACCTTTCATACCCTGGATGTTGAGTGAAGCAGTACTATTTACTACATGTACTAGGCTTGATCACACCTTTAGCCGTATAAAGTAGTTCTTTTGTTTACCTCGGTGTTTCTTGTGTTAAATAATTTGTGGCTGAAGGCCCCATCCAACTGGCGAATTAGTTTTGAAAAGTGAGTACATTGTACATGTTGAATAGATTCATGTAATTGATTGTTTAATAAGTGAAATAGCTTCGTATTTTATAGTAAACATGCCTGATATTTGTAATAGAATGATTAGCTTTTGGGGGATTGTATTGTATGTACATGTACATGTACATGTACAATGCAGTCTGTTGGCTCTACCCATTTCCGGGTACAAAATGTCACTTTCTAGGTCAAAAAAAAAGTGTTATTTTGACCATGAAAAGGATAGAAGCAAATCTAATTTTATATTCAGAATCCTGTGTGCACTCTAACCCAAAAGGTTTGAAGCGTGGGTATGTAGGGGTGACTGGGACAACTGCAAAATAGGTTTTCTTATTTTGGCGAGTGGTGCGTTGGGAGGGGGGAACCCCTGACAGACCCCCAAAAATTCGATTTAATCATAATCTTGAGTGCAAACATAATTTCTTCATGAGTCGAAAGTTACCATGTACTGAGTAGAATTTGTATACTTAAGAACAATATAATTGGTGCTAAGTACACTTAAGATGGTCTTTAATTAGTGCTAATTACACGTTTTATCATAATTTTGAGTGCAAGGAATGAAAAAAACACCTGTGACTCAAATTTCTTTGATCATAACTAGAGGCCCGTAAATATACACTATCGCTGTTTCCGCATACTATGCTCTTCCCATTTCCGGGTAAAAATTGAAACTTTCTCGGTAATTTTGCGACCTAGAAAATGTCGCTTTCTCAGTCAAAATGAACGAGAAAAATGTCATTTGCTTTTATTTGGAAGGTGTCATTTTGACCATGAAAAGGATAGAGCAAATATAATCAGGTTAACCTAGTGTACCTAGCCCTACAAATAGGGCTGTATTTATTGGCTCTCTTTTGTCTATAATCTTGTCGCCATTACAGGCGAGAAGACAAGTATGTTGGTAGAACAAACTCTGGGTCAGATTAATTGATCCTGATTCTGAAGCTATATATATTTGCTCTACCCATTTCCGGGTACTAATGGACACTTTCTCTGTCGTGTTTTTACTCCGAAGGTGTCATTTTGACCATGGAAAAGATATGGTTAAATACAACTTCATCAGTCTGACCTAGTGTGTACCTAGCCCTTCAAATAGGGCTGTATTTATTGCCTCCCTTTGTTTATCATCTTGTAACCATTATAGTCAACAAGACAAGATGGCAACAAAATAATACACAAGACAAGAGCAAATTGCACCCTTCTCCATTTTACAGCTCCATGCTACTCCCCAATGTAAGCCCCTTCCTGTCGCACACTTTGAGAATTCCTAAGGTTTTTGTTTCCGTTTTTGTCGTTAGGATCATAATCACAATGGCGGAGGCTGCAGCCCAAACTGTGTTGGACACAATTAGCCAGGGGCATCTGGAATGTCCGATCTGCTGCGATCGATTCAAGGATCCTAAGATATTAGACTGTCTCCATAGCTTCTGTCTGAACTGTCTGGGTAAGATGGTGACGAGAAAGACGGCGAAGATAACATGTCCAGTCTGCAGGAGAGAGACGGTCGTTCCTGAGAAAGGAGTGCAGAGTCTGTCTTCTAGCTTCTTTCTGATATCTCTTGGCGATGAGATAAGCAAACAAGAGCAGTTATTACTGCTATTACTACTATCAGTGCGACTTGTGAATCCTGTGAAGAATGAAATGAGGCCGTGTCAAATTGCCTTGATTGCAAGAAGAACATCTGCAAGAAATGTCAAGAGGCACACCAATTTCTGAGGTGTACCAAAGATCATCGCATCATTCCTACAGATGACCTGGACAAATCGACGGCTTTACCAACAGATGCTGCTAAGATGGCCACACCAAAATGTAGAAAGCATAGTGATCACACCGTATGCTTTCACTGTGAGACTTGTGATGTGTTGATTTGCTCAATGTGTGCTGCAACTGAGCACCGAACAGCGGTACATAAGTTCATTGGTATCGGGGATGCCATCGAATCATTCCGTGAGAGTGTCAAGGACATATTGCAAAAGTTCCAGAAAAGCAAAGAGCAATTTGCATCAAACGAAGACTCCATCAAACATGCACGGAATAGATTGCAAACGAAAGTGGCTCAGGCTTGCAATAATATTTCTGAAAAAGCAGAGGCAGAAATTGCTAAAATCAGAAGCAAGGCAAAGGTAATCACCCAACAAGTCAACACAATCGGCCAGGAGAGAGACAGCAAGTACAAAAAGGCGCTCGGGCGCAACCGTGACCAGAAGAAACGCGCAGATCAGATCGTCTCGGCCGTGAACGACTTGATGAGTCAAGTCGATGATTTCGAGCTCTTGGAACTGAAACCAAAGGAGCTGAAACCAGAAGGAGCTCAAGTGCAAACCGGCAAAGTTGAATCTTTCGTTCGTTGGGGTCAAATGTCAAGATGTCGTCAGTGAAAAGGAACTTGGGAAAATGTTGCTCAAAGAGAACTGGCAGGTGAAGGAAGAGTTGGGCAAGGAAGGAAATGGTGACAGGGAATTCCAATTTGCCTTCGGTGTTGCATGTTTTAACAACGGGGACATTGCTGTGACAGACACAAAGCTGAATCGACTATCGATATTTACCTCCACTGGACGTTTCAAAACTTCGGCCGCTCCCCCGGCACAAACAATTATGCTTGTATGAACAAATATACTTCACGGGTGGGAGAAGTCTCAATGCCTGAAGCTTGACAAAGTAAAATCTTGCATGTGTGCATAGTTTCTACAGCCGCATGTAAATTGTACATGTACATGTACATAGAAATTGTACACCATAAGTATATGCACTTATAAGACTGTGGTCAGCAGTCCAAGCCCAAAAAGGTCATCTCCCAGGCTTGTGGCTTGGCAGCTGTCATGGGGGTCGTAAATAACCGTCTGATCAAGCTGGTAAGGTTCGTACACAAAACCCCCGGTGTCGGGGGTTTTGTGTAGAAATATTAAGGTACCAACTTTCACGACAACGTGCTGGTAATGTAGCGGTCATCAGCTGGACGCCCCTCGGGGCGTTGCTGTCACCTCGGACGACCTGCTTTTTGTCACAGACACACAAAAAGTGAAGATTTTTGACGGCAATCTTCAGTTTATTCGCGAATTCTCACCCTCTAAGGAAGGGGCAAGTAGGTTAACCTCTATTGCGCTAGACGCAGCTGGAGAACGACTAGCTGTGGCTGACCGGGGCAGGAAAGTTGTTTCTGTGCACTTGCTTGATGGCTCGTTAGTAGCAACTATTCCAAATGAAAATGTGACATATTATTTAGCGATAGATGACATGGAGCGCCTGTTCATTTCTAACTACAAAAATAAAACCCTCTCCTGTGTAGACCTCAAGGGCAATGAGGTGTTTAGTATCAAGACACTTGTATTGTGGACAAAAATCCTGCGAATCCTACCGGGATTCTTTGTGACAGTCACGGTTACTTCAATGTAGCTGTTCGTTACGGTGGTGTGGGAACCATACAAATACAACAGTACGATCCAAATGGATCACTGGTAGGAACTGTAGCCGAAAAGCTGTACAATCCTCTAGGAATGACCTATACACCCACTGGCGACATGGTTGTTGCAGACAGACATTTCATCAAGATCTTGCAGCGGATGTGAATTGCCTTCGAGGCCCAGCTGCTTATTTGAACCAAAGTGCATCTGCTGTGGGCTTTGTGCACAAGTACCCCCTCTATCTGGGCCTCTCATTAAGAAAAAGCAATTGGGGGTAATCAATTCAGACGCCATTTTATCTGACTTCAATTTAAGTGGCTGGTTCCTGGGAAAATAATTCCATACACGGACACCACTTGGCACCCAGTGCACAAACACTGTGAGACTTGTCTGAAAAAAAATGTTTTCTCAGTAAATGCTTTGATATTTTGTAAGCTAAACTTGACTTTTTAGGATATGTTATTGCTTTCTGATCAATAGCTGATAGGTCGGAGTTGATTTTTTTTTTAGTGATGTCCGTGTATGGATTTCTGTCCAGTTCTCGCTATTATATTTCTAATGAAAAGGCAATTGTAAGAGACAGCGAACAAAGAAATCGGCCATCAGAAAGCAATAACATATCCTAAAAAGTCAAATTTAACTCCAAAAATATCAAAGCATTTTTTTAAACAAGCGATAAGATTTGATTTTGTACTCTTCTACAATTACAGGTATTTAGTTTTTCTTATAGTTCTCGTTTGTAGATAAACAAAAACACACCTTTTTCCTGCAGTGGTATTTAGTTTAGGACATTACTGAAAAAAATGTCATCTCGGTAAAATTGTGCTTCTCAAATTTATGACAATAAAAAAACTTTGTGGTATGGTAACTTTGATTGCAGTAGTTGTTATCGAGGTATACAGGGCGAGGCCAAAGAAAGTGACTGGTTTAGATGTATATTCATGATCTTTTCATGTCATGATGAAGTCACAATTTGCCAGAAATGATTTCAATATTTGAATACAAAGATCTAATAGGATTATTAACCTATTTTTGCAAGAAATCTGAATTTTATTGTGGAATTGTTTGAATAAATAAAACATCATGATCAAGATCGTGCATTTTCCGTCTAAACACCCCAATTTAACATACTACACATTTTCTCAGTTCTGAATGGTCACTTGCTGGGTAATGAGATCAGTAAATTGTCTGTAAATAAACAAACACTTTGTATGTGTTTAATGTATATTTACACAAAATGTTGTATTTTAAGAAAGTGTTTTTGTAAATTTATATCCTCTTTGTATACATTAACGCTACACAACACGAAAACTACAGTATTATTCGTTGTAGTATATTTTCAAGGTTCCAGTACCGTTATTTTACATTCAACATTTGTTAAACTAAAATACGGCGATGGTTTGCTACTTTACAGGTGAAAACCCACGTTATTTAACCCAAAACTATACAGTGTACCTTGCCAGATTCGCAAGCCAGCCGGCAATCGTTGGAAATATCTTACTATTTTCAAACACTGTCTCATATTTATACAATTCAGTGAGTCCTCATTTTATTTGCAATACTGTTACACATCCGTGAATGTGTGCCAGCAAACTAGAGTCTGGTTTCCTTACCTGAACAATTTCCAATGTCTATAAATTGGTCTGTTTTGTTTGAATGAAGTCGGGGTACCAGACTGCAAAACAACATTAATGTTCTTGGTTTTCTAGCATCTATGGTCAGCGTCACGAGTATACGAACCCTCTAACCCATCCAATTTAGAAAATTACAGCAAAAGTAAATGGTGTATACCACCTTTAAGAGGTTATATTTCCGTAACGCGATAAATTCAATTGAAATCCATTTTTCACGGTTTTGAAATTGTAATAAGTAAAACAACATACATGACAGCTGTATTAATCAACTATTTCAATTTTATTAGCTATTACTTTGTTTTTTAGAAGCATCGAGTTGTAAATAATAATTAGTTAACACAAACTGATTTCAAATCGAGATTATTAGGTTGAAACAAATTGTTCTACGCCTTTTTCTAGCTGTAACACGTCTCTTTTCAAAAGTGGAGAGGAGAGACACTTTGCTATACAGAAGCTATTATTCAAAATAAACACACCTCGATTTCAAATGAAATCTGTGAATATTTATTAATATTCTTTATTGCATACATGAAGACGTATATAAAGTCTATTGTGAACTTCCCTATAGTTTTACGTAGTAGACCAGGGCCCAATTCCATAAAAGCATTCTAACTTAGTATATTACTAGGTTTTAGCAAGATTCCAAATGCCTAGTTGGTTGCTTGCTAGCAATCAACTAAATCGCATTCCATAACACCATTCTGTGAAACATTCTTACTAGTTGCTTGCTTGCAGCTTGCTAGAATGGTGTGGGGTTTGCATAATTGCCAAAGTACATGGTCAGTTTGAGTTAACAATAGGGAAAGAGTTCAAATCAGGTCATGCTGTGGGTTGTATTGTCAATGCATTCCTCGGTACCCTATCGGCCTAAGCACATGTTTCAGAAATGGCTAATTCAGAGAGTGTTCAAATCAAAAAAGAGGAAAGAAGCCTTACTCGACTCAGGAAAATCTGTCCTTGACTCTGCGCATAAGGATGTCAATACAAATTCCCAAAAGATGAAAGATTGAAAGTGACTTAGAATGGTGCTAAGGATTTAGACATACCCCAAACCTATTCCAATTTTAGCAAGCAACTAGGAACCTTGCTAAGCGTATAATGGTTTTATGGAATATATTTAGCAAGTAACTAGAGATAGAAAGGAAGTTAGCAACCAACTAGGCTTAGAATGCTTTTATGGAATTGGCTCCTGTAGTTTAACATTTGATTAGAGAGTTAAAAATAGCAACTGGGCTTTCCCATGAAGCTGTTGTGTAGTTAATATGTTAATAAATTACCAGTGTACTCGTCGGATGATGTACATGTTCATTGTTATGAGTTACCCAACGTATCATGTTAATGATTCACCTGATGTACAATCACCTGATGTTCAGGTAGGAACCTACTGTCTATATAAAAAAGGCCCTGTTTGTTCAAACGCTGTGCAGTTGTTACACAAAATACACAGATATTAGGCCTAAATGGTGTTTACGGAAGTAGACCTATACCTCCAACTTGAATTAAGGAAATTTATGTGCTAATATTTTGTGCGACACAAACCTTTCTTCCCCTCGATGTTGAGCGAATCGGTACTACTAATTTTCTATATGTACTAGGCTTGATCACACCTTTAGCCATTCGAAGTAGTTTTGCCATTCTTCAGTTCACCGCGGAATTTCTGGTGTTAAATATTTGTGGTTGAAGACCCCATCCAACTGGCGAATCAGTTCAAAAAGGTAAGTACATTGTACATGTTGAATAAATTTAATGTATTTGATTTGTTTATTAAAGTGAAATAGCTAAACATGGCTGATGTCTGTTAGAACGATTAGCTTTTGGGAGGTTGTATGTACATGTACATGTACAATGCAGTCGATAGAATGCTGTTGGTAGAACAAACTATCGCTCAGATTAATTGATGCTGAATCTGAACGTACCTATTTGCTCTACCCACTTCCCGGTAAAGATGTCACTTTCTCGAGCAAAAGGAAATACCAAGAAAAATGTAATTTTTGTTTACTCGAAAAACAAATATTTTGACCAGGAAAAGGAGCAAGGAGCAAATCTAATTTTAGATTCAGTCCATAGTGTGCACTGTAGTCCTACCAATAGGTTGATGAAGTCACTTTGGAATGCTGTATCCATGTTTTGGGGAAAATGACACTTTCTCTGTCATTTTAACCAAGACAATTGTCGGTTTCTCGATCAAAATAAACAAGAAAAATGTTATTGAACATAATCATATTTTGCTTTTCACTGAAGAGAGTGAGACATAGTTCATGTTTCATGACAATGAATTTTTGGGGGCATCTCTTACGAGTGAAAAGTAGTCTCTTTAAAGAAAGCATCGATCACACCCTTTGCAAACAAAAATATTAGTCACTCTGTATGAAGGTAGTGTACACTATTTGCAAAATATCAATGACTGAATAACAGCCATTATTAAGCATCCTGTGAAATCACAGCATCTAATGTGCTGCAGTTTTCGAGAAAAGTGGAATTTTTTATCAATTTCTAACGATTGCCGGCCAGACTGGCCCCAGACGATTGGAACCAGACTACAAAACAGCATTACTGTTCTTGGTTTTCCTGCATCTATGAACACCAAATTTAAAAAACAGGTCAGCATCACAATTTTACTGTACAAACATCCTAACCATCAATTTTTGAAAATTATAGCAAAAATAAAAGCTGTGTACAATCCATGTTATATTTCCAAAACGCGATAGATCCTTTTAAAAAAATGAAAAATCTTAACATTTTTGGAACTTTAATAAATAACTTCATTTTCTCTTTATTGTATTTCAACTCTTCAATCTTATTAGCATTTTTTTTAAAGAAGCATCCAGTTGTAAATAATTATTGGTTATCACAAACTGATTTCAATTTCCGATTATAAAATTTAAACAGATTTTTCTACACCCATTTCTACCTGTAACACGTCTCTTTTCAGAAGTCATCATCATCATATTTATTTATTTCCACTTAATCAAAAACAAATGATTTACAGACGGTATAAATAAACGTATACGATTAAGCGGTGGGCTTCTCCAAAAAGCAAGCTTGTCAAGTGGAAAGGCCCTTGATGTGTAGAAAGAAAGTAATTATGTCATGATAAATAGATATTATACGAGTTCCATTTTAACTACACAGAAATAAACTTATGTTGCACATAAAATGACAAGGACCAACACAAACAGGACATAACAAATGTACAATATAACCTACACAGGGGATCGTACAATGAATCTACATGTATCGCAGCTAATTATAATAATCGATGTTAAGAACGATATTTTTCCAAAAGCAGAAGTTTAAGTTTTTTCTTAAATAAAAGACGACTACGAATACTTCTTAGAGTTTGACTTAATGAATTCCAATATGTTGTACCCTGATAAATGACAAATTTCTTTGCAAGAGCAGTACGTATAAAAGGAACATGGAAATCTTTAAACTGTCTGGTATGATATTGATGAATAACTGCATTAGTCACAAACATTCGTTCAAATGAATTAGGTAATTTATGAGCTACAAGCTGATGCATAAATATTCCTAGCTGGAGTGAATACATATCATTAATTTTAAGAGTATTGTGATTAAAAAACAATGGATCAGAATGAGCTCTAAATTCCACACGGTCAATAACACGCAATGCCCTTTTCTGCAAAACCAAAATTATATTAAAAAAAACAAGAGCTTGTGTTGCCCCAGGCCAGAATACCGTAGGAGATATAAGGCAACATTAACGCATTATAAATATTATACAAAATATGAGAGGGAATATTTTTTTTCAATTTGTTAATAATACCAATATTTCTTGAAATTAATTTACATAGATAATTTACATGACATTTCCATGATAATTGTTCATCAATAAAAAGACCAAGAAATTTAGTACAGTTGGTTTGATTAACAGGATAATTATATTAGAAGTGGAGAAGGGTTTGCCATAAAAAGCTATTATCCAAAATAAATACTACTCGATTGCAAATGAATTAGTGAATATTTCATCAAATAATAATAATTGTTTGTCTGCCTACATGCATGGAGACATATGTAATGTCCATTACGAACTACCGTAGTTTTACGCGTAAGGCCAATCGTCTGAACGTTCAACTAGAGCGTTAAAAATAGCAACTTGGTTTTCCCATGAAGCTATAAAAAGGTTCCTCTCCTCAAACACTGCGCAGTTATTGCACAAATACACAGATAAATGGTGTATACGGCCTGGCCTTCCAAAAATGTCTCAAAAGTGTAAATTTTGACCATTGGAGCAAATATAGTTTCAGGTTCAGACTCTAGTGTTTAGTGTAACCCTACGACTAGTTTTGGAATGATAAAAAACACCTGTGATTCGAATTTATTTGATCATAACTATACACAATCGCCATTTCCGCATACTATGCTCTTTCTCGGTTACTCGGAAAGTGTCATTTTGGCCATGAACAATATATTAAGTCTGACCTATCCCTACAAACAGGGCTGTATTAATTGACTCTTTTTTTGTCTATCATCTTGTCGTTATTACAGGTGTCAAGATAAGATAAGATATAATGGCAGCAATAAGACACAAGACAAGAGCCAATTACAGCCCTGTTTGTAGGATAAGTGTTCACCCTTCTCTATTTTTTAGCTCTATGCCAACATAAATCCCTACATGTCACACACTTTGAGTATTCCTAACTTTGTTGGTTCTTTTTTGTTATAGGATCATAATCACGATGGCGGAGGCTGCAGCCCGAACCGTGTTGGACACAATAAGCCAGGGGCACCTGGAATGTCCGATCTGCTGCGATAGATTCAAGGATCCTAAGATGTTAGACTGTCTTCATAGCTTCTGCCTGAACTGTCTGGGTATGATGGTGAACAAAGAGACGTCGGAGAGGGAAAAGATAATATGTCCAGTCTGTAGGAGAGAGACAGTCGTTCCTGAGAAAGGAGTGCAGAGTCTGTCTTCTAGCTTCTTTCTGATATCTCTTGTCGATGAGATAAGCAAACAAGAACAGTTATTAGGAAAGGTAACTACTATCAGTGCGACTTGTGAATCCTGTGAAGAAGGAAACGAGGCCGTGTCAAGATGCCTTGACTGCAAGGAGAACATCTGCAAGAAATGCCAAGAGGCGCACCGTCGCTTGAAGTCCACCAAAGACCATCGCATTATTCTAGCGGAAGACTTGGACAAACCATGGGCTTCACCAACAGATGCTACTAAGACGGCCAAACCAAAATGTATTAAACATAGTGATCAGGTTATATGTTTTCACTGTGAGACTTGTGATGCATTGATTTGCGGCATGTGTGTTGCAACTGAGCACCGAACAGCGGAACATAAGTTAATTGGTATCGGTGACGCCATAAAATCATTCCGTGAGAGTGTCAAGGACATTTTGCAAAAGTTCCAGAAAAGCAAAGAGCAATTTGCATCAAACGATGACTCCATCAAACATGCACGGAATAGATTGAAAACGAAAATGGCTCAGGCTTGCAGTGATATTTCTGCGAAAGCCGAGGCAGAAATAGCTAAAATCAAAAGGAAAGCAAAGGTAATCACTGAACAAGTCGACAAAATCGGCCAGGAGAGAGACAGCGAGTACGAAAAGGCGCTCATGCGCAACCGTGACCAGATAAAACGCGCAGATCAGATCGTCACGGCCGTAAACGACTTGATGAGTCAAGTCGATGATTTCGAGCTTTTGGAACTCAAACCAAAGGTGATGCACAATTTAGAATTTCAGAAGGAGCTCAAGTGTGAACCGGCAAAGGTGGATCTTTCGTTCATTGGGGTCAAATGTCAAGATGTCGTCAGTGAACAGGATCTTGGCAAGATATTGCTTAAAGAGAAGTGGCAGGTGAAGGAAGAAATCGGCAAGGTTTTTGACGGCAATCTTCAGTTGATTCGCGAATTCACACCATCTAAGAAAGAGGCAAGTCAGTTAACCGCTATTGCGCTAGACGCAGCCGGAGAACGACTAGCGGTGGCTGACTTTGGCAGGAAAGTTGTTTGTGTGCATTTGCTTGATGGCTCGTTAGTAGCAACCATTCGAAATGAAAATGTGACATTTTATTTAGCGATGGATAATTTGGAGCGCCTGTTAATTTCTAACTACGAAAATAAAACCCTCTCCTGCGTAGACCTCAAGGGCAATGAGGTGTTTAGTATCAATACACTTGTGGACCAAAAATCGGCGAGTCCAACTGGGATCTTTTTTGACAGTCACGGCTACTTTAATGTTGCTGTTCATCTCGGTGACAGGGGAACCGCAAAAATGCAGCAGTACGACCCAAATGGATTAATGGTAGGAACTGTAGCCGAACAGCTATACAATCCGATACAAATGGCCTATACATCTAATGGCGACATGGTTGTTGCAGACAGACATTCCATCAAGATCTTGCAGCGGATGTGAATTGCCTACGAGGCTCTCACTTACTTGATTCAGAGCCAACCACATCTGCTATGGGCTCTATGCTCAAGTACCCCATCAGAGGAAAGAAAAGGCGAGCTGGGGGAGTCATTAGACACCATCTTACCCGACTTCAAGTTAAGGCTGTTTTCCAAATCTCAGCTTCGTCGCCGTCTGTGGCTTCATTTAGCAGTTTGACAATGGTGATGGAGCCGGAGATTAATTTGGCTAACCTAAAAGTGCGTGCCGAGATTTATCACCGAGTCGGGGGCCAAAAATCTCAGCAATTATTATCCTTGATGTGTGAGGTGCTGGCAACCGCTTAGACTCGATCGTCTCGTTCTCGTATAGTGAAATTGAGTTTTTCAGAGTGAAGGCAACTCCCAAAAAGTAAAAACCACTCAAAAAGAGTAAATGTTCACTCTTCCGAGGAACCTTATAAAGGATAACTATACAAGAGCTGTCTTCATATGGCTCCCGGAAAGAGTGAACAGTTACTCTTCTAGAGTGGTTTTCCCTTTTTTTTGGCTGTTTTTTACTCTGAAAAAGTAAATTCCACTTTTGTTGTTAGTGAACCGTCATTTTTATACATTTATAGAGTTGATCTGTGTTTAGGTTTCAGCACATTCAGGGGGACATGCGGCGCCGCGTTGATTGTTTGATCGGAGCTGCTAAGTTCCCAGCATACTAACGCGGCCCTGCTTGAGTCGGTGGCACATGTGGACATCAGACGGCGCCTCGCTCGTGCTGCGCGCTGCATCGGCCCCGGGGGTAGTTTATTCGACGACAGAACATGTTCCTTATAACTTAATCTGATGTATACTGAAACTGTACTTCCAAGAGCTTAAAGATCCAAAAACCTAAAAAAATCATAATAGATCGCATGATGTGACATCACATGACTACCGATGACGTCATCGCGACAAAAAGGATCAATATTTGGCGAAACATCTCTTGTTTTTCGCACACTTTGAGTATTCCTAACTGTTTTTGGTGTTTTTTCGTTATAGGATCATAATCACGATGGCGGAGGCTGCAGCCCGAACCGTGTTGGACACAATTAGCCAGGGGCATCTGGAATGTCTGATCTGCTACTGTCGATTCAAGGATCCTAAGATGTTAGACTGTCTTCATAGCTTCTGCCTGAACTGGGTGGGTAAGATGGTGACGAGAAAGACGGCGAAGATAGCATGTCCAGTCTGCAGGAGAGAGACGGTCGTTCCTAAGGAAGGAGTGAAGAGTGTCTTCTAGCTTCTTTCTGATATCTCTTGTCGATGAGATAAACAAACAAGGGCATTTATTAGGAAAAGTAACCACTACTGTTGCGACTTGTGAATCCTGCGAAGAAGGAAATGAGGCTGTGTCAAGATGCCTTGACTGCAAGGATAACATCTGCAAGAAATGCCAAGAGGCACATGGATTTCTGAGGTACACCAAAGACCATCGCATCATTCCAGTAAATGACCTGGACAAATCGACGGCTTCACCAACAGATGTTACCAAGACTGGCACATCACCAAAATCATGTAGAAAGCATAGTGATCAGGCCATATGCGTTCTCTGTGAGACTTGTGATGTGTTGGTTTGCGCCATTTGTGCTGCAACTGAGCACCGAACAGCGGTACATAAGTTTATTGATACCGGGGATGCTATTGAATCATTCCGTGAGAGTGTCAAGAACATATTGCAAAAGTTCCAGAAAGACAAGGAGCAATTTGCATCAAACGAAGACTCCATCAGACATGCACGGACTAGATTGCAAACGAAACTGGCTCGGGCTTGCAGTGATATTTCTGCAAAAGCGGAGGCAGAAATTGCAAAAATCAGAAGCAAAGCAAAGGTAATCACCGAACAAGTCAACAAAATCGGTCAGGAGAGAGACAGCGAGTACGAAAAGGCGCTCATGCGCAACCGTGACCAGATGAAACGCGCAGATCAGGTCGTCACGGCCGTAAACGACTTGATGAGTCAGGTCGATGATTTCGAGCTCTTGGAACTCAAACCGAAGGTGATGCACAACTTGGAATTCCAGAAGGAGCTCAAGTGTGAACCGGCAAAGGTGGATCTTTCGTTCATTGGGGTCGAATGTCAAGATGTCGTCAGTGAACAGGATCTTGGCAAGATATTGCTTAAAGAGAAGTGGCAGGTGAAGGAAGAGTTCGGCAAGGAAGGAAACAGTGACGGGGAATTCCAATTCGCCAGAGATGTTGCATGTTTCAGCAACGGGGACATTGCTGTGACAGACAAAAGCCTGAATCGACTATCGCTATTTACCTCCGCTGGACGTTTTAAAACTTCGGCCGCTCAAAGCGGTCATCAGCTGGTGGCTCCTCGGGGCGTTGCTGTCACCTCAAATGATCTGCTTTTTGTCACGGACAAAAAGAAATTGAAGGTTTTTGACGGCAATTTTCAGTTGATTCGCGAATTCACACCATCTAAGAAAGAAGCAAGTCAGTTAACCGCTATTGCGCTAGACGTAGCTGGAGAACGACTAGCTGTGGCTGACTCGGGCAGGAGAGTTGTTTATGTGCATTTGCTTGGTGGCTCGTTAGTAGCAACTATTCCAAATGAAAATGTGGATGTTGATTTAGCGATGGATAATATGGATCGCCTGTTCATTCCGAACTACGAAAATAAAACCCTCTCCTGCGTAGACCTCAAGGGCAATGAGGTGTTCAGTATCAAGACCGTCGTGGACACAAATCCTGCGAATCCTGCTGGGATCCTTTGTGACAGTCACGGCTACTTTAATTTAGCTGTTCATCTTGGTAAAACGAGAACCTCAAGAATACAGCAGTACGACCCAAATGGATTACTGGTAGGTACCGTAGCCGAAAATCTGTACAATCCGACAGAAATGGCCTATACACCCACTGGCGACGTGGTTGTTGCAGACGGACATTCTATCAAGATCTTGCAGCGAATATGAATTGCCTGCTAGGCCCTGCTGCTTACTTGAATCAGGGTTAAACCACATCTGCTATGGGCTCTATGCTCAAGTACCCCCACAGCGGAAAGAAAAGGCAAGCTGGGGGAGTCATATCAGACGCCATCTACCAGTTCGCGCCGGGATTATTTTAACATCGCCGAGCCCACGGGCGGGATTATTTTTAACGAAACTCAATCCGAAGCGTGTTCAGGCTGATAGTGCCGGGAAGCACACCCACGCATTTCCGGCCTTGCCCGCTGCTGACATACATTTCCGAACTTGAACTTGGCGTGTTTATGCGTCATCCGTTTTGAATCTGAAAAAAAAATTGCGTTTATATACGTCATCCGGCGCAAACTGGTTAATACCCGACATCAATTGAAGGCCGTTTTCCAAATCCCAGTTTCGTCTCTGTCTTTGACTTCGTACATGCTTTGTCTTTGGCTTCGTTTGGCAATGGTGATGAAGCCGGGGATTAATTTATCGTAAAAACAACAGCATATGGCTAATTAAGCTAACCATAAAGTGCTGAATCGGCGGTGGGCCTAACTCTGAAATTATTATCCTTGATATGTGAAGTGCTGGCAACCGCTCAGACTTGTCTCGTGCCCGACGCAACCGATATCTACAAACTAGCTATCTCTCTAAAAGTAAAAAAGTAAAAAGCTCACTCTCAAAAAGAGTGAATCTATTATAAAACTACTGCAACAAGAGTGAAATTGAGTTTTTCAAAACGAAAGCAACTCAAAAAAAGTAAGTGAAAACCACTCCAAAAGAGTACATTTTCACTCTTCCAAAAAGTCGTATGGCTCCTCGATAGAATGAAAAAGTTACTCTTCTGGAGTCGTTTTCCCTTTTTCTTTGGAGCTGTTTTAAAGTAAGTTTCACACTTTTTGTGTGTGAGCTTTTCACTTTTATACATTTAGAAAGTGGATCTGTGTTTCGGAACATGTGGCCGTCAGATGGCGCCCAACTCGTGCTACGCGCTGCATCGGCCCTCTATGGTTAGCGTCACGATATTTAACATACGAACCCCCTAACCCATCCAATTTAGAAAATTACAGCAAAAGCAAATGGTGTATACCACCTTGAAGAGGTTATATTTCAAAAACGCGATAGATTCATTTGAAAATCTGAAAAATCCTCACGATTTTGAAACTTTATTAAATTAAAACAACGTACACGCCAGCTGTTTTAAAACTTTATTGTAATTAGAAATAAACTCTTCAGTTTTATTAGCTATTTTTGTGTGTGAGAAGCATCTAGTTGTAAATAATCATTTGTTATCACAAACTCATTTCAATTTCAAATTATTACATTTAAACAATTGGTTTTCTAGACCATTTTGTACCTGTAAAATAACACGTCTCTTTTCAAAAGTGGAGAGAAGAGATGCTGTGCCATACAAAACTATTATTTCAAATAAATACACCTCGATTTCAGAGGAATTCTGTGAATAATTCATAGAATAGTTATTGTTTCCTGTATTATGTAGACGTATGTAATGTCCATTGTGAACGTCTGTAGTATTACGCAAAAGGCCACTCGTCTGAACTTTTAACTGGAGAGTTAAAAATAGCAACTGGGTTTTCCCATGGAGCTACAACAACTGGAGCTTAGCCTTGAGTGCAAAGCTGTGCTGTATCTGCAACGTGTTTACAGTGTGGGCTGCAATACTGGATGTACATTGTACATGTGTACTACTAGCTGGCCACCCATATGGAGTCTAATTACTGGCAGTTTCATTCACAGCCTTGAAGTTTTACTATTTTCGGGTTTTATGTTTTTCTTTACTTTACTCCGAGAATCCAAGGCGAATTTGGGGGGGGGGGGGGGTGGTGGTGGTTATGTTTTATATTTTATACCCGCGTATGCAATTTTCCCGATGGCCAATCACAGATCACCGACTGTTGGTTTGCATCATACCCCTGCGTATCACAGCGTTTGCTTCTTAGAATTCGCAAACGCTATTCAACATGACAATGCAATAAAAGACCAATCAGATCCCGTGGTTCGAAAGCAGCGCATTCATTAACATAACAACAAAACCCGGAAGTATATTACTACAACTTCAAGGCTGCTGAATGAAACAGTCAGCGATTGGACTCCACATGGGTCACGGTGGCCAGTATAGTACACATGCACAATGTTCCTTATGACAATGCAGCCCACAATGATCATGTAAATACGTTGCAGATACAGCACAGCCTTGCACCCAAGGCTACAGGAGCTATAAAAAGGTTTCCCTCCTTTAACGCTGTGCAGTTGTTGCACAACAGACAAATGGTTTCTACGGAAGTTGGCCAATACCTTCAACTTGAATCAAAGAAATGTATGTGTTAATATGTTGTGCGACACAAACCTTTTATCCCCTCGATGTTGAGTGAAGCAGTACCGTACTATGTACTATAGGCTTGATCACACCTTTAGCCGTTCGAAGTAGTTTTGCCATTCTTTCGCGGGTTTTCTAGTGATATTTGTAGTTGAAGACCCCATCCATCTGGCGAATCAAAAAGTGAGTACATTGTACATGTTGAATAGATTCAATGTAATATATTTTTTTAATAAGTGAAATAGCTTAGTAAACATGCCTGATATTCGTAAGAACAACTTAGCTTTTGGGTGGTTGTACAGTATGTACTATGTACATGTACGATGCAGTCTTTGGTAGAACAAACTCTGGGTGAGATTACTTATCCTGAATCTGAACCTATATAATATTTGCTCTACCCATTTCTTGCGAAAAATTGTCACTTTCTCGTTCAAAAAGACAAATGTAATTTTGACCATAAAAATTATAGGAGCAAATGCAATTTCGGATTCAGTCATATCCCTACAATTACAAATAGTAGTACTTTTTACCCGGAAATGGATACTAGAGCAAATATATATAGGTTCAGATTCAGGACCAATTAGTCTGACCCAGCGTTTGTTCTACTAACATACTGCATTGTACATGTACACACAATAAAGTAGCTTTAGAATGATTAAAACAAAACACCTGTGACTCGAATTTATTTGATCAAAACCAAAGAGGGCTTTTATCCAAAATAAGTACACTTCGATTTCAAATGAATTCTGTGAATATTTAGAACAGTTATTCTTCCCTGCATTATATGGAGACATATGTAACGTCTATTATGAACTTCCGTATTTTTTACGCGAAAGGCCAGTCGTGTGAACTTTCAACTAGAGAGTTAAAACTAGCAACTGGGTTTTCCCATAGAGCTGCAACAAGGTTTTCCTCCTTGTGACGCTGCACAGTTGTTGCACAAATACACATATAAATGGTGTCTACGGAAGTAGACCTATACCTTCAACTTCACCCGTCAAGTCGATATTCTGCACATAAATGCAATACATGTACTCGTAATAGTCGGGCGCCGTATAACATAATTATGCATAATGTAGTTGATCGCGCCAAGGTAGGATACCAGTGCGAACAACACGCAATAAAGCGATGTATATTGAGGTGCAGAAACTACGACATAATGTCCCGGATGAGGCGGGAAATTTGAACAATATGGACGCCCCCTTGTACTCCTGAATGGCAAGAAATCGTGAATATAATAGGTGCGTAAGTCGTTCTCGATAACAAATCAAAACAAATTCTCCGCGGAGTCAGTATGTTACCATATATTTTTTTAGACTAGGTAAAATATTATTGAGCCTGGAATTTCCCTTTTTAAATATTTGTGGCTAAAGCCTGCATCCAACTGGCGAATCAGTTTTGAAAAGTGAGCACATTGTACATGTTAAATAGATTCATTGTACATGTAATTGATTTGTTTTAATAAGTGAAATAGCTTTAGTAAACATGCCTGATATTTCTTAGAACGATTAGCTTTTAGCCCCTGGTTGTATAATGTACTGTACATGTACATGTACTGTACATGTACAATGCAGTCTGTTGGCTCATCCCATTACTGGGTACAAAATGTCACTTTCTCGGCCAAAAAGTGTCATTTTGACCATGAAAAGGATAGAAGCAAATATAATTTGTGACTCGAATTTATTTGGTAATGACTAGAGGCCCATAACTATACACAATCGCCATTTCTGCATGCTATGCTCACCTCATTTCCGGGTAAAAATGTATTCCTTCTCGGTAATTTTGCTACCGATTAAATGTCGCTTTCTCGGTCAAAATGAACGAGAAAAATGTCATTCGTTTTTACTCAGAAGGTGTCATTTTGACCATGGAAAGGATAGAGCAAATGTAAATTCATCAGTCTGACCTAGTGTGTACCTAGCCCTACAAATAGGGCTGTATTATTAATTGGCTCTCTTTTGTCTAATCTCGTCGCCATTACAGGCGACAAGATAATTTAAGATAATGGAAACAAAATAAGACACAAGACAAGAGCCAATTACAACCCTATTTGTATGGTGAGTGTGCACCCTTCTTTATTTTACAGCTCCCCCTTCCTGTCGCACACTTTGAGTATTCCTAAGTTGTTTTGTTCTTTTTCGTTAGGATCATAATCACGATGGCGGAGGCTGCAGCCCTAACCGTACTGGACACGATCAGCCAGGGGCATCTGGAATGTCCGATCTGCTGCGATCGATTCAAGGATCCTAAGATGCTAGACTGTCTTCACAGCTTCTGCCTAAACTGTCTGGGAAAGATAGTGAGCAAAGAGACGACAGAGAGGGCGAAGATAACATGTCCAGTCTGCAGGAGAGAGACGGATGTTACTGAGGAAGGAGTGCAGAGTCTGTCTTCTAGCTTCTTTCTGGTATCTCTTATCGATGACATAAGCAAACAAGAGCAGTTATTAGGAAAGGTAACTACTACTAGTGCGACTTGTGAATCCTGCGAAGAAGGAAACGAGGCCGTGTTGAGATGCCTCGACTGCAAGAAGAACATCTGTAAGAAATGTCAAGAGGCGCACCGTCGCTTGAAGTCCACCAAAGACCATCGCATCATTCAAGCGGAAGACTTGGACAAACCGAGGGCTTCACCAACAGATGGTACTAAGACTGCCACACCAAAATGTCGAAAACATAGTGATCAAGCCATATGCTTTCACTGTGAGACTTGTGATGTGTTGATTTGCGGCATGTGTGTTGCAACTGAGCACCGAACAGCTGCTGAACATAAGTTAATTGATATCGGTGACGCCATCAAATCATTCCGTGAAAGTGTCAATAACATATTGCAACAGTTCCAGAAAAGCAAAGAGCAATTTGCATCAAACGAAGACTCCATCAAACATGCACGAAATAGATTGCAAACGAAACTGGCTCAGGCTTGCAATGACATTTCTGCAAAAGCGGAGGCAGAAATTGCTAAAATCAGAAGCAAAGCAAAGGTAATCACCGAACAAGTCAACAAAATTTGTCGGGAGAGAGACAGCGAGTACGAAAAGGCGCTCATGCACAACCGTGACCAGATGAAACGCGCAGATCAGATCGTTACGGCCGTAAACGACTTGATGAGTCAAGTCGATGATTTCGTGCTCTTGGAACTCAAACCGAAGGTGATGCACAACTTGGAATTCCAGAAGGAGCTCAAGTGCGAGCCGGCAAAGGTGGATCTTTCGTTCATTGGGGTCAAATGTCAAGGTGTCGTCAGTGAAAAGGATCTTGGGGAGATGTTACTCAAAGAGAAGTGGCAGGTGAAGGAAGAGTTTGACAAAGAAGGAAACGTTGACGGGGAATTCCAATTGGCCAGCCGAGTTGCATGTTTTAGCAACGGGGACATTGCCGTGACAGACACAAGGCTAAAACGACTATCGATATTTACCTCCACTGGACATTTCAAAACTTCGACCGCTCAAAGCGGTCATCAGCTGGACGCTCCTTGGGGTATTGCTGTCACCTCAGATAGTCTGCTTTTTGTCACTGACAAAAAGAAAGTGAAGGTTTTTGACGGCAATCTTCAGTTGATTCGCGAATTCACACCATCTAAGAAAGAATCGAGTAAGTTAACCGCTATTGCGCTAGACGCAGCTGGAGTACGACTAGCTGTGGCTGACTTGTGCAGGAAAGTTGTTTCTGTGCATTTGCTTAATGGCTCGTTAGTAGCAACTATTCCAAATGAAAATGTGACATATTATTTAGCGATAGATGATATGGAGCGCCTGCTCATTCCTAACTGCGAAAATAAAACCCTCTCCTGCGTAGACCTCAAGGGCAACGAGGTGTTCAGTATCAATACACTTGTGGACAAACATCCTGCGAGTCCTACCGGGATCCTTTGTGACAGTCGCGGTTACTTTAACGTAGCTGTTCATTACGGTGGTAGGGGAAACTCAAAAATACAGCAGTACGACCCAAATGGATTAATGGTAGGAACTGTAGCCGAAAAGCTGTACAATCCGCTAGAAATGGCCTATACACCCACTGGCGACGTGGTTGTTGCAAGCTTACATTCCGTCAAGATCTTGCAGCGAATATGAATTGCCTGCTAGGCACTGCTGCTTACTTGAACCATACTACATCTGTTATGGGCTCTGTACACAAGTACCCCCTCAGCAAAAAGAAAATGCGAGCTTATGGAGTCATCAGACGCCATCTTTAATACCCGACTTTATTTTAAGGCCGTTCCCCAAATCCCAGCTTCGTCTCCGTCTTTGGCTTTGTTTATGTAGTTTGGCAATGGTGATGGAGCCGGAGATTAATTTATCGTACATACAACAGCATGAGGCTAATTAAGCTAACCATAAAGTGCGTGCCGAGATTTATCACTGAATCATCATCATCATCATCATCATCACTTGGTACACGGCAACAGAACTCTTAGTTCCATGACGCCGCGGGATCACCACGAGAAGGTAGCTGACGTGATCCTTCAGAAACACAGGGGCGAACCCCTTCTCTTAGCGATAAGTTTTTTCTGGGTTCTTTTACGTGCATTATACAACACACGGGACCTACGGCTTTATGTCCCATCCGAAGGACGAAGCAATAGTGGTTTAATTGCCTTGCTTAAGGACACACGTGTCGACGGCCGGGATTCGAACTCACGCTCTGTGGAACAGAAAACACACGCTCTTAACCACACATTCGCATTTTTGTATCACTGTGGAGACATGGCTTTGTTCTCGTGTACAAAATGGTTAGAAAGTCGAGCACGTTTTTCAAAATGCTCCCATTTTAACCATATTTTTTTTCATGGGTTGAAATTTCGACCCAATATACCCTATATTATACCCTAACCCAAACACTAACCCTAATCCACATCCTAATCCTAGTTTTTGAGTAATTTAAGTAAAATCCAAAAATCTAATTCGTGAAATTCCCAGTGGAGACCTATTCATCTATAGAAATTTACCCTCCGGGGACGTTTTGTCTCCATTGTACACATTGTGTTCATGTCTCCAGAGGCTACCGTATTTCGCACCACTCGGCCACGACACTCCACGAGGGGGCCTAAACTCTCAGAAATTATTATCTTTGATGTGTGAGGTGCTGGCAACCGCTCAGACTCGTCTCGTTCCAGACGCAACCGATGTCTACAAACTAGTTGTCTCTCTAAATGTATAAACGTAAAAAGCTCACTTTCAAAAAGAGTTAAACAAAAGTGAAATTGAGTTTTTCAGAGTGAAAACCTCTTAAAAATAGTAAATGTTCACTCTTCCGAAGAGCCATAAGAAGGAAAAATCTAAAAGAGCTGTCTTCATATTGCTCCTCGAAAGAGTGAAAAGTTACTCTTCTGGAGTGGTTTGTCCTTTTTTAGAGCAATTTTTTACTCTTTGTGTGAGTGGACTTTTCACTTGTATACATTTAGTGAGTGAATCTGTGTTCTGGTTTTAGCAAATCTAGGGGTACATGCGGCGCCGCGTTGATTGCTTGATCGGAGCTGCTAGTTCCCAGCATCTAACGCGGTCCTTCTTGAGTCGGAACATGTGGCCGTCAGACGGCGCCCCACTCGTGCTCCGCGCTGCATCGACCCTGGAGTAGTTTATTCGATGACAAAACATATTCCTTCTAATTGATCTGATATCTACTGAAACTGTACTTCCAAGAGCTTAAAGATATAAAAACCTAATAAAATCATAATAAATCACATGATGGCGTCATCACGTCGCTTCAATTTGTATCTATACCACATCCCAATTTACCTGCATACCAAGTTTAAACCCAATCGGACTTGTACTTCATCAGATTTTGGGCCTTCAAATTTGCACCTTGTTTAACAAAATTGTTTAAAAAAGGGCTGTTCTTGTTCAAGTTTCCTCCTTAAACAGCGGACAACGGTTGTGTAAGCAGGGCACTTCGACTACACGGGTTGTTAAACAAGTTTAACCAACAGCGTTTTAACAGTGCCTTTCTACCTGACACATGCCCCAGATACCTGAAAGGAATTCCCGAGATTCCGGGAACACATGGCTCACATAAATGTGTGTACGAGCTCCACCTAGTTATGGGGGACAGGCTCTTTTGTTTGGAAAAGACAGACCGAGTAGTGGGGACATTTAAGAGTTCCCATAGCGCGCTGGGTCTAGAGTAAAGGTAGAACAAGGGAAAATTGGGTTAGGGTATAATGAACACAAATGAAGAAGAGGACAAATTAGGGTGATGCTAAAAATATTATAATTTTAGAGTGTTCTGAGTTTGAGAATAGAGAAATTTCAGTTAACACACAAACCATATGGGTTGTCCCCATAACGCAATGTACCAACATAACTAGTGGATGTGTGTGGGTGCGTTTGTTATGGTGTAAATGGAGGACACATACCTTGCGACACGGAGGTGAATTGGGGTTAGAGTTAGAATCGAGGACGACCACGATTGAGATTCGTGTACAAAACCAATAAGAGCCGTCGGAAAAAGTTGGTACATGTACAAACAAAGGAAATCGATTTACACCATAAACAAACGATCATGTGTGCACATGTGCTCTTGCACCACATAACGACCGAGGGGCGAGACACAAAAGAGAACAAAGGAAACAAAAGGGGGGGGGGGGGGTTCTACCACATATAGATGCGTTAAGCGGCGTTTGCGTCTGAAGTCTTCAAATGTATCTTTGATTCTAGTTAAAAAAATATATATTTAAAACCTGGGAATGTAATTGCCATGACTGGTGTTATTTGGAGCGGTTGCTATAAAGTGTTGATGCTGACATTCTCAGGAGAGTTTTTGATTTATTTCAGTTAATTAAGTTTGTGTAATTATATTTGTGTTACTCTTACCTGAAATACAAGTAAATCAGTAGCTTAACATGGTGTACCCTAGTGGGACATTTGTTATGTTGGAACATATTTTACAACATATCCCTTGTAATTTATATGGCTCCAGTTTGTGGTCATAGTAACCTGAGGTTTATACAATAAATATTGCAACACGACAACAAGATGTGAAAGAACCGTTGTACTTGCTATTTTTATTAAATATTCAATTACTCTGGAAAACGATGTTTGAATGGTACAAAACTTGCTCAAATCTGTCCAACATCCAAGACAAACGGGAATAAATAGTCAAATAATTTAGTAGATATATGGCATGAAACTAGAAATATACCAAAATGTCAAACTTTGTATCTCAACTTCATGGAATAGTCCATTTGGAAATAAACTTTCAATTTTATTATTATATATTATTTTTTAGAAACATCCAGTTGTAAAAAATAATTGTTTGTTACCAAACTGATTTCAATTTCAGATTATTAATACCCGTGGGGAGGAGAGAAAATTGCCATGAACAGCTATTATCCAAAATAAATACACCTCGATTGCAAATAAATTATGTGAATATTTCAAAGGATACTATTCTTTCCTGCGAATGGAGACATATGTAATGTCCATTATGAACTTCCGTAGCTTTACGCCGAAGGCCTGCACGCGTATATTTTTATTACACCGCAGCGAAGGGTTCACTCTATATTACTGCCTTGTAACAAGACTACGAATACGTCCAGTAGGCTGGCACTAGTTGCAGCGCTGAGGGCGCAAGACGCGCGATATTATCATATTACACGTACATTTTTAGTATTTATTATTTATTCGGCCATGAAACCACAACAAATACAAAAACAGTGTACACAAAAACAAATGAAAAAAACCCCAAAACATGCTGAACAGGGTAATAAGGTAAAAGAAAGTAATTACACTAGGGCAAAATAAACATTTGAAACAAGTTGGAAGGAACAAGTTTCGAAGGGAAACTATGGGCCTCTCCGCCATCGACAGCCAATTCGACAGCCAAATTTATTATACTTACTATAACTATTATTATAGTGATAGTCGAACACGAGTCGAGCAATAATTTTACCCGACCTGATGAGTAGTCCGAGTAGCTTGGACCCTACAATCGCTTTTTTAAACATTTATACATAGTTTCGCGATGTTAACCATGTCCAAATGTTTTAAAAAGTGATTGTAGGGTCCAAGTTACTCAGACTACTACTCCATATTAGTACTGAAACACCCCCACTATATTTTCCTAAATATTACAGCTCATTAACCACCAACAAGGACAATTCTGATGAGAAATCATAATTTTAGGGTGGATTTTTGTTTTATTTCTTCGGGAAACTTAGATTTGTTTAGAGGAGATCCATAGGAATAGGGTTTGCGAAACTTTCTCAATTCATCGTGCTCGACTCAGTTCAGCAATGGGCGTAGTTCAGCCATGGGGCAAGGAAAACGAATTCCGACCATGGAGCTAGCTAACTCACTGCAGTAGCTTTGTACAATGTATACTGTATGTGCGATGTGCATGTGTACAACCACGCGTACACGATCGCGCTGTACATGTCAATACCGCAAAGGGAGAGCTTTTATGTAAGTACACACTCACATACTGAGGACACCTTGCAAACCGAGCGCGTCCTCGGTATGAAATATTGTGAAAAATGGCACTTTCGTGGCCGTTTTTGACTGTTGGTTAAATATCAAAGCGTTTGGGAGGAGTCCTCGGTTGACGCATAAGACCTGACGTGAGGCAGTATGCACATTTTTTACCCCGTCAAAAAAACCGCAAACGGGATTACTCTGAATGGCATAGCGCCCTCCGTTGGTTGCGCGTGTGACAATGACGTAAATGTAAACATGTACATTACATGTGTACATTACATGACAACATGTCTCTAATTAAACCAGCCCAGACATGTCTTAACTATTATAACGTTGTTCTGGCCTAAGTGCATATTGTAGTTTATGCGAAGACGTGGTCATTTGCAGCTAGCTAGGTGTACCATGGAGCTGGAATAAATGGTAAGTAGAGCAATTGTATTTGGAAGCTTGCATGTTACTCGCTATGAGTATGAATGTAGCAGAGTATGACATATATGACGTGCTAATTTACGTTGTAATGTAATTTGTAGTCATGGCCTCGATCTCTTAATCTAGTCTATAGGATGATATGGGAAGTGAATATGCCTAATTTCAGAATAATATAGAAGTTATAACCACATTTAACTGCTTTATTTTTCCAACGCAAGCATGAGTTGTTGAGCACCGTGCGAACAAGAAATAGTTAATTGTAGTTATTGTATAAATAATAAAACAAATAAGTAGCCACAATTATTCATATTTAATTGTATTATCTGTTTAATGGTATATTGTTGTTGTATTGTTGTGTAGTCTAGGTGTGGCTGACAGAACTACCATAACAAACATGAAACGAAGTAGTCGTCTTGATGGAACCTTGACAAATCACCAGCATCATGAAGGGGAGAACGTAATCGCACTGTGGCCTCCAGATTCATCATGGTATCCTGCCGTAATAATCTCCTTTTCCAAAGGTAAGTGCGGAGCCTCTAAAAGGACATATGACGAGAACAAATGGAATGCCCTCGTAATTTGTGGGTTCACGTTAACCTTGCGTCAAGACCGTGCTGTAAAACATATTTACTTAACCGATTTCTAACAATTGCACAAAATGATTTCGAGCGCAGGAAATTATTTCAAGCGCACAAAAAATTAATTATTTCGAGCACACAAATTATTTCGAGCTCATGAAATTATTATTTTCGAGCGCACGGGAAATGATTTCGTGGGCACGAAATGATTTCATGGGCACGAAATGATTTCGTGGGCAAGAAATACAAAACTAAATTTATTTTGTCACGGTGATTACTATTCGTCATATGTCCCATTAGGGGTTCCGTAGGTAAGAAATGTAATCCATAATGTAGAATCCCATTTGTCACACATAAATTAAGACAGCTGTATACCCTCTTACATCCCCCATGTGATGTACCACATGTAAATAAACAATGCCATTTTTCCTAAACTTGATTCCTCCCCCCCCCCCCCTTCAGAACCAAAAATATATATGATCTGTAAACAACAAATACTTTTCAACATTCCACTCCCAATTGCATGTAATCCCTTAATAGTTTAATTAGTTGAATTTGTGGCTTTCTTATCAGGAAAGTACTGCGTCTGGTACACTGATGGTGTGACACGCTGCCTATTTGAGCACCAGGTGAGAAAATTACCATAGAATGCATTAATTAACAACAGACAGGTTAGGAAGAATACAAATGAAATGCGTAATTCTTCCAAATAGGCACTTGGGGAGACAAACTAGCGTAAGTTTTTAGGTAATAAGGAGACAGTGGCACTTAGGGAGACATTTTAGTGTCTTCCTAAGTGCCTTAGAAGTCTTAGAAGTCATATAATGAATGCACATGACACAAATTCTCATTTGAATTACATATCTTTTTATGAAGAGGATAAATACCGGTATGTCGTCAGTTAAGTTGCACATCAAGGGCGGATGTTGTTGCTTGTGATGGTGTTAAAATGGATAGTATATTTTAAAGATAACCCAAAGAAATTGTTATTTGTTTAAAATTAAATGTGATTTTGATTTGATTTCTATGCCAGGTGGCCCATCCGAGTTTCTTGAGTCCGCACTTAAATGGTTCAGACAGTCTACAAAGCAGTTCCAGTTGGGATGATGGCCCACAAGCTGATTCTGGTACAGGACCTGCCGTTTGCCCTTCTCCATATGAGGTAATTCACACACACTCAACTTGTTTTCAGAACCCAAATATTCACTCTGGGTGCCCAGAAGCCAGAATTTTTTTATAAATCAAGTGTTTTTTTGCAAGCACCTCCCCCCCTTCATCCCCCCACTCCCCCTCCTCCCACCCCTCCCCACTCCCCCTCCTCCCACCCCTCCCCACTCCCCCTCCTCCCACCCCTCCCCACTCCCCCTCCTCCCACCCCTCCCCACTCCCCCTCCTCCCACCCCTCCCCACTCCCCCTCCTCCCACCCCTCCCCACTCCCCCTCCTCCCACCCCTCCCCACTCCCCCTCCTCCCACCCCTCCCCACTCCCCCTCCTCCCACCCCTCCCCACTCCCCCTCCTCCCACCCCTCCCCACTCCCCCTCCCCCCACCCCTCCCCACTCCCCCTCCTCCCACCCCTCCCCACTCCCCCTCACTCCCCCTCCTCCCACCCCTCCCCACTCCCCCTCCTCCCACCCCTCCCCACTCCCCCTCCTCCCACCCCTCCCCACTCCCCCTCCTTCCCACTCCCTCTCCTTCAGAGGGGCAACTAGTCCGAGGCAATTAGGCATATGCGTCTACCCCTAAAGAAAATAACAGTGGTGTTTGGGGTTTTTTCCACTCGTTCTAAATCATAAACGTTTTCTGCATCCGGCAACATAGAAAGTAGTAAGATTTTGATTCATTAGTGAACTTGTTTTCTAGTAGGGTCAAAATATGAAATAAATGCCCTAACCCCAAAAAAATTGCAAGAAAACGTTTTATGGTGTTTTTCTGTAGCATAGGGTCTGGTGAAGAACACATCCAAAGTTTACCGAAGTTTGACCTTCGCAAAGGGTCTAAATATGACATCAAAAAAAGATGGCCGCCAATGTTGAAAAGTGGCTTATATCTGTTGAATTCAACAATTTCTCACCACCTAAAGTCTGAAAATTACCTATAATATTCATAATATTGCCAAAGGTATAATTATTGAAGGTGACAGAAGTGTTCAGTATGACGTCATGATATATAGAATGACGTCATGACGTAAGGAATGACGTTATGACGTAGTTTTGCCTAAGTTTTGTCTCGAGTCTTATTTTCAGCCATTCATACCCATGTTCATGAAGGGAACTACAGAACAAGGTGAGATAATCATCTTGGTAGTTTTAGCCTTCCATAGAAGAATTGCAGTGCTGCCATCTATTATGCATCTTCAAGATGTTAAAACAAAAGAAGCTAATCATCTTCAAGTTTCTGATTTCTATGAAAATGAAAGCGTGAAATTATGAAATAGCAGAGGCACATTGTGTCAGTAAATATTCTAGAACACACAGGTAGGATTGAATAACATGTTAATGGTCTCTAAATACTATAATGCAATATAAAGGCTGACCTCTTTTTGACCAGTGAAGCCATGTGCTTTTCTTGGAAATGTTGTGTATGGGAGGCTAATGCTAAAACAATCCATGGAGTGAAAGAATGATGGTTGTTTCCATACGTGATTGTTTTTAACTTAGTTTGTATTATAGGATCTGATGTAATCATGATTTCATTTTAAACAAATGTTAATTTACATTTCAGGGCTTGAAAATGAGTGCAAATCAAGGAGCTTGTCCCTTATGTCAGAAGGATGTGGGATCTGAAGATGCAGTCGAGATTGGTGAAAAAGGAGCTGTTGGCATCAATAATGCAAGTGATGAGAGAGGCGAGGACATCATTGTTACGGCTGGGACTGTAGTACACAAGTCTTGTCGTTCGAGTTATATTAATAGAAAGAGTATTGAGATCCATAAGCGAACTAAATCCGATGTTTTACCCGTCAAGAGAACGGCACGCCGCTCTACTGGATCATTTGATAGCAAAACAGACTGTTTATTTTGTGGCAACAAAATAGTTACAAGCAAAAGGAGTGCTGATTATGATGACTTTAGCCGTGTTCAAACTTATACCTTTGTAGAAAAGACACTAGCACAGTGCAAAATACGAAGTGATGAATGGGCTGTTACTATCCAGGGACGTATTGAGTATTTTAGTGGAGACCTTCACGCTGCTGACTCTCTGTACCATCATTCATGTGATGTACATTTTCGCACAGATCGAGGTGTTCCTATGCACCACAGGCATGACAGGGATGGGCCTGGTGGTAAGCGACAGAAAGCTGGGCGTCCAAAGGACAGCGACCAAGAACAAGCATTTCTAAGAATGTGCTGCTTCTTTGAGGAGAACGACGAGGAACAGTTCACAGTTACTGACCTTGCAAACAAGATGAAGCTATACTTGCAGGATAGTGATTCTGCTCCATACGGCAATCAGTATCTCAAGTCCAAACTTTTACAACACTACGGAGATTCTTTATTCATGGCGGAGGGCGAGGGACTTCATGATATTGTGACATTTCGAGAATAGACTAGCCGAATCTTACGCGATTACTTCAACATGCCGAATAAGGATGACGAGGAAGCTCATAAGAGAGCGATAATCGAGACTGCTGCCAAACTCATCAAGAGTGATCTAAAAACTCTTGTTCCACCTTTAGAGGACGAGTATCCGAAAGCTACCGAACTCAAACTGGAATCTGCTTTAGGGTACATTCCTCCTAGTTTGCGTTGTATGCTGCAACATCTTCTTGTTGGAAAGGACATCCGTCGGAAAGAAGCGAGTATTGGACAGACAATCATTCAAGGAGTGCGTCCAAGGACTGTGGTGGCACCATTACAGATTGGGCTTGCTGTCCAAATGCATCACCACTTCCGTTCAAGGTTTTTGATAGACAGCCTCTCTTCCATGGGTTATTGCTCGTCATACTCAGAAGTTCAAAGGTTCGAGGAGAATGCTGCCTCATCGGTTGCTCCTGATATTTTAGGAAGTGTTTTACCTGATATGATGGTGTTGTTTGCTGCAGATAACGTGGACCACAACATTGTCACCCTTGATGGAAAGGGTACTTTCCATGGCATGGGGATGATTGCAGCCGTAACCCCAGGCAAACATGTCACTCAGACAATTCTCAGACGAAAAGTCTCCGAGTTAAACATCATTGACCAGACAAAAGTGGACATCATGGACTACCGTTTTGCGAAACACATGCGTCGTAGTATAGAATTCCAACCACTGCCAGTTCTAAATGATGTGGACCACAGTATCGACATATTGTGGGAGGTATCCCTTCGCTTCAGTCAACCCGTGCCAAATTGGCAAGGATTGATGCACGTACTATACAAGCAATGTGACCATCCTGGACAGTCATCGGTAGTCTTTCTTCCAATGATCGATATGTACCCTGGGGACAAGACGTGCACCTTATCCACGCTTGAGTATATTTGCAAGCTTTCATCTAAGTACAATGCCCCACCCGTTGTCACTTTTGACCAGCCACTTTTCTGGAAAGCATCCGAGATAATACACGAGGTTCCAGACAATAGTCCAATACGAGACGTTGTGCTGTTACTCGGGAGCTTCCACACATTTATGAATCTGTTGGGGGCTATAGGAACCTTAATGGATGGAAGTGGCCTCAAGAATATCTTGGAGACGATATATGGTGAAAACGCAGTGGTACACATGATGACTGGGAAAGCTGTGCAGCGTTCATTTCGCGGACATCTCCTTGTTAGTCGGTGTCTTACGCAACAGATCAGTGCTGAAGTCGTTGAAGATGAGCCAGACTTTGAGAACCGTATGGAAGAACTTGAGAGACTGTATGCTCAAATGGAGGCTGGTGAAATAGACTTGGACACATTGATGAAATCGGACTGCATTCAAAGGATTGTCAATACACTGGCTTCTAAAAAGTGTGAATTATCAAACAGTTCCAAAACCAGCAAACTGTGGCTGAACTATCAGCAAATGTTGGGAGTAGCCAGGGAGCTCATCGAAGCTGATCGCACAGGGTCGTGGCAAATGCACCTCCACGCTATATCTGAGTGCTTGCCGATATTTTCGGCTGCTGGGCACTCCAATTATCTGAAGTCCGCATATCTCTACCTTCAGAAAATGGAGGCATTAGAAACTGAAAATCCTGCAGTGTTCCAAAAGTTCAGTAATGGATTCCATGTCATAAGGCGCACCAATCAGTACTGGGCCGGCCTTGGCTCCGATTTGGTCATTGAGCAGACTCTGATGCGGTCCCTGAAGAGCACAGGTGGATTAACCAGAGGAAGCGGCATGACTGAACACCAAAGAGCCATTTGGACAATGTCTGCTCCCATATCCTCGGAGTACAACTATGCCATGCAGGACTTCAACAATACAGTGTACGCACAAGTGAACAACACAAGGAGGCAACTGCCTCACGAATGGAGAGGGACAAAGCAGACTTGGCAAAACTTGCCACCAAGCTTGAACAACATTCTCTGTTCTCGGACATGTCAGAGGAGACAACCTTGAGAAACATTATCACAGGGATAAATGCTGATAAGGATGTAAATGTTCAAGACCTTTTCGTTGTAGGCAGAGACACAGTCAAACAAATGGAAGGACAATCCGTCTTTTCATATTCGTACAAACGTACGAATAAAGTCAAGACGCTAGCATCAGCACGGGCCATCAAGGTCACCGATGACAGATCCATTGATCCAGCTCTGTTGTTCCAGAGATTCCTGGTGGTATCGCAGTCTGGAGATCTCCGTCTAGAGGAGGTGATGAAACATGAACTTTCGCCATACCCACCATCTTTGTTTGAAGCAAAGCATCGCTTACGGAAGCCAGATAAGGCACAACTTCTCGACGCTATACGAAACCATGTCACTTCGTCAGATGATGCTGTTCTTCAGTCGAATCCAAAAACGGATCACTACGTCCTTGATGGAGGTTCACTTCTACATCGATTGAAATGGACGGAAGGAAGCACGTACAGTTCTATTGCCGATTCCTATGCATCATTCACATTCGATCTCTACGGCAAGGCCACCGTTGTCTTTGATGGATACGATGGAGGACCAAGTACAAAGGACAATACACATCAGCGTCGAACTACTAAAGTTACAAATAAGGTCAACATATCCGATGCAACCAAATTTGTTGGGAAGAAGGACGATTTCCTATCAAATGATATGAACAAACAGTCCCTTATCCACATGATCGCGGAACGCTTGCAACAGAAAGGTTGCCACGTCATCCACGCTGAAGCAGACGCAGATGTAGACATAGCGACAGCAGCAGTTACGATGTCATCCTATAAGTCAACAACCCTTATCGGAGAAGACACAGATCTGTTAGTCTTGCTACTGTATCGTGGCGCAAAGGACGGCAAGGACCTTTACTTTCGATCTGACAAAGGAACAACACCACATGTGTATAACATCAAGATTCTGAAACAGTTACTTGGTGATGATGTCTGCTCTGATCTGTTGTTTGCCCATGCATTCTCTGGTTGCGATACTACTTCACGAATCTTTGGGGTCGGCAAGAAGTCTGTCTTCCAAAAAGTCGTCAAGGGAGATTCTGTCTTGTGTGCTTGTTCCAGGATGTTTTGTGCACCAAAGGCAGATAAAATTGCTATTGAAACGACTGGCTGTAAAGCAATGGTGTCCTTGTTTAATGGGACCAAATCTGATTCTCTAGATTCATTACGCTACAGTTTCCTTTGCAAGAAAGTGGCCACAGCAAAGACATTCGTGACACCAGAAAGACTGCCTCCAACAACTTCAGCCACAAACCATCACTCTCGACGTACCTACCTACAGGTTATGGAGTGGATGGACAAGAGTGCCGGCATGGATCCTACTGAATGGGGCTGGGATGTACAAGGGGATAAACTTGTTCCACAAATGATGGAAAACAGTCCTGCACCAGACATACTACTTAAAATGATCCGATGTAACTGCTCTGCAAGATGCAGCACACTGAAATGTAGCTGTAAAAAACATGGACTGGAATGCACCGCAGCTTGTGGACATTGCCAAGATGGCAATTGTGACAATATGGCACAAGAACCAGTTTCAGATGATGATGAAATTGAAGACTAAGTGTGTGTGCGTTCTCACTGACATGACCTAGCCAATTCCTGTTAAGACAGAAATTGGGTGGAATCTAATGCTCACCGTTATTGGTGTTTTGGGACACAGTATACATGTTTTAATCATGGTACCTGTTTCTTCATGACCCCACCCTGCCCACAATTACATAGAATGATGATGAGCAAACAGTCCAACATCATCATTTTGGAGAGTAATGTAAATTATTAATACACTACGTTATGACCCTGGGGTTGTGACGTCATTCTATGATGTCATGACGTCATATGACGTTATGACATCATGACGTCCTACTGAACACTTCTGTCACCTTCATAATTATACCTTTGGTAATATTATGAATATTATAGGTAATATTCTGACTTTAGATGGTGAGAAATTGTTGAATTCAACAGATATAAGCCACTTTTCGGCATTGGCGGCCATCTTTTTTTGACGTCATATTTAGACCCTTTGCGGAGGTCAAACTTCGGTAAACTTTGGATGTGTTCTTCACCAGGCCCTATGCTACAGAAAAACACCATAAAACGTTTTCTTGCAATTTTTTTGGGGTCATGGGGCATATTGATCCTACTATTCTGAACCCTATCAAATATTCACTCTGGGTGCCCAGAAGCCAGAAACAAATTTGTAAATAAAGTGTTTTTTGCAAGCACCACCCCCCCCCCCCCCCCTTCACCCCCCCCTCCCCCACACCCACCCCTCCCCTCGCCCTCCCACCCCTCCCCAAAGAAATTGTTATTTGTTTAAAATTAAATGTGATTTTGATTTGATTTCTATGCCAGGTGGCCCATCCGATTTTCTCAAGTCCGCACTTAAATGGTTCAGACAGTCTACAAAGCAGTTCCAGTTGGGATGATGGCCCACAGGCTGATTCTGGTACAGGACCTGCCGTTTGTCCTGCTCCATATGAGGTAATTCACACACACTCAACTTGTTTTCAGAACCCAAATATTCACTCTGGGTGCCCAGAAGCCAGAAACAAATTTATAAATCAAGTGTTTTTTTGCAAGCACCCCCCCCCCCCCCCCCCTTCACCCCCCCCCCACTTCACCCCCCCCCCCCACACCCACCCCTCCCACCCTTCCCCACTCCCCCTCCTCCCCACTCCCTCTCCTTCAGAGGGGCAACTAGTCCGAGGCAATTAGGCATATGCGTCTACCCCTAAAGAAAATAACAGTGGTGTTTGGGGTTTTTTCCACTCGTTCTAAATCATAAACGTTTTCTGCATCCGGCAACATAGAAAGTAGTAAGATTTTGATTCATTAGTGAACTTGTTTTCTGAACCCTATCAAATATTCACTCTGGGTGCCCAGAAGCCAGAAACAAATTTGTAAATAAAGTGTTTTTTGCAAGCACCACCCCCCCCCCTCCACCCCCTGCCCCCCCCCCCCATCCCCCCTCCCCCACACCCACCCCTCCCCTCGCCCTCCCACCCCTCCCCAAAGAAATTGTTATTTGTGTCACAGGTAGAAAAAATGCCCCCCCCCCTTATTTTTTACTTTCATTTGTTATTGCGGCCTTTAAAATCATTCCGCCGAACTATGTTTTTGCTTTAATGTTTGTCGCCACCAGCGGTGACGTCTTATTTTTTGACAACCCATTTTGTCAGAGACGAGTTAACATGTTATTTATATCTCTTCTGTTACAGAATAAACAGTAATCCAAAGAAGCCGTTCTCCTCTTGCCTTTACTCGACCTCAGTACTTGAGTGTCACATTTTGGTGGAAGATCCGGGTAAGGGGAGAATAATCAACGGCTCAGCCTCTGCACCTCAACCGTGGTGAGCACAAGATCTCCTAACCAGTCTGTTAAACGTGTCCCGAGCCATTTACAGCTGCTTTTCCAGTTTTCCAGCTTTTCGACACACAACTGGACGGACGTTCATCCTCATATTCACGCACCCGACTTTGAAGATCCCGTTTGCGGTACCTCCAACCGATGACCCCCACTAATGTTTCCTGCTGACGGGCCCTCCCGGTAAACCATGTTTGATTTCGTGATGACAGCCGTCGATCACACCATTGTCTTCATATGAGACTGCTTGTAGTGGCACATACGTCAGTGGTGACCGGTTAGCCAATTCGTCCATGGTTAGCCGAAACGTGACCCTGTGATCTAGTCGACCAAAGCTCCCGATTTAGTCAACCAAAGTCGACCAAAGCCGCCCAACAACCGGATATTTTGAACAGTCCGCCGATTTTGCCTGTGGCCAAAGATTCCAGGGGCTCTTCAGCCAAGATTCAAGAGACAAGGTATACACGCGGTAACGCCAGGCGACACCTATTGTTATAACCAGTTGCATTCATTACATTCCACTGTGCGTGTTGTTTTTGTGGGTGTAAATGTATGTACATGTAGTAGGCGTATGGGTACATGCTCTATACCTTTACTTGAATAATAGGTGACAAAGCCCAACATGTCCTTGTTGTTTTTGTTATGTAACCATAGTATTGGCCTCCTTATTGAACCACACGTATTGATCTTGCACACTGAAGGCGTGGAATTCAGCATTTACAGTATACGTGTAAGTAAGGGGACCCAGTGTTTTGTGTATTATTACGTACACAGGATACTGATTGCCTTTGAGTAGAAGTGTCGATTGCATAATCATTTATCCTGTCAGCTGGTTGGTTGTAGAGTTCATTTAAGTATATTTTCCAGGTGTAACCTTGACAATCCCCATTTGATTGTGCTCCAGTAAAGTATTCAAATTATTGCGAATTCATATATATTTTGATTACCTTTGAGACTTTTGATCTGTTCAATTAATTTTAATGTTGCATTTGATTGTATTGCTCCTACTGTACAAGCTCTGCTGATTTTGTTGCAATCCAAGAACATGGCTTACTCTAGTAGGCGATTATCAGAGGAACAGATGTTTCCTACCCCAGCTACAGCTCGTGGTCACCCACCCACCCAAAGTGCATCGCACGACCCTGTTGAAGGCTCCAAACCTCGCCCACCTCGCACGTCACTGGCTGATGATTTGCCCAGCTTCAAACCAGTCAGTGACCGTCTTCTTGCTGAGATAGAGGATTTTGAAAGACGATACTCTCTTAGTATGCCCCCTCAACAACGGTATAAGCCATTGCACCAACCGAAGTCTTCATCTAACAACACAGCCCCAGCTACACAACCTCAGTCTTCGTCGGTGCCAGGAAATCAAATGTCCAGCACCCCTAGTCAGCAGTTGGGTCAAAACCAATCTTCATCGAGTCCATTTCACCTCTTGCCATCACACCAAGTCAAGAGTGTTCCTGTTTACACTGGACGTGAAGGGTCTAACATTGGCATTGACGACTGGGTCCGTGACACGAAGTACCTAATTGAAAGTACATCAATGCCTTTGCCAATGCAGTTTGGAACCATAGTCAGGTACCTCGGTGGGGCGGCGAGAAAACTAGTTCTCAATCTTCCAGTTGAACATCAAACTCCAAGTCAAGCATTTGCCGAACTGAGAGCCCAATTTGGAGACACGTCAATGCTTGGGGATCCACTCGCTGATTTTTATGAGAGGTTCAGGTTGCCTCACGAAACACCGAGCCTCTATGCGGTAGAGCTTGAAGCTACACTCAGAACCGTAGAAGAAAGAATGAACGACAAACGGCCACTTCATAACAGGAATGGAATGCTGACACAACAATTCATGAGAGGGGTAAGAGATGAAAAGATTACAAACAGACTAGCACCAATGAAGCCGAGAGACATGGCCTTTAGAGAGCTTCAAATCGAACTGAGACAAATGGAACGCGAGAACCGCACAGCTACAGCCTTGAAACCAAAGCCTGACACTAAGGCACAAAGTCAACCACAATACGTCCCGTCTCAATCTACATCTACATCTAATGTTCAGTTTCAATATAAACCGCCCAAACCACCGGCCGTCCAGAAGCCCCCCTTTTCGTCAAGCAACCAACCTGCACAGCTGCCACAGAGATCCATAGATGATGTCCTACAGGACCTCATACATCGAGTTCAACAGCTGGCGCAGACAGTCGAAACCCTAACAGCCAAATCAAACCCACCTCAACGAAAGCCGATCTACCATCAGCAGACAGAACACCGAGTCTTCGTCTGCCACCGCTGCGGCCAGGAAGGCCACATTGCCAGAGGATGCAGAAGAACACCGTTAAACTACCAGGGCCCCCGGTTGCAGGGCAGACCGTCGGGCGCCCAGAATCCAGCCCAGTAGTCTTTCTTCAAAAGTCGGCAGAACAGCAGACATCGATGTTTAGACAGAGTGGGCTAGGACACCAAGACCTTGTGGGCCCCCAAAACGAGGACACCGTCGAAATAAATGGTAAATTCTTCAGGGCTCTCATAGATTCAGGATCCCAAATTTCTTCCGTTACCAATGACTTGAGGAAAGCACATCCGGAATTGAAAAATCTCGAATTGTCACCCACGGATATAAGAATAGAGGGGGCTAATGGACATCAGGTACCCTACCTAGGAGTAATCCTGATTACATTGACTGTCCTCGGCATCACTTATGAAGATGTGCCATTTTTCGTGGTTCCAGCGGACAGTTATCGCAAGCAGGTCCCATTACTAATCGGTACCAACGTCATCCGTGCGTCTAAGAACGACCAGCAACGAGTTATGGGTGAATACTTCATGCAACATCTGAAAGCAGACAACGTCGCATGGCACACAGCTTTTGTCAACACTGTGACGCCTACGTCAAGTGAAAGTATGGGTTATGCAAAGTATGCGGGCCGATACTCTAGGAAGATTTTACCAGGTGAAACAATAGATATCATCTGTGAAGCACCACCTAGCCCCTCAGGTCAACCATACACTGCTGTCATCGAAGACTTGCCTGACAGTGCGTCATGTTTAAGAGTTGCTCATTTGGTCGCTGATGTTACTCAAAATCGCCGAGTACCAGTGCGGGTATGCAACATCTCGGTCATGCCCATTACACTGCCAAGGAACTCGCCGGTTGCCCAGGTATCTCCGGCCATCCACTTGGATGAGACGTGCTACCCACATCATAATCCAACGACTGAGACAAACGAGATCTATCATCATGCACCAATCTTAAATCCCCTTCGAAAATCCACAGGGAGATTGTCCGGCGGATACACCAGAAGACACACAACTGCTGAAGGTTTGCCTGAAGAAATATTAGCTTTAGACTTATCGAATGCGACACTAAAAGACAACACACAGAGGGATATGCTTTTTGATCTCCTTCAGAAATATTCAGATATTTTGTCTAAGGATTCGCAGGACTTTGGCCGAACTTCGACAATAAAACACAGAATCCCCCTCATCGATGAAACACCTTTCAGACTTCCGTATCGACGCATCCCACCTACACTGTACCAGGATGTAAAGGAACAACTTGCGAAGATGGAAAAGTCGGAGGTCATTCGACGAAGCTGTTCGCCTTATGCGTCGCCAATCGTCGTGGCCCATAAGAAAGACGGCTCCTTAAGACTGTGTATAGACTACAGACAACTTAACAGCAGAACTGTACGTGACGCTTTTCCATTGCCACGCATTGAAGAGGCACTAGATGCCCTCGGTAATGCTTCTATTTTCAGTACCTTAGATTTGACTTCAGGATATTGGCAAGTGGAAATGGAGGAAAATGATAAATATAAGACGGCATTCACAACCCCCACCGGTTTGTTTGAGTGTAACAGGATGCCATTTGGCTTACAAAACGCCCCAGCAACATTTCAACGGTTGATGACTACCTGTTTAGGAGACCTTAACTACACGAATTGTCTCCTGTACTTGGATGATGTAATTGTCTACTCCTCTACGTTTGAAGAACATCTTACACGTCTGGAAAAAGTTTTCTCATGTCTGCGTCAACATGGACTCAAACTTAAGCCAGCCAAGTGTAGTCTCCTTCGAACGAAAGTAAAATACCTTGGACATATCGTCTCCGCCGAGGGTATAGCCACAGACCCCGACAAGGTCTCGCAAGTTAGAAACTGGCCCCCACCCACTAATCGGAGAGAACTCCTTCGCTTCCTTGGTTTTACAGGCTATTGTCGGCGATTTATCAAAGGGTACTCCAGTAGTGCAGCCCCACTGTATAAACTCACCTCAGGTGATCCCAGACGGAGGAAGAAAAGCAAAGGGAAGCAGCCAGTACCAGTTCCGCCCTATATATGGACAAATGAGTGCCAGATAGCTTTTGACACACTGAAACACCAAATGACATCTGCACCCGTTCTAGGCTTCGCCAACTACAACTTACCTTTCGTCTTGCAGACTGATGCATTTGGGATAGGACTCGGAGCCGTTCTCAGCCAGGTTCAGGATGGAAGAGAGAGAATTATAGCTTACGCAAGCAGAGGTCTTTCTCCATCGGAGTCGAGGTATCCAGCTCACAAACTGGAATTCCTAGCCTTGAAGTGGGCAATTACAGACAAACTAAGGGATTACCTCCTTGGGTGTAAATTCACTGTCATGACAGACAACAATCCGCTCTTATACGTGACAACATCAGCTAAATTGGACGCGACTGGGCAGCGTTGGGTGGCTGCACTTTCCCAATTCAACTTCGACATTAAGTACAAGCCTGGAAAGAATAATGCCGCTGCAGATGCGCTGTCCAGAATGCCAGACATGTCTAGAACGTCCACAGAGTTCCAGAGAGAAGCTAACACAATCCCGTCAGATGTCGTCAATGCAATATGTAACGGTCAGACACCTACATCATTTCTGTATTTACCACCAACGGTAGCTCAATGCCAAATGACAACAGGAGACCAGATGCAGCTTCCTCAACCACCAGGTGGCCAATTTCCCATGATATCTCCGAAGGTCCTGGCCATTTCCCAACGAGACGATTCCGAAATCGGCCCAATAATATTGCATTTGGAAAGGGGTAAACGACCAACACCAGCAGAGAAGCACACACAGCCGCCTGGCTGTATGCAGTATCTCCGGCAGTGGGACAAGCTCTGCATCAAAAACGACATACTCTACCGAGCGAGGAAGTTGTCAAATGGCGAAGTCTCCTTCCAACTTATACTACCTGGTCAATATCGAAATACAGTACTGACTGCATTGCACAATGATCTTGGACACATGGGCTACGATCGCACCATCAACATGGTCCGTGAGAGGTTCTTTTGGCCAAAGATGGCGGATGATGTAAAAAAGTGGTGTGAAACCTGTAAACGTTGTGGTCTGCGCAAGACCCCAGAAACGAAGACACGAGTGCCGTTAGTTTCCATCAACACAACTGAACCCATGGAGTTGATATGTATCGATTTCCTGAAGCTTGAACGTTCCAAAGGAGGCCATGAGAATATTCTCGTCATTACCGACCATTTCACGAAATATGCTCTGGCGTACCCGACACGAGATCAGAAAGCAGACACGGTGGCCAAGGTGTTATGGGAAGAAGTAATCCAGCATTATGGGTTTCCACTTCGCATTCATGCAGACCAAGGGCGCAATTTTGAGAGTACGCTCATTCGGGAGCTTTGCAAGGTTTCGGGAATTCACAAGAGTCGTACCACTCCATACCACCCTCAAGGCAATGGTCAAACCGAACGCTTTAACCACACCCTTCTCAACATGTTAGGTACCCTTGAACTAGACCAAAAGAAAGATTGGAAATCATACGTCGGTCCAATGGCCCATGCTTACAATTCGACGAGACACGAAACTACAGGGTATGCTCCATTTTTTCTTATGTTTGGCAGACATGCCAATTTACCCGTCGATCTCATGTTTGGCCTTAGCGCAAAGAATCTGGACGAAGAACCAATATACGAAGAGTTTGTTGAGACTCTTAAGGATCGCCTTCAGCAGGCATACAGCACAGCTGCAGAAGTTGTCAGGCAAGCGAAGAGGAAACAGAAACGTCTCTACGACAGGGGAACCAGAGAAGCACCTCTTCAAATCGGTGACAGGGTCTTGATCCAGAACAAACATGTCGTCGGAAGGCAGAAACTGAGAGACAGATGGGAACCACATCCCTACATTGTTACACACAAAGTGCCTAACATCCCAGTGTACAAAATCTGCTCAGTGAATGGCAAGGAGCGTCCCAGCTAACAATCGGACGTTTTCTGAACGTTTTTTTAACGTTTTAAATTGGTTTTTTAAACGTTCAAAAAAAACGTTTTGTAAACGTTTTTTTGTGGTAGGTTTTGGACGTTTAAAAAACGTTTTTATTGAACGTTTAAAAAACCAATTTAAAACGTTTAAAAAACCAATTTAAAACCTTGTCTCGTATTCGTTTTCCAGACCAGCTCTCCAGAAAACATTTAGACGTTTAGAAAACCTTTTAAGAACGTTTAGAAAACCTTTAAGAACGTCTAGAAAACCTTTTAAGAACTTTTAGAAAACTCTTTAAGAACGTCTACACTGCAAAAAATTTGGGTGTTAAATAACACCAGTTTGAGGATCATACCGTTTTAACACTATAATTTTGTACATATTAACTGCATGGACAAATTACGTAATGAAATATGAAATATTACAAAGAACTGACTTATTACACATTACACATCCATATACAATAATAATCTATTCCTACTGAATACGTACTACACACATAGCCATTGCCGTTGTTAGTTTTATACTACGCTTTTTTGTCCACGACGAAGTCGCAGCTAGTTTTTATGAATAATGTCAAAATTTGAAAACGAATAAAATGTAACGCGAATTTTTAACTATGTTTGCACAAACAATCAAAATTCAATCATGGAATCGTTTAAATAATTACATATTATGGTAAAATAAATGGGTTTTTGGACTAAATACAACAATTTAACATCGACTATTGTTAACATATACCATAATTCCTTATCGACCAATCAGAGGGCTTTATTTCACACACGCATGCGCACTAGGTCAAATTTAACACCAAAAGTACGTAACACCAGTACTTGATTTGAAACTAATACTTCAAGAATCATTTTACTTCATTTTAACACCAATGTTCATTCCAAAAGATTAAAAAAACATTGGTGTTAAAATTTTAACACCACAGTTTTTGCAGTGCCTTTTTAGGACGTCTAGAAAACCTTTAGACGTTTAAAAAACCTTTTAAGAACGTCTAGAAAACCTTTTAAAAACGTTCAAAAAACCTTTTAAGAACGTTCAGAAAACCTTTTAAGAACGTCTAGAAAACCTTTTAAGAACGTTCAGAAAACCTATTCAGAACGTTCAGAAAACCTTTCAAGAACATCCAACATAGCGTTTGAATATAAACGATGGCATGCACGCTGTACGTAGGCGGCCAGCCAGGCCGCGCCGGCGCACCGCATGATATCGATGTCACAAAATATAACAATTACGTACATCAACGACGTCGACGACGACCATATGGGCCACACGATGAGGATGACGATCATGATCATCATCATAATCATAATCATCATCGATCATCATAATCATAATCATCATCATAATCACCATCATTAGGCTACTCAATTTAATCATCAAAATAATAATCATATTAAATCATAATATTAAAAAACAATAATTAATTACAATTAGTTTTTATTTGACTTGGACGTAAAGAAAACGTTTTTTAAACGTCCAGAAAAAAAATCGTCTTTTTCAAACGTTTCGTAAACGTTTTGTAAACGTTTTAAAAAAACCTTTGCTTTGGGGCAAATATTAGGTCAAAATTAGATGTTCTCCAAACGTTTTTTAAACGTTTGTTAAAAATCAAGACGTAGCGGACGTTTAAAAAACGTTTTTTAAACGTTTATTTAGGACGAAGACCTAGCGGGCCTAATTAAACGTTTAAATAACGTTTTTTAAACGTTTATTTAGGACGAAGACCTAGCGGACCTACTTAAACGTTTAAAAAACGTTTTTTAAACGTTTTGTGTTTGCTGGGGTACTGTGCATCAAAACCTCCTCACCCCATGCATGTTTCTCCCTATGGAGCACAATACATGTACCCAAGAAGAAATATTACATGCCGAGGAAAAAGACAAGAAAGAGGTCACAGGGTTTGTGGAGCAACCTGAAACACAACTTACAAAGGAGGAAACAGAGGAAACAGAGGACGAGGTGGACATAATGTTTCTTCCTGTAGCGATTTCAGAGGAACAATCCCGAAAACAAGACCACAAGAGCGGGAGTTGGAGCTACGGGGGACCGTTCGCCTCGACCGCGATCACCCCAGCTCCATTAGAGACCGAACCCCGGCGTCCCGGAGCCCCGGTAGTCCGTCAGACTCCGGACAATAATTCTCCCTCTCCAATGCCACAGCCAATTTCTGAGAGCACCACCCCCTGTCCAAACTATCACAAGGAGCTTCCGCACAGTCACCTAGAGGCGATAGTTCGACGGTAGTGATACCGCCCGAAGAACCCATAGCAGAATATGTTCGACCTCAACGTACACGAAGACAACCCGAGAGACTTACCTACGATTACCTCGGCCAGACTAAGCAGCATACGGCATATGAAGCTCAAGGATTCAAGTCGAGACTAGAATTAGGAAAGGAAATACTCAGGAAATGGAGAAGCCCTAGAATGGCACAAACACGAAAGAAGATATATCTCCGATTAGCGTCCAAGATTTAATTACATCATGTATATAATTAGTGTCCCCTTTAATTCCAAGATCAATCTGTTGTGTGTGTGTGTGTTTAGCAGTATCGGTTAGATTAGTTAAATAATTTTGTTCAAGAGTTTATACAGTTGAAACCACGATACTAAGCATTTTCCATTAAATGTTTAATGAAAGTTATGAAGCTGAAGATATGTTAGGTACTCTCATATTGTATATTTATCATCTAACCAAATGAGGCATAATTGTATCGATGTAAGTACATGTATATTGTTTATTTTGCAACGAGGTCGTTGCAGGACATGTAAAGCTGTCATTTTGTACATTTAAGATTTAAGGCACCTGTAAGTTTGAAGCTTTCCGGTAATTAAAACATAATGCTCATTTGTGTAAATGTAATTTATGTAAATGTCGAGGACGCCATTTCTCAAACGAGGAAGAAGTGTCACGGGAAGAAAAAATGCCCCCCCCCCCCCCGTTATTTTTTACTTTCATTTGTTATTGCGGCCTTTAAAATCATTCCGCCGAACTATGTTTTTGCTTTAATGTTTGTCGCCACCAGCGGTGACGTCTTATTTTTTGACAACCCATTTTGTCAGAGACGAGTTAACATGTTATTTATATCTCTTCTGTTACAGAATAAACAGTAATCCAAAGAAGCCGTTCTCCTCTTGCCTTTACTCGACCTCAGTACTTGAGTGTCACATTTGTTTAAAATTAAATGTGATTTTGATTTGATTTCTATGCCAGGTGGCCCATCCGATTTTCTCAAGTCCGCACTTAAATGGTTCAGACAGTCTACAAAGCAGTTCCAGTTGGGATGATGGCCCACAGGCTGATTCTGGTACAGGACCTGCCGTTTGTCCTGCTCCATATGAAGCCTGAAGTGCCGAGTCACAGAGATCATCAACCGAGGCTACTGAGACCGGTCACATAACGGTCATGGAGACCAGCAATGAAAGTGGGCACAGGAAATGGGACAAGAAACACTTCTGCTTTTTCTGTGAAGTACCTCAATCTAAGTTGCCCCGTCATCTCCAGTCATGTCACAAAGAAGAGAGCGAAGTTGTAGAGATTGCGTCTGAGACCAACCCAAGTGCCCGTAAGATACTTCTGTGGAAAATCCGCAATGTTGGTAATCATAGGCACAATTGCCAAGTCCTTCGGAAAGGCCGGGATGCACTTATTGTAGGATATAGGCCTAATCATAAGGTAGCTCCACATGCATACGGACCGTGCATATATTGTTATGGCTATTATCTGCGAAGTGATCTCTGGCGTCACCAGTGCCCACTGAAACCTGCACTCCCTGCACACTCGCATGGTAGCACTACCACAACTCCTCTGCGTAGACGTGTTGCTCACAAGAGTGATTTGTTAAAACCTCCACCTGTCGGTGTGTCTTTCCAGTTGAACCAGGTTCTTATACCGATGAAGAGAGATGAGGTGACTCTGCTGGCCAAGAATGACACTTTGATTGTGGAAGTAGCCAAGCGGGAATACGCGAAACTCGGGCACAATGTAGATCAACAGGGCTACATCCGAAACAAGATACGGGAATTGGGTCGTCTTGTCATACAACTCCGCAAGAATACACACCAGCCAAATGCATCACTTGAATTATTTGTCCACCCCCACTACCTGAATGATATCATCAAAGCTGTTCACGGTATTGCTGGCTTTAATGAAGACAAGCAGTTGTATGATGTTCCGTCTCTAGCTTTAAAGATTGGACATTCCATCAAGAAGTGTGCACTCATACTTAAAGGAAATGCTCTAGAGTCTGGCCAAAAGCAAAAAGCGCAACACGCTGAAGAATTTCTGCAGTTGTGCGAACTGACCTGGCGAGACCGTGTATCCACCCATGCACACAGAACACTGTACCAAGAAAAGCGCAACAAACCTAAAATTCTGCCGACAAATGCTGATGTTGTGAAAATGTCGGCGTTCCTCCATGAAGCTGGCAACAGGGAAGTGGAACTTGTCCAGGATGCTCGGGGCGAACAAATTGGACCAGCTTGGAAGAGATTGAATGAAGTCGCACTGTGCCACCTTATTATGTTCAACCGCAGAAGGCAAGGGGAGGTATCAAAGATGAAACTAGAAGACTTTCAGAAGCACACAACAGCTAGTGTCAACGGGGAATGCCTGCTGACTGATCTTGAACGGCATCTGTGCAAGATGTTCAGAGTTGTCGAAATAGTTGGCAAGAGGGGTCGAACTGTTCCTGTGCTTCTCAGCAATGAGGTGGTGGCGTGGTTGAGTGCTCTGATTGCGAAGAGAAATGAAGCTGGAGTCGCCCACGACAACACCTACTTGTTTGCACGATGTTCTTATGGAGGTACAGGTCATATAAGAGGATGTGACTGTATAAGAGTGTACGTAGACATGGCGGGCCTTGACAATGCTGCCAGCATCCGGTCTACAAAACTTCGTAAGCACGTGGCAACCGCATCGCAAATTCTTGCCTTGAAGGAACATCAACTTGAAACACTTGCAAACTTCATGGGTCATGATTTGCGTGTCCATCGTGAATACTACCAGTTGCCAGATACTGTGCAGAGGGTCACCAAACTTTCTAGGCTTTTTCTCAGCTTGGAGAGGGGAAACTTGCCTTCCCAGCAGGGCAAATCCCTGGATGAACTGCATGTCACTGGTGGTAAGGACACAGTTGTTTTAAATTATTTACTCAACAGCAAAAGAAAGACATTAATTATTGCTTTTGATCAGTAATTACTATTCACTAATACATCTTCAACAGCGAAAGAAATGCAAGAAATAACATTTTGTTATCAGTTCACAATATATGATAACAAATGGTATACGTGTTTTTGTGCATTTCTTTTGTTATTGCTCCTGCATAACAGAACAAGAAAGGGAAATAAAGAAAAATAGAAAGAAACAGACCACAGAAATTTGACAAGAGTTGAGTCCACTTTTCTGAATTTACATGCAGGACAACAACCAACTGTCAGGTATGTGTGCATTAATCTAACAAAAACTGCTCTTTGTGACTTGCAGATTAAGGCTTCACTAGTGACGAGGACAGCGATAACAGCAGTGACAATTCCTGTGATGTGCCCAGTGAAAACAGTAAGTTTAGGCTTTTATGTGTCTGTATTTTAACCAGTTCGCGCCGGATGACGTATATAAACGCAACAAATTTCCAAAATTCAAAACGGATGACGTATAAACACGCCAAGTTCAAGTTCGGAAATGTATGTCAGCAGCGCGCAAGGCTGGAAATGCGTGGGTGTGCTTCCCGGCACTATCAGCCTGAACCCGCTTCGGATCGAGTTTCGTTAAAAATAATCCCGCCCGTGGGCTCGGCGATGTTAAAATAATCCCGGCGCAAACTGGTTAAGTCGGGCTGTCTTTAAAAAAACAATTGTCTGTCTGTCTGTCCATTTGTTTGTTCATCTGGCTATCGGGCTGTCTGAATTAAAAGTGCCTAAATATCTGTGTTTTATATCGACTTGTTTTCTATTTGACATTAGGTACTCGACAGACTCCTATCAGTGTTCCATCTGGAAGTCTGGCATCTCTGAACAACTCGAGACGAGTGAAACGTCGTCCCTGGACTGCCGAGGAGAAGGGAGACGTTACGAAGGGTTTGCAGAAATTCTTTCTGCTGAAGAAGCTTCCTGGCAAACAAGACATCGAAACATCCTGTCTTGTGGCACTGCAGACACGAAGCTGGAGGAACATCAAAGACTTTTGTCGGAACAAAATGAAGCTTCATCAAAGCTAAGCAGGGTGTTTCGTCAGTTCACATACATGTACGGATGCGTCAGAGTACTTGACTATTTAGAATTTGCAATCGCAATGATGACTTTAGAATGCACATCAATATGAAACCAATGGACAACCAGCATTTTAGTGTCGTGTCCTCACTTTGATAGGTGTAATTCACACACACTCAAGTGTCCTCCATTGGATAGAATGACAAGTATGCCCTCAGTGTGGTAGTGTCTACATGTATGCGTGTGTACACTGTACTTCGTATTAAGTGAGTCTCCTTTCAAGAGTGGAATTGCCAGTGTTACGACAAGAAACCCTTCGCTGCGGTGTAAAAAAAATATACGCGGCCTGCACGCGCACATTGTCTTCTAAAAAGACAGGGGCCTAGAGGGCGCGCGCTGCCCTTCATTGGCGCGAGTTAAAAATAGTAACAGGTTTTCCCCACAGTGAGTAAATTGTGTTGCACGCAATGCCTCCTCATCAAATACTGCGCACAAATACATGTACATGTACACGTGATGCTGTGGTAGTCGATATACCTTGTTTCGATAAGTACAACTACACAAGTGATCACCTTTCGCCGCTCGAAAGTATACCGGCGGTACCTGGACTGGTGAAGGCCATTCTTGTGTTTTACACGCACCGAAAATGTGGTTGAAGACCACATCCAACTGACGAATCAGTTTTAAAAAGTGAGTACATTGTAGTTGTAGTACAATACATATGAATCATGTATTGTTACATGTAATACATATTACATGTTGCACAGATTCAATTTTATTGGGTGTTGCTTGAATCATGCCTGATTCGTAAGATAAAGGAACGATTAGCTTTTGTAGTCTGTAATACTAGAGCACAATAATTGATCCTGAATCTGAATCAAGCTGCTCTGCCGCCCCTACGTTCTGCCGCCCCTACGTTCTGCCGCCCCTACGTTCTGCCGCCCCTACCTTCTGCCGCCCCTACCTTCTGCCGCCCCTACCTTCTGCCGCCCCTACCTTCTGCCGCCCCTACCTTCTGCCGCCCCTACCTTCTGCCGCCCCTACCTTCTGCCGCCCCTACCTTCTGCCGCCCCTACCTTCTGCCGCCCCTACCTTCTGCCGCCCCTACCTTCTGCCGCCCCTACCTTCTGCCGCCCCTACCTTCTGCCGCCCCTACGTTCTGCTGCCCCCCTACGTTCTGCCGCCCCCTACGTTCTGCCGCCCCCCTACGTTCTGCCGCCCCCCTACGTTCTGCCGCCCCCCTACGTTCTGCCGCCCCCCTACGTTCTGCCGCCCCCCTACGTTCTGCCGCCCCCCTACGTTCTGCCGCCCCCCCCTACGTTCTGCCGCCCCCCCTACGTTCTGCCGCCCCCTACGTTCTGCCGCCCCCCTACGTTCTGCCGCCCCCCTACGTTCTGCCGCCCCCTACGTTCTGCCGCCCCCCTACGTTCTGCCGCCCCCCTACGTTCTGCCGCCCCCCCACGTTCCGACGCCCTCCACGTTCCGACGCCCTCCACGTTCCGACGCCCTCCACGTTCCGACGCCCTCCACGTTCCGACGCCCTCCACGTTCCGACGCCCCCCACGTTCCGACGCCCCCCACGTTCCGACACCCCCCACGTTCCGACGCCCCTATGTTTAGACTACTCGGCCTTTGTTCAGACTACTCGACCTATGATTCTGACACCCGTGCGTTCCGACACCCCTGCGTTCCGACATCCCTGCGTTCTAACACGCCTTTAACAAAATGTATGTTACCACATGGAATTGAGTCACTAATGAAGCTAGCCTTTAAACAAGGCCACATGTCTGATAGACGCCGAGCGACTAAAAAGAGACTAATCGCGAACACCTGAGTGAACGCCAGTGCGAATTGCCCAGACAAGTGGCCTTTATCAATCTGGTTTGGATTTCTTATGTTAACCTTTGTTTCCGACTGGAATCGCTACCGAAATGGTAGCGTCCAATCAGCGAACGTATCTCCGCGTGCCGGCGTCAGCTTATATTTGAGTTGGACTAGTTCATTTTACAAACAGGGAATGTCCAATCATGTCACTTACAATATTTAGCTCAAATCATTAGTTGCTTCCTAATTTATTGCAATTTTGCATGTAAAATAGATTTAAATGTGATATCTTGTATTTATCATTCATTTATTCAACTCAGAAGCAACATTTATATACGTTTTTGTACCTTTTCTTACATGCTTTGATATTGAACGAATCACAAACGAAGCCAACTGGGAGATCGCCGTTCTGATTGGGCGTATTGGCATGCTAATATGTTTCTATGAATAATTCATGCCGAGCAGTGAAACCTACATTGCAAAAGGCCTCGTGACATTCGTCACTCGGTCGCGCGTTCACCCCGGGTATCTAGACTCATCTCAGCCGCTTAGCCAGACTCACGAGGCCTTGTCAAAAGGCTATAATGAAGCAGGCTAGTAAAATCTTATTATATGCGGGTAGTTGGAACATAGGTTTAGTAGTCAGAACATAGGGTTTTCGGAACATAGAGCAGTCACTGTAATGGCTATAGTGCACCTTACCCTAAAAATAGGGCTGTAATTGGCTCTTTTTTGTCTTCATCTTGTCGCTATATGTGACAAGGTAAGATAAGATAATGGTGACAAAATAAGACAACATACAACAGAGAGCTATGCAGGTACAGTCCTATTTGTAGGGTTGGTGTGCACCCTCCACAGTGGAATTAAGACCCAGACATCAGGTCCAAAATTCATTTTGAGATTCAGGTAAAAAAACATTGACTGGAGTCCAAAAAGCAAGTTTTTATTATAGAATGTTTTTTTTTGAAATATTACAGTTATGTTAAAGAAGACACTGAGTAAAAAAATAAAACAATATTTACATCTTGTTTAAATATAAAGTATCTGCCAAGGTAAATGAAACATGAATAAGATTAAAACTGCTACAAACTGCTAACTGGCTGGAATGACCTAAAATATACAAATCAAATAAGTTAAGAGGGCTTAATATTTCGATCTTAACAAGATCTTCTTCAGAGACAAAATGGCTGTGTACAAGATACGAACATACATGTATATGAGTCCAGTGGAACAATCAACAAAGGGAGGCTTAGGCTGAGGGATTAAAGGGTAATTAGGTAAGTGTGGGTAGGATCAAAGACAGACCAAGGGGGTAAAGGGGTGTGAATTTGGGTGGGGAACAAAAACAAACGAAGTAAAACAACAAGGAAGGGGGTCCAGGGGAAGAACTAATAAACAAATCAGTCAGAACACTCTAAAATTCTAAAATGTTCAGCATCACCCTAATTTGTCCTCTTCTACATGAACTTCCACAACTTCACACAGGTACCTATTGGTACACTCTACTGAACCTAACGGTACTAAACCTGCCAAACTCTTATAGTTTGATTGACTTGTTACAGATGAGTCAATATCAATATGTATTGTTCAGTATGGGATCAGTACAGTGATGACTGTCCAGCGATATATATGTGCTTGAGTACGAGTGGGGACCTACAGAGGGGTACATGTTATACACAAGCAGTTTACCAGAAACTAGCTGTGCCGTGAACAACCGTGGGTCACCCACTAATAAATGCTTGTGCATCCCCCCAAACTCCAACATTTGTACAAGTCTCATTCATTTCTGTCCTGAACCTGACTGAATTCAACATGGTCGATCTCCCTAGCTTTTTGGTACTGAGTGAAAGAAAGCCCAACAACAAGTTGCTATGATTTGGTACCAGACCTGCCAAAATCTAGCAAAACCTGCAGTTGGAGTTTGATACGTTTGGGTATATTGCTTTTAATACACCCATTTTACAACCCTTCGAATGGTGTAAAGTATGATATGTACCAAGGAATGAATGAGACTTTATCAAAAAATTGAAAACATCGACTAACATGGTACAAAATGCATTAGTTTTTAAACATTTACGGTTGCACATTTTAACGTGTACCTCTAGTACCCACGGTAAAATGTCATAAATTTGTAATATATCGAAAGACTAAATATCCTTGTCATTATTAAATGTCGGTAAATTAGCGAAGATATCCCTTTTGCCCGTAAAAGTCGATTTTGTGGTAAGGGTGTTTTCAACAAAAATATTGTCCAGCGCGCCAAATAGCGCCCTCTGTTGATAGGCATAGTCAGCGCGCGATTAAGCAATGCAACGTATATTCTTACCAAGTGGTACGACGTCATTCATTTGCGACGCAGGTGAATTACCGTGTGCCTTTATAAGCGCATCGAATATAGAGTGGTTGTTGAAACTCTCTGAAAAAGCAATACCTGTAAAACAAACTAGGTTAAACGATCGACACGAGCATTTAACTTTATTACGACAGCGTTCAGAGCCAAACAAAAAGTAAACACCATTTCAACCAGCCAGACGTGTTTTCCCCCAGGGATACTTTCAAGGACTGCTTTTATTTATCATAATGTCCAGCCAGGGACTGACAACGATGTGAAGCGGGCATCTGAATGACTTTAACCCTAACTCCCTACACAACAAAGGAAGTTGGAGGATTTTGAAGAAATTGTATTGTTCAATAACAATGGTGAGGGAGTTAGGGTTAATGTAAACATTATTATTATTATTTCCCGATGTGTGACCTCTCTGAAACCAATCCGTGGACGGTGGCCGGTTCCCTATTGACAAAGACTCCTCCATTGTGAACGGTCTCGCTTTTATTTTATTTCTGTTCCATTGCGAATGATTTAAACACTGAGATGGAACAGTGAATCACGCCACCCTCTAATGAGGTGATCTGGAATAAATACCTAAAGAGAAGATAGGTTGGCCGCAACAAGAGGCCGGACTGTAGCTGGATAAATTATAACGGACTACATAAGCAACAGATGGTTAGTATTAAAAGCAAAAACTGTCACAAGAGGGCGCTATGCAAAAAAAAAGCGCCCTCTTTCAAATGTATTTTTTTTTTTTTCAATTACGGTGAGTAACGTTTTTAGAAAACTTTCAACCTTGTTTTCCGTACCCAGCGATTATGTTTAAACATACTTGATATTGTTTTAATTTTTATATTTTTGACTGTTCATTGTCCTGAAATTCACTGATGTCTGGGTCACATAATGGTTTTAAACCGCTGTGCCCTCCATTTTACAGCTCCATGCCCCTCCTCAACATAACCATCCTGACCCAGTATTCCTGAATGTAATAGTCGAAACGGATTTTGTTTCTTTCTTTTCCCTGAAGTATACACTTCATGATCAGTATGGCGGAGGCTGCAGCCCGAACCGTGTTGGACACAATTAGCCAGGGGCACCTGGAATGTCCGATCTGCTGCTGCCGATTCAAGGATCCTAAGATGCTAGACTGTCTGAGCAAAGAGACGACAGAGACGGCGAAGATAACATGTCCAGTCTGCAGGAGAGAGACGGTCGTGACTGACGACGGGGTGCAGAGTCTGTCTTCTAGCTTCTTTCTGATATCTCTTGTCGATGAGATAAACAAGCAAGAGCAGTTATTAGGAAAAGTAACTACTACTAGTGCGACTTGTGAATCCTGCGAAGAAGGAAATGAGGCCGTGTCGAGATGCCTTGACTGCAAGGAGAACATCTGCAAGAAATGCCAAAAGGCACACCGACGCTTGAAGTCTACCAAAGACCATCGCATCATTCAAGCGGAAGACTTCGACAAACCGAGGGCTTCACCAACAGATGCTACTAAGACTGCCACACCAAAATGTAGAAAACATAGTGATCACGCCATATGCTTTCACTGTGAAACTTGTGATGTGTTGATTTGCGCCATGTGTGCTGCAACTGAGCACCGAACAGCGGAACATATAAGTTCATTGGTATCGGAGATGCCATCGAATCATTCCGTGAGAGTGTCAAGGACATATTGCAAAAGTTCCAGAAAAGCAAAGAGCAATTTGCATCGAACGAAGACTCCATCAAACATGCACGGAATAGATTGCAAACGAAACTGGCTCAGGCTTGCAGTGATATTTCTTCAAAAACGGAGAAAGAAATTGCTAAAATCAGAAGCAAAGCAAAGGTAATCACCGAAAAAGTCAATAAGATCTGTCGGGAGAGAGACGGCGAGTACGAAAAAACGCTCATGCACAACCGTGACCAGATGGAACGCGCAGATCAGATCGTCACGGCCGTAAACGACTTGATGAGTCAAGTCGATGATTTCGAGCTCTTGGAACTCAAACCGAAGGTGATGCACAACTTGGAATTCCAGAAGGAGCTCGAGTGCGAACCGGCAAAGGTGAATCTTTCGTTCATTGGCGTCAAATGTCAAGATGTCGTCAGTGAACAGGATCCTGTGGGAAGATATTGCTCAAAGAGATTTGGCAGGTAAAGAAAGAGTTCGGCAAGGAAGGAAGCGGTGACGAGGAATTCCAATTCGCCAGAAGTGCTGCATGTTTCAGCAACGGGAACATTGCTGTTACAGACGAACTGCTAAATCACCTATCGCTATTTACCTCCACTGGACGTTTCAAAACTTCGACCACTCAAAGCGGTCATCAGCTAGACGCTCCTGGGGGTATTGCTGTCACCTCAGATGATCTGCTTTTTGTCACGGACAAAAAGAAAGTGAAGGTTTTTGACGGCAATCTTCAGTGGATTCGTGAATTCACACCATCTAAGGAAGAGGCAAGTCAGTTAGCCGCTATTGCGCTAGACGCAGCTGGAGAACGACTAACTGTGGCTGATTGGGGCAGGAAAGTTGTTTCTGTGCATTTGCTTGATGGCACGTTAGTATCAACCATTCCAAATGAAAATGTGACATTTTATTTAGCGATGGATAATATGGAGCGCCTGTTCATTTCTAACTACGAAAATAAAACCCTCTCCTGCGTAGACCTCAAGGGCAATGAGGTGTTTAGTATCAAGACACTTGTGGACAACAATCCTGCGATTCCCACCGGGATCCTTTGTGACAGTCATGGTTACTTTAATGTAGCTGTTCACTACGGTGGTGTGGGAACCATACAAATACAACAATACGACCCAAATGAATCACTGGTAGGAACTGTAGCCGAAAAGCTGTACAATCCGATAGAAATGGCCTATACACCCACTGGCGACATGGTTGTTGCAGACAGACATTCCATCAAGATCTTACAGCGGATTTAGATTGCCTAGTAGGCACTGCTGCTTACTTGAACCAAACTACATCTGCTATGGGCTCCGTGCACAAGTACCCCCTCAACAAAAAGGAAATGGCTGGTTCATGGGAAATAATTCCATACACGGACATCACTTGACACCCAGTACACAAACACTATGAGACTTGTCTGAAACAAATGTTTTCTCAGTAAATGCTTTGATATTTTGTGAGCTAAACTTGACTTTTTAGGATATGTTATTGCTTTCTGATCAATAGCTGATAGGTCGAAGTTGATTTTGTTTAGTGATGTCCGTGTATGAACTTCTATCCAGTTCTCGCTATTATATTTCGAATGAAAAAGCAATTGTGAGAGACAGTGAACAAAGAAATCGGCTATCAGAAAGCAATAACATATCCTAAAAAGTCAAATTTAACTCCGAAAATATCATTTTGTACTCTTCTACAATTATAGGTATTTAGTTTTTCTAATAGTTCGCCTCGTTCGTAGATAAACAAAAACACACTTTTTGTCCTGCAGTGGTATTTAGTTTAAGACATTAGTGAAGAATTTTCATCTCGGTAAAATTGTGCTTCTCAAATTTATGACAATAAAAGAAATTTGTGGTATGGTAACTTTGAATGCAGTAGTTGTTGTTGAGGTATACAGGGCGAGGCCAAAGAAAGTGACTGGTTTAGATTTATATTCATGATCTTTTCATGTCATGATGAAGTCACAGTTTGCCAGAAATGATTTCAATATTTGAATACAAAAGATCTAATACGATTATTAACATATTTTTGCAAGAAATCTGAATTTTATTGTGGAATTGTTTGAATAAATAACACATTACGATCAAGAACGTGCATTTGTTTGACTAAACAGCCAATTTAACATTCTACAAATTTCTTCGATCGAAATATTCATTTTATGCGTAATGAGATTCCTGTTGGATAACAGTAGATTATATAGGTAATAACAGTGCGAGAACCCGGTTGTTACTGCGTGGTAATGACCGGGTTGGGGGATGACCGCTGGTAATGGATCGAGCCGAAGGCGAGGTCCATTACCAGCGGTCATCCCCCAACCCGGTCATTACCACGCAGTAATAACCGGGTTCTCGCACTGTTATTACCTTTAATAAATACCTTTTTAACGAGAAAATTGGTGAAAATACTCCGAATTTCGCGACTTCGCGGCTTCTTCTAGGCCGTTTTACAAACGCAGCTTCGTTTTCGTATTTTGGCTTTGTTCATGTACTTTAGCAGTGGTACAGTTGTTTTCCTAGTTCCGGATTTTTTCTAGTTCCAGATCGCTTCAAATAAAAACCTACCTTGTTATGGCTTGGTCTCCAATACTATTTGTTTAGATGAAGTGCATTTTAAAAAGAAACATACAAGCTTCTTGATACATAAGTTAAAAAAGTCGAAGTAAAAGTCTCAAATCTGCCAAAGACTGAACGTTCATTTTTTTTCTTCTAGTTCCAGATCGCCCGTAAAATACATGCATCAACAGCACATGCGCAAGCGATTTCATATGACGTGTTCTAATGGACCATGGAGAAATGTCTCCATGGTGGGACAAAGTTTATCGGATCGTTGCCGCGCGCAACACACGTAAACGGACAAAACATTTCAAAGCATTTCCTTGCAAGTCCTTTTTTAAAACTTTATTGGAAGTTAAAGTATTTGACATTTATTTTAAACTGTATTTATATAAATTAATGAATACTTTATCAGAAATATAGGCTTGATTCGAGTTGGTTCTAGCGTGATAATTGTTCATGTACGAAGCAGTTTTTTACTCGATCCGGAATTGGTTAAACTGATCCACAACTAGAAAAAGGCCGGATGTCGGTATATTTGACGTCGTACAGTATGTATTTTCAAATAAAGAAGAGCATAAATATCGAAACAAAAACTGTAGTTTCTCCATCACTCAAGGTAAACTACTAAACCTATTTCATTTAAATTTCGAGGATTAGACTTGCCGAAAACAGCCTGAATATTGTTTGCGATCCGGAACTAGGAAAACGTCTGTAATGTGGCCAGAGTGCAGCCCAAAGCCGGGGTTTAGAAAACGGCCCTTGGAAAACCCATGATGTTACTACATATAATGACCGGCACGTGATCGAGTCTCGGCCAATCAGAAGCCTTCAACTCTCCTAGGTATTTATTAAATGTAAATAAACAACACTTTGTATGTGTTTGATGTATATTTACACAAAATGTTGTATTTTGAGAAAGTGCTTTTGTAAATTTATATTATCTGTATAAATTAACACTACAACACGAACAATTTATGGATTCGTGATGATATTTTCCAGCTCACATTACTGTAATTTTACATCCAAAATCCGTTAAACTAAAATACGGCGATGGTTTGTTATTTTACAGGTGAACATTATTTTACCTAAACAAATACAGTGTACCTTGCCAGAATCGCTATGAGCATTACTCTTCTCGATGGATGGATTTATGGACCGCAGGCTGGTTGCCTATTTGTGCAAGTGTTTCTACTTCCATGAGTCCACATAAAGATTTTCGGAAGTGAGAGGCCGATTTTTTGCTCGATATTTCTCTTTAACGTAATGCGATTTTTCAGTTTCATCAATTTGAGATACTACATCGTAACAAATTTACAAAGGCCTTTTCAAAGAAGGACTGTCTTAAAGAAATAAATGTTTCCTAAATAATTGTAGAAACCCCGACTTTTACACGCTAATTTACCTATTCGAGGGGTCCGAAAGTGCGCCACTAGCACGTTTGGATTAGGGTATAATATAGGCTATATTGTAATTGTATCATTTTCCAACGATTGCCGGCCGGTGTGGACGGTAATTCTGTCCCCCGGTAAAATTGTCCGGGGGGACAGAATTACCTAGGTAAAAGTGTCCCCCTAGAGCCGTTAATTCCGTCCCCCTCCAGTTTATTCTGTCCCCTCTCTAGGTAATTGTGTCCCCAATGTTCCACACATAAGTGGTTATTTTGATGTTATTTCAATGAAAAGCCCACATGGTATTTATTATTTGGACTTCTGTTCCCTTCATCGATTTATCAAAATAGAAATAAAAATATAAATAACTGTATTAATTAAATCAACCGATCTACGTTTCTGCGCGAAAGGGAAATTAGCGGTAATCAGTATTTTCAGACTTCTTGCAGTAATTGCACGCGTACAAATTCTGTATACCCAGCAAACATGTGGCAGCACTTTTGACCACCTGTAATTTGTAGTACTCTACACATCCTACAGTCTGCCACAAATGATGCACCATGAAGGGGTGAACCTGTACTACACTGGTTGTTGCGTCTAGTGGGTGCTAGACTTGTGACGTTGCACGGGACAATTTTACCAGGGGGACACGTTTAACGTTGGGCAGGGAGACAGAATTACCTGGAGGGGGACAGAAATACCTAGGTAAATGTGTCCCCCCGGACAGATTTACCGGGTCACGGCCTGGTAAGTCTGTCCGGGGGGACACATTTACCAGGGGGGACAGAATTACCTTTCACACCGGCGTAACGCGATAAATTCATTTGAAAATCTGAAAAATCATCACGGTTTTGAAACTTTATTAAATAAAACAACGTACACGACAGCTGTTTTTAAACTTTATTTTAACTTGATTGTATTTAAAAATCAACTCGTTTTTTTGAAGCATCTAGTTGTAAATAATAATTTGTTATCACAAACTCATTTCAATTTCAGATAATTAAATTTAAACAAATTTTTCTACATCATTTTCTACCTGTAACACGTCTCTTTTCAAAAGTGGAGAGGAAAGTTGCTTTGCCATAAAAAGCTTTTATCCAAAATAAACACACCTCGATTGCACATGAATTCTGTGAATTTTTCTTAGAATAATGATTATTCTTTCCTGCATATATGGAGAGATATGTATTGTCCATTATGAACTTCCGTAGTTTTACGCAGAAAGCCAGTCGTCTGAACCTTCAACTAGAAAGTTAAAAATAGCAACTGGTTTTTCTCATGGAACTACATGTACAAATACAATTGGCTTTTCACCTCGAACGCTGCGCAGTTGTTGCACAAATACACAGACAAATGGCGTCTGCGGAAGTAGGCCAATACCTTCAACTTGAATTAAAGGAATTTAGGCTTATTTGTTCATGTTGTGCGACACAAACTTGACCATCACCACGATGTTGAGTGAAGCAGTACTACTAATTTACTACCAGTACTATACTACTAGGCTTGATCACACATTTAGCCGTTCGGAGGAGTTTTAACATTCTTCCGCGGGATTTCTGGTGCTAAATATTTGTGGCTAAAGACCCCATCATACTGACGAATCAATTTTGAAAAGTGAGTACATTGTACATGTTTAATAGATTCCTGTAATTTATTTTTTAATAAGTGAAATAGCTTAGTATTTTATAGTAAACATGCCTGATATTTGTAGAACAATTAGCTTTTGGGTGATTGTATTGTATGTACATGTACATGCACAATGCAGTCTGTTGGCTCTACCCACTTCCGGGTAAAAAATGTCACTTTCTCGGTCAAAAAGAAGTGTTATTTTGACCATGAAAAGGATAGAAGCAAATATAATCTCATATTCAGTCTCCCGTGTGCACTCTAACCCTAAATAGGTTGATAAAGCCATAGTCCGGGAGCCCAGCCAGGTTTAATCATAATTTTGAGTGCAAAAAGTTTGAAGCGTGGGATATGTTGGGGTGACTGGGACAACTGCAAAATGGGTTTTCTTAAGTTTGGCGAATAGTGCGTTGGGTTGGGGGAGCCCCTGACAGACCCCCCAAAATTCGATTTAATCATAATCTTGAGTGCAAACATAATTTCTTCATGAGTCGAAAGTTTATCGTGTACTGAATAGGATTTGTATACTCAAGAACAATATAATTGGTGCTAAGTACACTTAAGAAGGTCTTTAATTAGTGCTACACTGTTAAAAATTGTGTACCTTCACAGTTGTTTTTCTGTTGAAAATGTCAAAATATAACAGTAGATATTACTGTTTTGGGATTTCTTTGCTTAGAAACAAAACTAGTACTGTCTATGTACATTTTTCTGAATTTCTCTGTTGGTTACAGAATGTTCGCTGTAAAATTAAAGTTTTGTACTGGAACAAAAAACATCATGTTTTGAACAAGCATTCCCTTCCGTGTCTGTTAAGACACAACAACATCACTGTTTCATAACAACACATTTTGCTGTTAATATACAGCAAGTATACATACAAGTATATTTACAGAGAATCTACTGTTCTCCCACATGAATCTCATTACGCAGCAACTGACCAATCAGAAGTGAGAAAATTAGTGTTCACAAAAGTCATGTTAAACTGTGTTGTTTTACCACAAAACACACTTTTTTGACCACTTTGTGTAATTATTAAAGCAATTCCCTGATACTTTTTGCAAATCGTAGCTGAAGAATCGCATCCCATCTTCCTCCGCATTGAAATATTGCAATTATTCATTTGAAAGCGTGACTTTATCATTGCGGGAAAAGCTGAATATAAAAGTAACTCACGACAATGGTTAAGGTGTTTAGTAGGTAACCGTAGCATTTGTACTATATATTTGTATACGTGTAATAGTTTGTGTAATGTGAAATAACTACATGTAGTTACTTCTATAGGTCTAGTTCCCATTCCCATTTCATTCATCGATGTAAATTGCCGCAATACGCATAACAACAGAAAACTGTACTTCAACAGGAGCGTTTGTTTTTGGACAAACAACAACGGGTTAATCACTGTTGCAAAACAGGGGAATCCCTGTAGGTGTACCAGTACCCAATACAGTAGAATTTCTGTTAATAAACAGAGATAAAAACAACAGTAGAATGTACTGTTAAAAAACAGTAACTACTGTAATGCCAATTGACAATAGAATGTACTGTTAATTAACATATATTCTTCTACAATTACAGCTATTTAGCTATTTTTATTTACACAAAATGTTGTATTTTGAGAAAGTGCTTTTGTAAATTTATATTATCTGTATAAATTAACACTACAACACGAAAACTTTATGGATTCGTGATGATATTTTCCAGCTCACATCACTGTAATTTTACATCCAAAATACGGCGATGGTTTGTTATTTTACAGGTGAACATTATTTTACCTCAAATACAGTGTACCTTGCCAGAATCGCTATGAGCATTACTCTTCTCGATGGATGGATTTATGGACCGCAGGCTGGTTGCCTATTTGTGCAAGTGTTTCTACTTCCATGAGTCCACATAAAGATTTTCGGAAGTGAGAGGCCGATTTTTTGCTCGATATTTCTCTTTAACATAATGCGATTTTTCAGTTTCATCAATTTGAGATACTACATCGTAACAAATTTACAAAGGCCTTTTCAAGGAAGGACTGTCTTAAAGAAATAAATGTTTCCTAAATAATTGTAGAAACCCCGACTTTTACACGCTAATTTACCTATTCGAAGGGTCCGAAAGTGCGCCACTAGCACGTTTGGATTAGGGTATAATATAGGCTATATTGTAATTGTATCATTTTCCAACGATTGCCGGCCGGCGTAACGCGATAAATTAATTTGAAAATCTGAAAAATCATCACGGTTTTAAAACTTTATTAAATAAAACAACGTACACGACAGCTGTTTTTAAACTTTATTTTAACTTGATTGTATTTAAAAATCAACTCGTTTTTTTGAAGCATCTAGTTGTAAATAATAATTTGTTATCACAAACTCATTTCAATTTCAGATTATTAAATTTAAACAAATTTTTCTACATCATTTTCTACCTGTAACACGTCTCTTCTCAAAAGTGGAGAGGAAAGTTGCTTTGCCATAAAAAGCTATTATTCAAAATAAACACACCTCGATTGCACATGAATTCTGTGAATTTTTCTTAGAATAAAGATTATTCTTTCCTGCATATATGGAGAGATATGTATTGTCCATTATGAACTTCCGTAGTTTTACGCAGAAAGCCAGTCGTCTGAACTTTCAACTAGAAAGTTAAAAATAGCAACTGGTTTTTCCCATGGAACTACATGTACAAATACAATTAGCTTTTCACCTCGAACGCTGCGCAGTTGTTGCACAAATACACAGACAAATGGCGTCTGCGGAAGTAGGCCAATACCTTCAACTTGAATTAAAGGAATTTAGGCTTATTTGTTAATGTTGTGCGACACAAACTTGATCATCACCACGGTTGAGTGAAGCAGTACTACTAATTTACTACCAGTACTATACTACTAGGCTTGATCACACATTTAGCCGTTCGGAGGAGTTTTAACATTCTTCCGCGGGATTTCTGGTGCTAAATATTTGTGGCTGAAGACCCCATCATACTGACGAATCAATTTTGAAAAGTGAGTACATTGTACATGTTTAATAGATTTATGTAATTTATTTTTTAATAAGTGAAATAGCTTAGTATTTTATAGTAAACATGCCTGATATTTGTAGAACAATTAGCTTTTGGGTGAGTACACGTTTTATCATAATTTTGAGTGCAAGGAATGACAAATACACCTGTGACTCATTTTCTTTTAATCATAACTAAGAGGCCCGTAACTATACACTATCGCTGTTTCCGCATACTATGCTCTCCCCATTTCCGGGTAAAAATTGAAACTTTCTCGGTAATTTTGCGACCGAGAAAATGTCGCTTTCTCAGTCAAAATGAACGAGAAAAATGTCATTTGTTTTATTTTGACCATGTCATTTTGACCATGAAAAGGATAGAGCAAATATAATCAGGTTAACCTATAGTGTACCTATAGCCCTACAAATAGGGCTGTATTAATTAGCTCTCCTTTGTCGATCGTCTTGTCGCCATTAATATACATGCGAGAAGACAAGTATGTTGGTAGAACAAACTCTGGGTCTGATAAATTGATCCTGAATCTGAACCTATATATATTTGCTCTACCCATTTCCGGGTACCAATGGACACTTTCTCTGTCATTTTGACCGAGAAAATGTCGCCTTTTGGTAAAAATGAACGCGAAAAATGGTGTCATTTGTTTTTACTCGGAAGGTGTCATTTTGACCATGGAAAAGATAGAGCAAATGTAACTTCATCAGTGACCTAGTGTCTACCTAGCATTACAAATAGGGCTGTATTTATTTGTATTTATTGCCTCTCCTTGTCTATAATCTTGTAACCATTATAGGCGAGATAAGATAATGGCAACAAAATAAGACACAAGACAAGTAGCGTTAGTGTACACCCTTCTCTATTTTACAGCTCCACGCTACTCCCCAATGTAAGCCCCTTCCTGTCGCACACTTTGAGAATCCCTAAGGTTTTTGTTTTCGTTTTTGTCGTTATAATAGGATCATAATCACAATGGCGGAGGCTGCAGCCCGAACCGTGTTGGACACAATTAGCCAGGGGCACCTGGAATGTCCGATCTGCTGCTGTCGATTCAAGGACCCTAAGATGCTAGACTGTCTTCATAGCTTCTGCCTGAACTGTCTGGGAGAGATTGTGAGCAAAGAGACGAAAGAGAGGGCAGAGATAACATGTCCAGTCTGCAGGAGAGAGACGGTCATTCCTGAGGAAGGAGTGCAGAGTCTGTCTTCTAGCTTCTTTCTGATATCTCTTGTCGATGAGATAAGCAAACAGGAGCAGTTATTAGACAAGGTAACTACTACTAGTGCGACTTGTGAATCCTGCGAAGAAGGAAACGAGGCCGTGTCGAGATGCCTTGACTGCAAGGATAACATCTGCAAGAAATGCCAAGAGGCACACAGACGCTTGAAGTCCACCAAAGACCATCGCATCATTCCAGCGGAAGACTTGGACAAACCATGGGCTTCACCAACAGATACCACTAAAGCTGCCACACCAAAATGTAGAAAACATAGTGATCAGGTTATATGCTTTTACTGTGAGACTTGTGATGCATTGATTTGCGGCATGTGCGTTGCAACTGAGCACCGAACAGCGGAGCATAAGTTAATTGATATCGGTGACACCATCAAATCATTCCGTGAGGGTGTCAATAACATATTGCAACAGTTCCAGAAAAGCAAAAAGCAATTTGCATCAAACGAAGACTCTATCAAACATGCACGGAATATATTGCAAACGAAACTGGCTCAGGCTTGCAGTGATATTTCTGCAAAAGCCGATGCAGAAATGGCTAAAATCAAAAGCAAAGCAAAGGTAATCACCGAAAAAGTCAACAAAATCTGTCAGGAAAGAGACAGCGAGTACGAAAAGGCGCTCGGGCGCATCCGTGACGAGATGAAACGCGCAGATCAGATCGTCACGGCCGTAAACGACTTGATGAGTCAAGTCGATGATTTCGAGCTCTTGGAACTCAAACCGAAGGTGATGCACAACTTAGAATTCCAGAAGGAGCTCAAGTGCGAACCGGCAAAGGTGGATCTTTCGTTCATTGGGGTCAAATGTCAAGATGTCGTCAGTGAAAATGACCTTGGGAAGATGTTGCTCACAGAGAAGTGGCAGGGGAAGAAAGAGTTCGGCAAAGAAGGAAACGGTGACGGGGAATTCCAATTCGCCAAAAGTGTTGCATGTTTCAGCAACGGGGACATTGCTGTGACAGACACAAGGCTGAATCGACTATCGCTATTTACCTCCACTGGACGTTTCAAAACTTCGGCCGCTCTTCAGCAGGACGATCCTCGGTGCATTGCTATCACCTCAGACGATCTGCTTGATGTCACTGAAAAAAAGAAAGTGAAGTTTTTTTACGACAATCTTCAGTTGATTCGCGAATTTCCACCATCTAAGGAAGAGGCAAGTAAGTTAACCACTATTGCGATAGACGCAGCTGAAGAACGACTAGCTGTGGCTGATTGTGGCAGGAAAGTTGTTTCTGTGCATTTGCTCGATGGCTCGTTAGTAGCAACCATTCCAAATGAACATTTGATACATCATTTAGCGTTGGATAACATGAAGCGCCTGTTGATTTCTAACTATGAAAATAAAACCCTGTCCTGCGTAACCTTATGGGCAATGAGGTGTTCAGTATCAAGACACTTGTGGACCAAAAACCTGCGAGTCCCACCGGGATCCTTTGTGACAGTCACGGTTACTTTTGTGTAATTGTTAATCAAAATGAAAGTGGAAACTCAAAAATACAACAGTACGACCCAAAGGGATCACTGGTAGGAACTGTAGCCGAAAAGCTGTACAATCCGCTAGAAATGGCCTATACACCCACTGGCGACATGGTTGTTGCAGACTTACATTCCATCAAGAAATTGCAGCGGATGTGAATTGCCTAATACTAATATGCACTGCTGCTTACTTGAACCAAACTACATCTGCTGTAGGGTCCGTGCTCAAGTACTCCCTAATATCAGACATATTATAGGACTTCAATTTAAGTGGCTGGGAAAATAATTTCATACACGGACCTCACTTGACACCCAGTACACAAACACTATGAGACTTGTCTGAACAAAAATAATATTTTCTCAGTAAATGCTTTGATATTTTCTGAGCTCAATTTGACTTTTTAGGATATGTTATTGCCTTCTGATCCATGGCTGATAGGTCAAAGTAGGGAGCAATTAGTGATGTCCGTGTATGGACTTCTATCCAGTTCTCGCTATTATATTTCGAATGAAAAAGCAATTGTGAGAGACAGCGAACAAAGAAATCGGCCATCAGAAAGCAATAACATATCCTAAAAAGTCAAATTTAACTCCGTAAATATCATTTTGTACTTTTCTACAATTACAGGTATTTAGTTTTTCTAATAGTTTGCCTCGTTCGTATATAAACAACAACACACTTTTTTTCCTGCAGTGGTATTTAGTTTAAGACATTAGTGAAGAAATTTCATCTCGGTAAAAATGTGCTTCTCAAATTTATGACAATAAAAAAACTTTTTGGTATGGTAACTTTGAATGCAGTAGTTGTTGTCGAGGTATACAGGGAGAGGCCAAAGAAAGTGACTGGTTTAGATTTATATTCATGATCTTTTCATGTCATGATGAAGTCACAGTTTGCCAGAAATGATTTCAATACTTAAATACGACAGATCTAATACAATTATTAACCTATTTTTGCAAGAAATCTGAATTTTATTGTGGAATTGTTTGAATAAATAACACATTATGATAAAGATCGTGCATGTTTTTTTACTAAACAGCCCAAATGGACATACTACAAATTTTCTCAGTTCTGAATGGTCAGTTGCTGCGTTATGAAATCAGTAAATTGTCTGTAAATAAACAACACTTTGTATGTGTTTAATGTACATTTACACAAAATGTTGTATTTTAAGAAATTGTTTTTGTAAATTTATATCCTCTCTGTATACATTAACGCTACACAACACGAAAACTATTATTCGTTGTAGGATATGTTCAAGGTCGCAGTACCGTTATTTTACATTCAAAATTTGTTAAACTAAAATACAGTGTACCTTGCCAGAATCGCAAGCCAGCCGGCAATCGTTGGAAATATCTTACTATTTTCAAGAACTGTCTCCAATTTATAAAATTTAGTGAGTCCTCATTTTATTTGCAATGCTGTTGCACATCCGTGAATGTGTGCCAGCCAACTAGAGTCTGGTTTTCTAACCTGATAAATCTCCAAGGTCTATAAATTGCTCTGTTTTGTTTGAATGAAGTCGGGGAACCAGACTGCAAAACAACATTAACGTTCTTGGTTTTCCAGCATCTATGGTCAGCGTCACGATATTTACTATACGAACCATCTAACCCATCCAATTTAGAAAATTACAGCAAAAGCAAATGGTTTATTAAGAGGTTATATTTTCGTAACGCAATAGATTCATTTGAAAATCTAAAAAAATATCACAATTTTGAAAATTTATTTAAAAAAACAACGTACACGACGGCTGTTTTTAAACTTTATTTTCACTTTATTGTATTTAAAAATCAACTCTAAAATGTTATTAGCTCTTATTTTGTTGAGAAGCATCAAGTTGTAAATAGTAATTTGTTATCACCAGCTCATTTCAATTTCAGATTATTAAGTTGAAACAAATTGTTCTACACCTTTTTCTACCTGTAACACGTCTCTTTTCTAAAGTAAAGAGGAGAGATGCTTTGCCAGAAAAAGCTATTATTCAAAATAAATACACCTCGATTTCAAATGAAATCTGTGAATATTGATTATTATTCTTTATTGCATACATGAAGACGTATGTAAAGTCCATTGTGAACTTCCCTATAGTTTTACGTAGTAGACCAGTAGTTTAACATTTGATTAGAGAGTTAAAAATAGCAACTGGGTTTTCCCATGGAGCTGTTATGTAGTTAATATGTTAATATCTTACCAGTATACTCGTTGGACTATGTACATTGTTATGAGTTACCCAACGTATTATGTTAATGATTCACCTGATGTACAATCACCTGATGTACACGTAGGAACCTATTGTCTATAATTATAAGAAGGCCCTGTTGGTTCTCGGGCGTGGTGCCCCCTCCTCAAACGCTGTGCAGTTGTTGCACGAAATACACATATAAATTCGGAAGTAAGCCTATACCTTCAACTTGAATGAAGGGAATTTATGTGTTAATATTTTGTGCGACACCAACCTTTCATCCCCTTGATGTTGAGTGAAGCAGTACTACACTAATTTACTACATGTACGATGCTTGATCAGACCTGTAGCCGTTCGAAGTAGTTTTGCCATTCTTGCGTTTACCGCGGGATTTATGGTGCTAAATATTTGTGGTTGAAGACCCCATCCAACTGGCGAATCAGTTTTTTTTAAGTGAGTACGTTGTACATGTTCAAGATTCAATGTAATTGATTGTTTTAATAAGTGAAATAGCTTCAATACTCATGCCTGGTGATCGTTAAAACGATTAGCTTTTGGGTGGTTGTATATGCACATGTACATCATAGTACAATGCACTGTTGGTAGAACAAACTATAGGTCAGATTAATGGATCCTGAATCTGAACGTACCCATATAATTGCTCTACCCATTTTAGGGTCAAAATGTCACTTTCTCGGTCGAAAAGAAATACCAAGAAAAATACAATTTTTGTTTACTCGGAAAAGTTAAATTTTGACCATGAAAATCAAAGGAGCAAATATAATTTCAGATTCAGTCCATAGTGTGCACTGTAGTCCTACGAATAGGTTGATAAAGTCACTTTGGAATGCTGTACCCATTTCCCGAAAAAAATGACACTTTCGCTGTCATTTAGACCAAAAAAATGTTGTTTTCTCGGTCAAAATAAAAAAGAAAAAGTTCACATTGTATATATATATATATAGTTTTTCAATGAAGAGAGCGGGAGATAGTTCATGTTTCATGACAATTACCTTTTGGGGCATCTCTTTTGAGTGAAAAGTAGTCTATCTCTTTAAAGGAAGCATCGATCACACTCTTTAAATATTAGTAAATATGTATGAAGGTAGTGTACACCATTTGCAAATATCAATGACTGAATAACAGCCTTTATTAAGCATCCTGTGAAATCACAGCATCTGATGATGTGCTGCGGTTTTCAAGAAAGGTGGAATTGTGTATCAATTTTCAACGATTGCAGGCCAGACTGGAACCAGATGATTAGAACCAGACTACAAAACAGCATTAATGTTCTTGGTTTTCCAGGATATATGAACAACAAATAAAAAAAACATGTCGGCATCACAATTTTACTGTACAAACATCCTAACCCATCAATTTTTGAAAATTAAAGCAAAAGCAAAAGGTGTGTACTACCTAGATTATATTTCCAAAACGCGATAGATCCTTTTAAAAACATGAAAAATCTTAACATTTTTGAAACTTTAATAAATAAACGTACATGACGGCTGTTTTTTAACTTCATTTTCTCTTTATTGTATTTCAACTCTTCAATCTTATTAGCATTTTTTTTAAAGAAGCATCCAGTTGTCCAGTTGTCAATTTCCGATTATAAAATTTAAACAGATTTTTCTACACCCATTTCTACCTGTAACACGTCTCTTTTCAGAAGTGGAGAAGGGTTTGCCATAAAAAGCTATTATCCAAAATAAATACTACTCGATTGCAAATGAATTAGTGAATATTTCATAAAATAATTATTATTCTTTTCTGCCTACATGGAGACATATGTAATGTCCATTACGAACTTCCGTAGTTTTACGCGTAAGGCCAATCGTCTGAACTTTCAACTAGAGCGTTAAAAATAGCAACTTGGTTTTCCCATGAAGCTATAAAAAGGTTTCCCTCCTCAAACGCTGCGCAGTTATTGCACAAATACACAGATAAATGGTGTATACGGCCTGGCCTTCAAAAAATGTCTCAAAGGTGTACATTTTGACCATTGGAGCAAATATAGTTTCAGGTTCAGACTCTAGTGTTTACTGTAGCCCTACGACTAGTTTTGGAATGATAAAAAACACCTGTGATTCGAATTTATTTGATCATAACTATACACAATCGCCATTTCCGCATACTATGCTCTTTCTCGGTTACTCGGAAAGTGTCATTTTGGCCATGAACAATATATTCAGTCTGAACTATCCCTACAAACAGGGCTGTATTAATAATTGACTCTTTTTGTCTATCATCTTGCCGTTATTACAGGCGTCAAGATAAGATAAGATATAATGGCAGCAATAAGACACAAGACAAGAGCCAATTACAGCCCTGTTTGTAGGATAAGAGTTCACCCTTCTCTATTATTTGGCTCTATGCATAAACCCCTACATGTCGCACACTTTGAGTATTCCTAACTTTGTTGGTTCTTTTTTTCGATATAGGATCATAATCACGATGGCGGAGGCTGCAGCCCGAACCGTGTTGGACACAATTAGCCAGGGGCATCTGGAATGTCCGATCTGCTGCGATCGATTCAAGGATCCTAAGATGTTAGACTGTCTCCATAGCTTCTGCCTGAACTGTCTGGGAGAGATGGTGAGCAAAGATACGTCAGAGAGGGCACAGATAACATGTCCAGTCTGCAGGAGAGAGACGGTCGTTTCTGAGGAAGGAGTGCAGAGTCTGTCTTCTAGCTTCTTTCTGATATCTCTTGTCGATGAAATAAGCAAACAAGAGCAGTTATTAGGAAGGGTCACTACTACTAGTGCGACTTGTGAATCCTGCGAAGAAGGAAACGAGGCCGTGTTAAGATGCCTCGACTGCAAGAAGAACATCTGTAAGAAATGTCAAGAGGCGCACCGTCGCTTGAAGTCCACCAAAAACCATCGCATAATTCCAGCAGACGACGTGGACAAACCGAGGGCTTCACCAACAGATGCTACTAAGACTGCCACACCAAAATGTAGAAAACATAGTGATCAGGTTATATGTTTTCTCTGTGAGACTTGTGATGCATTGATTTGCGCCATGTGTGCTGTAACTGAGCACCGAACAGCGGAACATAAGTTAATTGGTATCGGTGACACCATAAAATCATTCCGTGTTAGTGTCAAGAACATATTGCAAAAGTTCAAGAAAAGCAAGAAACAATTTGCATCAAACGAAGACTCTATAAAACATGCAAGGAATAGATTGCAAACGAAACTGGCTCAGGCTTGCAGTGATATTTCTGCAAAAGCGGAGGCAGAAATTGCTAAAATCAGAAGCAAAGCAAAGGTAATCACCGAACAAGTCAACCAAATCTGTCGGGAGAGAGACGGCGAGTACGAAAAGGTGCTCATGCGCAACCGTGACCAGATGAAACGCGCAGATCAGATCGTCACGACCGTAAACGACTTGATGACTCAAGTCGATGATTTCGAGCTCTTTGAACTCAAACCGAAGGTGATGCACAACTTGGAATTCCAGAAGAAGCTCGAGTGCGAACCGGCAAAGGTGAATCTTTCGTTCATTGGCGTCAAATGTCAAGATGTCTTCGTTGGGAAGATATTGCTCAAAGAGAAGTGGCTAGTGAAGGAAAAGTTCGGCAAGGAAGGAAACGGTGACGGGGAATTCCAATCGGCCAGCCGAGTTGCATGTTTTAGCAATGGGGACATTGCTGTGACAGACACAACACTGAAACGACTATCAATATTTACCCCCACTGGACATTTCAAAACTTCGGCCGCTCAAAGCGGTCATCAGCTGGACGCTCCTCGGGGCATTGCTGTCACCTCAGATGATCTGCTTTTTGTCACGGACAAAAGGAAAGTGAAGGTTTTTGACGGCAATCTTCAGTTGATTCGCGAATTCACACCATCTAAGGAAAAGGCAAGTCACTTAATCGCTATTGCGCTAGACGCAGCTGGAGAACGACTAGCTGTGGCTGACTCGGGCAGGAAAGTTGTTTATGTACATTTGCTTGATGGCTCGTTAGTAGCAACTATTCCAAATGAAAATGTGACATATTATTTAGCGATGGATAATATGGAGCGCCTATTCATTCCTAATTACGAAGGTAAAACCCTCTCCTGTGTAGACCTCAAGGGCAATGAGGTGTTTAGTATCAAGACACGTGTGGACAAAAATCCTGCGAATCCTGCCGGGATCCTTTGTGACAGTCACGGTTACTTTAATGTAGCTGTTCATACCGGTGACACGGGAAGCGGTAAAATTCAGCAGTACGACCCAAATGGATTACTGGTAGGAACTGTAGCCGCAAAGCTGTACAATCCTCTAGGAATGACCTATACACCCACTGGCGACATGGTTGTTGCAGACAGACATTCCATCAAGATCTTGCAGCGGATTTAAATTGCCTAATAGGCACTGCTGCTTACTTGAACCAAACTACATCTGCTATGGGCTCCGTGCACAAGTACCCCCTCAACAAAAAGAAGGTGGGGGGGGGGGGGGGGGGAATATCGACGCCAAATATCGGACTTCAATTTAAGTGGCTGGTTCATGGGAAATAATTCCATACACGGACATCACTTGACACCCCAGTGCACAAACACTATGAGACTTGTCTGAACAAAATGTTTTCTCAGTAAATGCTTTTATATTTTGTGAGCTAAACTTGACTTTTTAGGATATGTTATTGCTTTCTGATCAATAGCTTATAGGTTGAAGTGTATGGATTTCTATCCAGTTCTTGCTATTATATTTCGAATGAAAAAGCAATTGTGAGAGACAGCGAACAAAAAAATCGGCCATCAGAAAGCAATAACATATCCTAAAAACAAAAATTTAACTCCGAAAATATAAAAGCATATTTTTTTTACTCTTCTACAATTACAGGTATTTAGTTTTTCTAATAGTTCGCTTCGTTCGTAGATTCTAAAAAAAACCACCTATTTTTCTGCAGTGGTATTTAGTTTAAGAGATTAGTGAAGAAATGTCATCTCGGTAAAATTGTGCTTCTCAAATTTAGGACAATAAAAGAACTTTGTAGTATGGTAACTTTGAATGCAGTAGTTGTTGTTGAGGTATACAGGTCGAGGTCAAAGAAAGTGACTGGTTTAGATTTATATTCCTGATCTTTTCATGTCATGATGAAGTCACAGTTTTCCAGAAATGATTTCAATATTTGAATACGAAAGATATAATACGATTATCTACGTTTGCAAAAAATCTGAATTTATGTGTGGAATTGTTTGAATAAATAACACATTATGATCAAAAACGTGATTTTTTTTTACTAAACAGCCCAAATGGACATACTACACATTTTCTCAGTTCTGAATGGTCATTTGCTGCGTAATGAGATCAGTAAATTGTCTGTAAATAAACAACACTTTGTATGTGTTCGATGTATATTTACACAACATGTTGTATTTTAAGAATTTTGTTGTAAATGTATATCCTCTTATACATTAACGCTACACAACACGAAAACTATTATTCGTTGTAAGATATTTTCAAGGTCGCAGTACCGTTATTTTACATTCAAAATTTGTTAAACTAAAATACGGCGATGGTTTGCTACTTTACAGGTAAAAACCCCCGTTATTTAACCCAAAACTATACAGTGTACCTTGCCAGAATCGCAAGCCAGCCGGCAATCATTGGAAATATCTTACTATTTTCAAAGACTGTCTCCAATTTATAAAATGTATTTGCCATACTGTTACACATCCGTAAATGTGTGCCAGCCAACTAGAGTCTGGTTTCCTAACCTGATAAATCTCCAAGGTCTGTAAATTGCTCTGTTTTGTTTGAATAAAGTCGGGGAACCAGACTGCAAAACAACATTAATGTTCTTGGTTTTCTAGCATCTATGGTCAGCGTCACGAGTATACGAACCCTCTAACACATCCAATTTAGAAAATTACAGCAAAAGTAAATGGTGTATACTACCTTTAAGAGGTTATATTTCCGTAACGCGATAGATTCATTTGAAAATCCATTTTGCACGGTTTTTGAACTTTAATCAATAAAACAAAGTACACGACGGCTGTTTTTAAACTTTATTTTCACTTTATTGTATTTAAAAGTCAACTCAATCAATTTTATTAGCTATTATTTTGTTGAGAAGCATCGAGTTGTAAATAATAATTTGTTATCACCAGCTCATTTCAATTTCAGATTATTAAGTTGAAACAAATTGTTCCACACCTTTTTCTACCTGTAACATGTCTCTTTTCTAAAGTAAAGAGGAGAGATGCCTTGCCAGAAAAAGCTATTATCCAAAATAAATACACCTCGATTTCAAATGAAATCTGTGAATATTTATTATTATTCTTTCTTGCATACATGAAGACATATGTAAAGTCCAATGTGAACTTCCCTATAGTTTTACGTGGAAGACCAGTCGTTTAACATTTGATTAGAGAGTTAAAAATAGCAACTGGGTTTTCCCATGGAGCTGTTGTGTAGTTAATATGTTAATAACTTACCAGTGTACTCGTCGGATGATGTACATGTACATTGTTATGAGTTACCCGTATCGTGTTAATGATTCACGTGATGTACAATCACACGATGTACAGGTAGGAACCTATTGTCTATATAAGAAGGCCCTGTTTGTTCTCGGGCGTGAGGCCCTATTCAAACGCTGCGCAGTTGTTGCACAAATTCACAGATAAATGGCGTCTACAGAAGTTGGCTTATACCTTCAACTTGAATTATGAGAATTGATGTGTTAATATTTTGTGCGACACAAACCTTTCATCCCCTCGATGTTGAGTGCAGCAGTACTACTAATTTACTACCAGTACTAGGCTTGATCACACCTTTAGCCGTTCGAAGTAGTTTTGCCATTCTTGCGTTTACTGCGGGATTTCTGGTTTAAATATTTGTGGTTGAAGACCCCATCCAACTGGCGAATCCGTTAAAAAGGTGAGTACATTGTACTTGTTGAATAGATTCAATGTATTTGATTTGTTTATTAAAGTGAAATAGCTTAGTAAACATGGCTGATATCCGTACGTTAGAACGATTAGCTTTTGGGAGGTTGTATGTACATGTACATGTACAATGCAGTCGATAGAATGCTGTTGGTAGAACAAACTATCGCTCAGATTAATTGATGCTGTATCTGAACGTACCTATTTGCTCTACCCACTTCTCGGTAAAAAATGTCACTTTCTCGGGCAAAAGGAAATACCAAAAAAAATGTAAGTTTTGTTTACCCGAAAAACAAATATTTTGACCATGAAAATCAAAGGAGCAAATCTAAATTCAGATTCAGTCCATAGTGTGCACTGTAGTCCTACCAATAGGTTGATAAAGTCACTTTGGAATGCTGTACCCATTTCCCGAAAAAAAATGACACTTTCGCTTTCATTTTGACCAAACAAATGTTGTTTTCTCGGTCAAAATAAACAAGAACAAGTTCGCATTGTATATATATTGTTTCTCAATGAAGAGAGCGGGAGATAGTTCATGTTTCATGACAATTACCTTTTGGTGCATCTCTTTTGAGTGAAAAGTAGTCTATCTCTTTAAAGGAAGCATCGATCACACTCTTTAAATATTAGTAAATCTGTATGAAGGTAGTGTACACCATTTGCAAATATCAATGACTGAATAACAGCCTTTATTAAGCATCCTGTGAAATCTCAGAATCTGATGTGCTGCGGTTTTCAAGAAAAGTGGAATTGTGTATCAATTTTCAACGATTGCACGCCAGACTGGAACCAGATGATTGGAACCAGACTACAAAACAGCATTAATGTTCTTGGTTTTCCAGGATATATGAACACCAAATTAAAAAAACATGTCGGCATCACCATTTTACTATACAAAGCCCCTAACCCATCAATTTTAGAAATTTACAGCAAAAGCAAACGGTGTATACTACCTTTAAGAGGTTATATATATTTCCAAAACGGGATAGATCCATTTGAAAATCTGAAAAATCTTCACGGTTTTAAAACTTTAATAAATAAAACAACGTACACGACGGCTGTTTTTAAACTTTATTTTCACTTTATTGTATTTAAAAATCAACTCTTTAATTTTAATAGCTATTTTTTTAAAGAACCATCCAGTTGTAAATAATAATTTGTTATCACAAACTGATTTCAATTTCAGATTATTAATTTAAAACAAATTGTTCTACACCTTTTTCTACCTTGTCTCTTTTCAAAAGTGGAGAGGAGAGATGCTTTGCTATAAAAAGCTATTATTCAAAATGAATACAACTCGATTTCAAATGAAATCTGTGAATATTTAATACAGAATAATTATTATTCTTTCTTGTATACATGAAGACATATGTGAAGTCCATTGTGAACTTCCCTAGTTTTACGTGGAAGACCAATCGTCTAACATTTGATTAGAGAGTTAAAAATAGCAACTGGGTTTTTCCATGAAGCTGTTGTGTAGTTAATATGTTAATAAATTACCAGTGTGCTTGTCGGATGATGTACATGTTCATTTTTATGTGTTATCCATCGTAACATGTTAATGATTCACATGTACAATCACCTGGTGTACACTAAGAACCTATTGTCTATTATACAAATATTGACTGCTTTGAGTGGTATAGTAAAACTAGCCTCCCGAAGTGATCCATGGAGCATTCTATTTAGGGGGAAAATAGAATGCTCCATGGATCACCGAGGGAGGCTAGTTTTACTATACCGCGAAATAAAGCAGTCAATATTTGTTTTATAACACCTCACTCACAGATTCTGCACAATTTAAGCTTTCTGAAAGTATAGTAATGACAACAAATCTCCGAATTATACGTCTCTCGATCATACGTGTACTTTGTTGCCTTGATGAACGGGTGCGAAGGTGATAGAACAATGTTTACAGAACAATGTTTACGCAATGCACCGAAACACACGTCTGGGTTTCAGTCACGCTTTCGTTGCTATGCGCATAGTTCGTGTGTTGCTATGCGCATAGTCCTTTTTGTGTGGTATAGTCTTTTTGGATAGCACAAGTAAAAAATAGTAAAAATAGCAAGTGACACGTGCCGCGCTCTCGGCCAATCAAGACACAGAATCTGTGAGTGAGGTGTTATAAATAAGAATACCCTGTTGGTTCTCGGGCGTGATGAGGCCCTATTTAAACGCTGCACAGTTGTTGCACAAATTCACAGAAAAATGGCGTCTACAGAAGTTGGCCTATACCTTCAACTTGAATTATGAGAATTTATGTGTTAATATTTTGTGCGACACAAACCTTTCATCACCTCGATGTTGAGTGAAGCAGTACTACTAATTTACATGTACTAGGCTGGATCACAGCTTCAGCCGTTCGAAGTAGTTTTGCCATTCGTGTGTTTGCTGCGGGATTTCTAGTGCTGAATATTTGTGGTTGAAGACCCCATCCAACTGGCGAATCAGTTTTTAAAAGTGGGTACATTGTACAAGTTATATAGATTCAATGTAATTGATTTTTTTTAATAAGTGAAATAGCTTCAATAATCATGCCTGATATTCGTTAAAACGATTATTTTTTGGGTGGTTGTATATGTACATGTACATGTACAATGCACTAATGGTAGAACAAACTATGGGTCAGATTAATGGATCCTGAATCTGAACGTACCCATATAATTGGTCTACCCATTTCAGGATCAAAATGTCACTTTCTCGGTCGAAAAGAAATACCAAGAAAAATACAATTTTTGTTTACTCGGAAAAGTTAAATTTTGACCATAAAAATCAAAGGAGTAAATCTAATTTCAGATTCAGTCCATAGTGTGCATTATAACACCTCACTCACAGATTCTGTGTCTTGATTGGCCGAGAGCGCGTCACGTGTCACTTGCTATTTTTACTATTTTTTACTTGCGCTCCAAAAAGACTATACCACGCAGCCTCGTTCTGAAAAAAAAGGACTATGCGCATAGCAACACACGTACTATGCGCATAGCAACGAAAGCGTGACTGAAAACCAGACGTGTGTTTCGGTGCATTGCGTAAACATTGCTCTATCACCCTCGCACCCGTTCATCAAGGCAACAAAGTACACGTATGATCGAGAAAAAGGGAACGAAGATACAAATAGTCGGGTGCCCTTTCAAAACGCAAATTTAACGTACATTTCTTTCGTAAACAACGCACTGCTTGCACGTAGGTTGATCACTGAATTCGGAGATTTTTTGTCATTACTATACTTTCAGGAAGCTTAAATTGTGCAGAATCTGTGAGTGAGGTGTTATAAAACAAATATTGACTGCTTTATTTCGCGGTATAGTAAAACTAGCCTCCCTCGGTGATCCATGAAGCATTCTATTTTCCCTCGGCTTCGCCTCAGGAAAATAGAATGCTCCATGGATCACCTCGGGAGGCTAGTTTTACTATACCACTCAAAGCAGTCAATATTTGTATACTGTAGTCCTACCAATAGGTTGATGAAGTCACTTTGGAATGCTGTACCCATGTTTGGGGGAAAATGACACTTTCTCTGTCATTTTGACCAAGACAATGAATTTTTGGTGGCATCTCTTTCGAGCATCGATCACACCCTTTGCAAACAAAAATATTAGTAAATCTGTATGAAGGTAGTGTACACTATTTGCAAATATCAATGACTGAATAACAGCCTTTATTAAGCATCCTGTGAAATCACAGCATCTAATGTGCTGCAGTTTTCGAGAAAAGTGGAACTTGGTATCAATTTCCAACGATTGCAAGCCAGACTGGAACCAGACGATTGGAACCAGACTACAAAACAACATTAATGTTCTTGGTTTTCCAGCATCTATGAACACCAAATTTAAAAAACAGGTCAGCATCACAATTTTACTATACAAACCTTCTAACCCATCAATTTTTGAAAATTATAGCAACAGCAAAAGCAGTGTACAACCTAGGTTATATTTCCAAAACGCGATAGATCCTTTTGAAAATCTGAAACATCTTAACGGTTTTGAAACTTTAATAAATAAAACAACGTACATGACGGCTGTTTTTTAACTTCATTTTCTCTTTATTGTATTTCAACTCTTCAATCTTATTAGCATTTTTTTGAAAGAAGCATCCAGTTGAAAATAATAATTGGTTATCACAAACTAATTTTAATTTCCGATTATACAATTTTAACAGATTTTTCTACACCCATTTCTACCTGTAACACGTCTTTTTTCAGAAGTGGAGAAGGGTTTGCCATACAAAGCTATTATCCAAAATAAATACTACTCGATTGCAAATGAATTAGTGAATATTTCATAAAATATTTTTTTCTTTCTGCCTACATGGAGACATATGTAATGTCCATTACGAACTTCCGTATTTTTACGCGTAAGGCCAATCGTCTGAACTTTCAACTAGAGCGTTAAAAATAGCAACTTGGTTTTCCCATGAAGCCATAAAAAGGTTTCCCTCTTCAAACGCTGCGCAGTTATTGCACAAATACACAGATAAATGGTGTATACGGCCTGGCCTTCAAAAAATGTCTCAAAAGTGTAAATGTTGACCATTGGAGCAAATATAGTTTCAGGTTCAGACTCTAGTGTTTAGTGTAGCCCTACGACTAGGTTGATAAAGTCACTTTGGAATGATAAAAAACACATGTGACTTGAATTGATTTGATCGTATCTAGAGGCCCGTAACTATACACAATCGCCATTTCCGCATACTGTGCTCTTTCTCGGTTACTCGGAAAGTGTCATTTTGGCCATGAACAATATATTCAGTCTGACCTATCCCTACAAACAGGGCTGTATTAATTGACTCTTGTTTTGTCTATCATCTTGTCGTTATTACAGGCGTCAAGATAAGATAAGATATAATGGCAAGAATAAGACACAAGACAAGAGCCAATTACAGCCCTATTTGTAGGATAAGTGTTCACCCTTCTCTATTTTTCAGCTCTATGCCAACATAAATCCCTACATGTCGCACACTTTGAGTATTCATAACTGTTTTTGTTCTTTTTTCGTTATAGGATCATAATCACGATGGCGGAGGCTGCAGCCCGAACCGTGTTGGACACAATTAGCCAGGGGCATCTGGAATGTCCGATCTGCTGCGATCGATTCAAGGATCCTAAGATGCTAGACTGTCTTCATAGCTTCTGCCTGAAATGTCTGGGTGAGATGGTGAGCAAAGGGACGACAGAGAGGGCGAAGATAACATGTCCAGTCTGCAGGAGAGAGACGGGCGTTTCTGAGGAAGGAGTGCAGAGTCTGTCTTCTAGCTTCTTTCTGATATCTCTTGTCGATGAGATAAGCAAACAAGAGAAGTTCTTAGGAAAGGTAACTACTACTAGTGCGACTTGTGAATCCTGCGAAGAAGGAAACAAGGCCGTATCAAGATGCCTTGACAGTGAGAAGAACATCTGCAAGAAATGCCAAGAGGCGCACCGTCGCTTGAAGTCCATCAAAGACCATCACATTATTCCAGCGGAAGACTTGGACGAACCGAGGGCTTCACCAACAGATGCAACTAAAACTGCCACACCAAAATGTAGAAAACATAGTGATCACGCTATATGCTTTCACTGTGAGACTTGTGATGTGTTGATTTGCGCCATGTGTGCTGCAACTGAGCACCGAACAGCAGAACATAAGTTCATTGGTATCGGTGACGCCATCGAATTATTCCGTGAGAGTGTCAATAACATATTGCAACAGTTCCAGAAAAGCAAAGAGCAATTTGCATCAAACGAAGACTCTATCAAACATGCACGAAATAGATTGCAAACAAAACTGGCCCAGGCTTGCAAAAGCGGAGGCAGAAATTGCTAAAATCAGAAGCAAGGCAAAGGTAATCACCGAACAAGTCAACAAAATCGGTCAGGAGAGAGACAACGAGTATGAAAAGGCGCTCATGCGCAACCGTGACCAGATGAAACGCGCAGATCAGATCGTCACGGCCGTAAACGACTTGATAAGTCAAGTCGATGATTTCGAGCTTTTAGAACTCAAACCGAAGGTGATGCACAACTTGGAATTCCAGAAGGAGCTTAAATGCCAACCGGCAAAGGTGGATCTTTCGTTCATCGGGGTCAAATGTCAAGATGTCGTTAGTGAAAAGAATCTTGGGAAGATATTGCTCAAAGAGAACTGGCTAGTGAAGGAAGAGTTTGGCAAGAAAGGAAACGGTGACGCAGAATTCCAATTGGCCAGCCGAGTTGCATGTTTTAGCAACGGGGACATTGCTGTGACAGATACAACACTGAAACGAATATCGCTATTTACCCCAACTGGACATTTCAAAACTTCGGCCGCTCAAAGCGGTCATCAGCTGGACGCTCCTCGGGGCATTGCTGTCACCTCAGACGATCTGCTTTTTGTTACTGACAAAAAGAAAGTGAAGGTTTTTGACGGCAATCTTCAGTTGATTCGCGAATTCACACCATCTAAGGAAGAATCAAGCCAGTTAACCGCTATTGCGCTAGACGCAGCTGGAGAACGACTAGCTGTGGCTGACTTGGGCAGGAAAGTTGTTTCTGTGCATTTGCTTGATGGCTCGTTAGTAGCGACTATTCCAAATGAAAATGTGGAATTGTTTTTAGCGATGGATAATATGGATCGCCTGTTGATTCCTAACTACAAAAATAAAACCCTCTCCTGCATAGACCTCAAGGGCAATGAAGTGTTTAGTATCAAGACACTTGTGGACAACAATCCTGCGATTCCTGTTGGGATCCTTTGTGACAGTCATGGTTACTTTAATGTAGCTGTTCACTACGGTGGTGTGGGAACCATACAAATACAACAATACGACCCAAATGGATCACTGGTAGGAACTGTAGCCGAAAAGCTGTACAATCCTCTAGGAATGACCTATACACCCACTGGCGACATGGTTGTTGCAGACAGACATTCCATCAAGATCTTGCAGCGGAATTAGATTGCCTATAGTAGGCACTGCTGCTTACTTGAACCAAACTACATCTGCTATGGGCTCCGTGCACAAGTACCCCCTCAACAAAAAGGAAATGGCAAGGTGGGGGGGGGGGGGGGGGGGGGGGGGAATACTGACGCCAAATATCTGACTTCAATTTAAGTGGCTGGTTCATGGGAAATAATTCCATACACGGACATCACTTGACACCCAGTGCACAAAGACTATGAGACTTGTCTGAACAAAAAAAATTCTCAGTAAATGCTTTTATATTTTGTGAGCTAAACTTGACTTGCTTTCTGATCAATAGCTGATAGGTCGAAGTTGATTTTTTTTAGTGATGTCCGTGTATGGATTTCTATCCAGTTCTTGCTATTATATTTCGAATGAAAAAGCAATTGTGAGAGACAGCGAACAAAGAAATCGGCCATCAGAAAGCAATAACATATCCTAACAAGTCAAATTTAACTCCGTAAATATCATTTTGTACTTTTCTACAATTACAGGTATTTAGTTTTTCTAATAGTTTGTCTCGTTCGTAGATAAACAAAAACACAATTTTTCCTGCAGTGGTATTTAGTTTAAGACATTAGTGAGGACATTTCATCTCGGTAAAATTGTGCTTCTCAAAGTTATGACAATAAAAGAACATTGTGGTAACTTTGAATGCAGTAGTTGTTGTTATGGTATACAGGGCGAGGTCAAAAAAGTGACTGATTTTGATGTATATTCATGATCTTTTCATGTCACGATGAAGTCAGTTTGCCAGAAATGATTTCAATATTTGAATACAAAAGAACTAATACGATTATTAACCTATTTTTGCAAGAAATCTGAATTTTATTGTGGAATTGTTTGAATAAATAACACATTATGATCAAAAACGTGCATTTTTTTTTGACTAAACAGCCAATTTAACATACTACTAATTTCCTCGATCGAAATAGTCAGTTTCTGCGTAATGAGATTCCTGTTGGCAGTAGATTATCTGTAAATAAACAACACTTTGTATGTGTTGATGCTTATTTACGCAAAATGTTGTATTTTAAGAAAGTGGTTTTGTAAATTTATGTCATCTGTATAAATTAAAATAAATCACTACAACACGAAAACTTTATGGATTCGTGATGATATTTTCCAGCTCACATTACCGTAATTTTACATTCAAAATCCATTAAACTAAAATACGGCGATGATTTGTTATTTTACAGGTGAAAATTTTCGTCAACAATTTTAATTCCAATAAATGTAACGATGTACAAGTTGCATGAGATTTAGTCTGTTTAGTTTCTTACGTTTTTTAAGAAGGCATTTGTGTAAGATTTTACTATTGTTGATTTAACATCTTGGTTTTAATTTCGTAATCATTTCCACTGTAGTACTGAACTTGAATCAAGGACATTGTGGCTCATTTACGCGATAAAGATATAGTAATAGTCTTTCCTGCAAATGGAGACTTAAGTAATGTCCATTATGAACTTCCGTAGCTTTACGCCGACGGCCTGCGCGCGCACATTGTCATCTGAAAGGAAGGAGCAATTAGCGCTGCCCCTTCACTTGCGCAAGTTAAAAATAGTAACTGGTTTTCCCCTATTATAGTAAGTAAATTGTGCTGTGCCTCATCAAATACTGCGCAGTTGTTACACAAATACATGTACACAGGAAGCTACGGTAGTCAATTGGTGTCATGTTCTGATAAGTGATCCCCTTTCGCCGCTCGAAAGTACCGGCGGTATCTGGACTGGTGGAAGGCCATTCTTGTGTTTTACACGCACCGAAAATGTGGTTGAAGACCCCATCCAACTGAAGAATCAGTTTTAAAAAGTGAGTACATTGTACAAATGCATAATACATTACATGTTGCACAGATTCAATGTGATCGAGTTTTTTTTTATGTAATAGCAATTAGAAATCATGCCTGATTTGTAAGATAATGAACGATTAGCTATTGTAGTCTGTTGGTAGAACACAATAATTGATCCTGAATCTGAACCAAGTTGTTCTGCTCATTTCTGTGGAGAAAAAATGACACTTTTTTCGGTCAAAATTACTAAGAAAATGTTACTTTCTAAATCGAAATGAACGAGCAAAATGTAATTTTTGTTGACTCGAAAAATTGTCGTTTTGAACATGAAGCCGATAAAACAAATATTCACTCTGAGTCAGAGTGAATATTTGTCACTCTGACTCAGAATGAATACTTGTTTTTTGTTTTAGTATGACCTATAGTAATGGCTGGTTACACCCCTATGTTCCAACGCCCCTATGTTCCGACGCCCCCCCTGATGTCCCGACGCCCCGGCCTATGTTCCGACTTCCGACGCCCCGGCCTATGTTCCGACGCCCCGGCCTATGTCCCGACGCCCCGTGGTTGTATAATGTACTGTACATAAACATGTACAATGCAGTCTGTTGACTCATCCAATTATTGGTAAAAAAATGTCACTTTCTCCACCAAAAAGTGTCATTTTGACCATGGAAAGGATAGAATCAAATATAATTTAAGATTCAGTCGTAGCCCTGCAAATAGGTTGATCAAGTCCCTTTGGAATGATAAAAAAACTCTTGTGACTCGAATTTATTTTGTCATGACTAGAGGCCCATAACTATACACAATCGCCATTTCTACATGCTATGCTCACCTCATTTCCGGGTAAAAATTGATTCCTTCTCGGTAATTTTGCGACCGATTAAATGTCGCTTTCTCGGTCAAAATGAACGAGAAAATAGTCATTTGTTTTTACTCGGAAGGTGTCATTTTGACCATTGAAAGGATAGAGCAAATGTAAATTTATCAGTCTGGCCTAGTGTGTACCTAGCCCTACAAATAGGGCTGTATTTATTGGCCCTCCTTTGTCTATAATCTTGTAACCATTACAGGCGACAAGATGAGATAAGATAATGGCAACAAAATAAGACACAGGACAAAAGCCAATTACAGCCCTATTTGTAGGGTGAGTGTTCACCCTTCTCTGTTAAAGCTCTATGCCAACATAAACCCCTTCATGTCGCACACTTTGAGTATTCCTAACTGTTTTTGTTCTTTTTTCGTTATAAGATCATAATCACGATGGCGGAGGCTGCAGCCCGAACCGTGTTGGACACAATTAGCCAGGGGCATCTGGAATGTCCGATCTGCTACTGTCGATTCAAGGATCCTAAGATGTTAGACTGTCTTCATAGCTTCTGCCTGAACTGTCTGGGTAAGATGGTGAGCAAAGAGACGACAGAGAGGGCGAAGATAACATGTCCAGTCTGCAGGAGAGAGACGGTCGTTCCTGAGGAAGGAGTGCAGAGTCTGTCTTCTAGCTTCTTTCTGATATCTCTTGTCGATGAGATAAACAAACAAGAGCATTTATTAGGAAAAGTAACTACTACTGTAGCGACTTGTGAATCCTGCGAAGAAGGAAATGAGGCTGTGTCAAGATGCCTTGACTGCAAGGATAACATCTGCAAGAAATGCCAAGAGGCACATGGATTTCTGAGGTACACGAAAGACCATCGCATCATTCCAGTAAATGACCTGGACAAATCGACGGCTTCACCAACATATGTTACCAAGACTGGCACATCACCAAAATCATGTAGAAAGCATATAGTCCAGTGGCTTAGCGCCAATTTTTGGCAAAATCGTGACCCGCCGGATTAAAGCACCAAACTTGGCACACTTGTTCTATAGGACCCACTGAACAATTCTAGAGGGGGGTGCCCGGATTAGGTGACCTAGGTCAAGGTCAGGCCGAGGTCAAAGGTCACATGTTAAATAATATTGTATAAATTCAGATAAGATTGCAAATAAAGGCTGCCAAGCTAGATTTGAAGGCACTAAATTGTTTGCACGTGTTCTATAAGACCAACATAATCACCCTAGAGGGGGTGTACAGTTTTGGTGACCTAGGTCAAGGTCAGGCCGAGGTCAAAGGTCACATGTTAAATAATATTTTATAAATTCAGATAAGATTGCAAATAAAGGCTGCCAAGCTAGATTTGAAGGCACTAAATTGTTTGCACGTGTTCTATAAGACCAACATAATCACCCTAGAGGGGGTGTACAGTTTTGGTGACCTAGGTCAAGGTCGGGTCAAAGTTCATATGACATATATTACTGAAGAAATTACTGTAGAAATGCAGATATGATTGCAAATCAACGTTTTTGTGCATACCACCTCTAACCAAAAGTGAGGGTCAAGAAAAGTATGCCTTATGTGAAAAATCTATCAGACGCTCAACTCTCCCACATTGAACTTGTAGCATTGGGCAGGGGCCTTAACTTCATCCCGACCCCCCCAAAACCAAAAAGGTCGACCATCCTTCGCCATTCCCGATCCTTCTTCAGAAAGATGAGATTACGGTTAAGAATGGCAGGGAGAGTCAGACCTATAAGCTCACACCCGTTCAAACTACCTTCAACTTGGACTCCCCAACCTACCTTCAATCTAAACCTAGAGTCATATATTGAAGGCACTCTGGAGGAACTATCCAGACTGAAAATTCAAAATGTCAAACTAAATATAACAAAAGCAGAACGTGTTGCGCTATCTGGCCTTAAGAAAAGACAGGATATTATCATCAAACAATTCGATAAAGGGCGCGGTGTGTGCGTCCTTAACAAACAAGACTACATACGTGAAGGGACACGACAATTAACAGGCCCCCACTATGAAGAAATTAACAGGGACTTGACCGATGAAACCGCGGAATTAGTCTCTCAAGCCATACGCCAACTCTACGTGGACGGACTCATATCGAAAGACATATCGGAGTTTCTTAACCCCCGCAACCACGACATTAAAACACCTTGCCTTTACCTCCTACCGAAAGTTCACAAAAAAGTACCAGAAGGAACACGGTTCGTGGGGAAGCCAATCATTAGTGGTTGCGGAGGACCGACTCAATCCATATCCAAATACATAGACTATTTTTTGCTCCCAATTGTCAAACAGCAAAGCACATACACACGCGATTCTGGGCATGTGCTTGAAAAACTAAAAAACCTGACATTGGAGCAGGATATAGTATCCATGTACACTAACTGCCCACAAGATGAGGCAATTGAATCAGTTTGTGACGCACTTGCAATGGCCGATGACAGACTATACGCAATACCCAAGCCCACAACAGACCACGCGCGACGTCTCCTTGAACTCATTATGCGTCTAAACACGTTTGAATTTAATGGCAAGTTTTTCAGACAAAAAATTGGCGTGGCCATGGGCAGCGAATGCAGTCCGGAGATTTGTGACATAACTCTATTCAAATACGAACAAGACAAAATCCTCCCTCACAATCCCTCAATTGTGAGCTACATGAGATATAGAGACGATGTTCTCATAATCTTTAACGGAAATGAAAAGCAGGCTGTTGACCTAGTGCAATCACTTAATAAAATTCACCCTACGCTGAAGTTCACGTCTGAGATCTCGCACCGCCAAGTCACTTTTCTCGACCTTATTATCTACAAAGGCGAACGATTTATACATGAAGGGATATTGGATACTCGAGTCGCTACCAAAAAAACTGATACATTTCAGTACCTAGCTCGAGATTCAGCACACCCTAAGTCGGTATTTGGCGGATTAATCAAGGGCGAAGTGACCAGATACAAACGTATATGTACCCATTCAAAAGACTTTGAGGAGAGGGTTAAATTCTTCAAAGACAAACTTCAAAAGCGCGGATACACAAACGAAGACCTAGCTCTCCTTTCTCAAAGGGGAAAGACTCCCGCGGACCCTAAGCGTGAAAAAAACAAAAACAATATCCCACTGGTGTTCGTCCTACCATACTACCCACATGTCGCGCACCCAGCCCTGAAACGGGCTATCCTCAAACACTGGCCCTTGATTAGCGAAAACGAATATCTGAATAGGCTATTTGATACCCAACCCATCCTGGCATACAAACGGCACAAAAACATAAAAGATGAACTTGTTCGATCTAGGACTAAAGCATCTCCACAATCCAACCAAGAGGAACAAAATCTTGATGAGGAGAATCTGCAAATTCTATTGGAACTATTGAAAGAACAAAACAATGATCAAAGAAATGGATCTCAAGACTAAAACAAAATAAATAAGTCAAACCCCCCCCCCCTTGTACTTGCCATGCGTCATATAAACCGACACACAAATAAAAACAAGGAAAGCAAAATGAATTATATAAGAGGGTGGTGATGAAGTGCATGATATAGCACAGAAAATATGCCCTGCTCCCCTTCCAAAAAAGAAAAAAAAAACGAGGGGACGGCATATTATCACCGGTAATAATCAATCACTGTGTGAACTAAAAACAAAGGGACCACTGTGGCAATACACAAACCAGTCATTGCGTCGCCAAAATCAGAGACAGGGTTTGAAACTCCCGCTTTTAGGGAATGTCTAACCCAATTGGCCTGCAGACGTTTGATGTATTTGCCCGTCCACGAACTCCAACCACGGACTGTCATCTAGCAGAAATAATGTGGCTAAAACTGACCCCCAGATGCGTGTCTTACACAAAAAAGGAAAAAAGAGTTAAGAATTCGTTCTGGAGAGACCAGTCAAACAGCCACCTTCTAGCATACCCACTAGTTAACGTACAATTACAGATTTATCTCGGCAGATCAGTCACAAATACAATTCATATGATACTTGTCAGCAGAACCTTTTCCGCGTCTCAAAAAAATAACGAAAAGCACGGAGGGGTTCTTTTGAAACTTATACACGAAACACCCCCCCCCCCCCCCCCCCCATTCCTACAGACTGCAATCTCGCAGAAAAAAATGTGGCCTGAACTGACCTCCCATGAAGCGTATATCACTAGAAAAAAACCTTAAATTAAGAATTACGCTCTGGGCGGGATAGTTACGCAACCACACTGCTGGCATACCAGCACATCATAAATTATACAGATTTATCTCTGCAGACCAAGCCACCACCTAAAATCCAATGATACTTCACGCAGCAGAACTGCTTCAGCATCTCCAAAAAAAATTACGAAAACGATGAGAAAAAGTTCTGACTTGTGACAACTCCCATAAACACCCTCCCCTTTCCCACATAGAATGAGTTCTGATTCACTGCAGCTAACTCTAGAATTGATTAAAAAAAAGACAAACAAATTAACTGATCATTCCTTGAAGTATGCCTGCATAAACCGGTTTCTCTGTGCTATACCTTCTTGCAAAAGCACTCCATTAGAATTATAATAGCCTCACAGAAAAAGAAAGAAAATTCCACAAAACCCAGTATTACACGTCCTTCACGTTAATGTCCTTCCCAGGTGACCGAGAATCGCTCTAAAAATTAAAAAAACCGTGACTGACATGTATGATTACGCTGCTTCCCAATAAACACAAAAACAACGTGATAATTCTGGTCTTTGACAATTATCAAAGTTGTCCAGTGCCTTTAAGCCATCACTAAAACAACATCACTTTTTCTGTTTGAACATTTCAATCTAAAAAACTCTACAACATATATGGCCGCCATCTTGGATTTATTCAAATAAACATTTGAAATTTTGATTTAAATTGTTAAGTAGCTTAATTTGTAAGAATCTCCATGTTTGTGGAACCTTTGATTTTTTTCACTTAACCAATCATATCTGCATTTATACAGTTTTATATGCCATGTGACCTTTGACCTCGGCCTGACCTTGACCTAGGTCAACCAAACCGGGACCCCATCAAGAATAGTCCTTTAGGCCGTCCTTGAAAACAAGTATAAGATTTAAAGCCTATCTTAATTGTCAACCTTGATTTGCAATCATAGATCTGCATTTATGCAGTATTATATGCCTTGTGAACTTTGACCTCAGCCTGACCTTGATAAAGGTCATCCCAACCGGACACCCCTTCTACAATGGTTCTATTGGCCCTATAGAGCAACTCTACACAATTAAGTGTCTAAAATATTGCTTGTCAACCTTGATTTGCAATCATAATGTGCATTTAAACAGCATTATTATATGCCACGTGACCTTTGACCTCAGGCTGACCATTACCTAGGTCACCTAAGCCGGGCATCCCTTCTACAATGGTTCTGTTGGTCCTATAGAACAACTCTACACAAGTTAGTGTCTACAAAATTGCTTCTCAACCTTGATTTGCCATCAATATCCGCATTCAAACATAATTACATGCCACGTGACCTTTGACCTCATGCTGACCTTGACCTAGGTCACCTAAGCCGGGCACCCCCCTCTAGAATTGTTCAGTGGGTCATATAGAACAAGTGTGCCAAGTTTGGTGCTTTAATCCGGCAGGTCACGATTTTTTCACTAAGTGATCAGGCCATATGCGTTCTCTGTGAGACTTGTGATGTGTTGGTTTGCGCCATTTGTGCTGCAACTGAGCACCGAACAGCGGTACATAAGTTTATTGATATCGGGGATGCTATCGAATCATTCCGTGAGAGTGTCAAGGGCATATTGCAAAAGTTCGAGAAAAGCAAAGAGCACTTTGCATCAAACGAAGACTCCATTAAACATGCACGGAATAGATTGCAAACGAAACTGGCTCAGGCTTGCAGTGATATAACTGCAAAAGCGGAGGCAGAAATTGTTAAAATCAGAAGCAAAGCAAAGGTAATCACCGAAGAAGTCAACAAAATCTGTCAGGAGAGAGACAGCGAGTACGAAAAGGCGCTAATGCGCAACCGTGACCAGATAAAACGCGCAGATCAGATCGTAATGGCCGTAAACGACTTGATGAGTCAAGTCGATGATTTCAAGCTCTTGGAACTCAAACCGAAGGTGATGCACAACTTGGAATTCCAGAAGGAGCTCAAGTGTGAACCGGCAAAGGTGGATCTTTCGTTCATTGGGGTCAAATGTCAAGATGTCGTCAGTGAACAGGATCTTGGCAAGATATTGCTTAAAGAGAAGTGGCGGGTGAAGGAAGAGTTCGGCAAGGAAGGAAACAGTGACGGGGAATTCCAATTCGCCAGAGGTGTTGCATGTTTCAGCATCGGGGACATTGCTGTGACAGACAAAAGCCTGAATCGACTATCGCTATTTACCTCCGCTGGACGTTTTAAAACTTCGGCCGCTCAAAGCGGTCATCAGCTGGTGGCTCCTCGGGGCGTTGCTGTCACCTCAAATGATCTGCTTTTTGTCACGGACAAAAAGAAAGTGAAGGTTTTTGACGGCAATTTTCAGTTGATTCGCGAATTCACACCATCTAAGAAAGAGGCAAGTCAGTTAACCGCTATTGCGGTAGACGCAGCTGGAGAACGACTAGCTGTGGCTGACTCGGGCAGGAAAGTTGTTTATGTGCATTTGCTTGATGGCTCGTTAGTAGCAACTATTCCAAATGGAAATGTGGATGTTGATTTAGCGATGGATAATATGGATAGCCTGTTCATTGCGAACTACGAAAATAAAACCCTCTCCTGCGTAGACCTCAAGGGCAATGAGGTGTTCAGTATCAAGACAGTCGTGGACAAAAATCCTGCGAATCCCACCGGGATCCTTTGTGACAGTCACGGCTACTTTAATTTAGCTGTTCATCTTGGTAAAACGAGAACCTCATGTATACAGCAGTACGACCCAAATGGATCACTGGTAGGAACTGTCGCCGAAAAGCTGTACAATCCGACAGAAATGGCCTATACACCCACTGGCGACGTGGTTGTTGCAGACAGACATTCCATCAAGATCTTGCAGCGAATATGAATTGCCTGCTAGGCCCTGCTGCTTACTTGAATCAGGGTTAAACCACATCTGCTATGGGCTCCATGCTCAAGTACCCCCTCAGCGGAAAGAAAAGGCAAGCTGGGGGAGTCATATCAGACGGCATCTTTAATACCCGACATCAATTGAAGGCCGTTTTCCAAATCCCAGTTTCGTCTCTGTCTTTGACTTCGTACATGCTTTGTCTTTGGCTTCGTTTGGCAATGGTGATGGAGCCGAAGATTAATTTATCGTAAAAACAACAGCATATGGCTAATTAAGCTAACCATAAAGTGCTGAATCGGCGGTGGGCCTAACTCTGAAATTATTATCCTTGATATGTGAAGTGCTGGCAACCGCTCAGACTTGTTTCGTGCCCGACGCAACCGATATCTACAAACTAGCTATCTCTCTAAAAGTAACAAAGTCAAAAGCTCACTTTCAAAAAGAGTAGGCTCTTATAAAACTACTGCAACAAGAATGACTGAAATTTTGTTTTTCAAAACGAAAGCAGGCTCAAAAAAAGTAAGTGAAAACCACTCCAAAAGAGTACATTTTCACTCTTCCGAGAAGTCGTATAAGTCGATAGAATGAAAAAGTTTCTCTTATGGAGTTGTTTTCCCTTTTTCTTTGGAGCTGTTTTAAAGTAAATTTCACCCTTTTTGTGTGTGAGCTTTTCACTTGTATACATTTAGAGAGTGGATCTGTGTTTCGGAACATGTGGCCGTCAGATGGCACATCGGCCCTCTATGGTTATCGTCACGATATGTAATATACGAACCCCCTAACCCATCCAATTTAGAAAATTATAGCAAAAGCAAATGGTGTATGCCACCTTGAAGAGGTTATATTTCAAAAAACGCGATAGATTCATTTGAAAATCTGAAAAATCCTCACGATTTTGAAACTTTATTAAATTAAAACAACGTACACGCCAGCTGTTTTAAAACTTTATTGTAATTAGAAATAAACTCTTCAGTTTTATTAGCTATTTTGTTTTTGAGAAGCATCTAGTTGTAAATAATAATTTTTTTCTCACAAACTCATTTCAATTTCAAATTATTACATTTAAACAATTTGTTTTCTACACCATTTTGTACCTGTAACACGTCTCTTTTAAAAATTGGAGAGAAGAGATGCTGTGCCATACAAAACTATTATTTTAAATAAATAAACCTCGATTTCAAATGAATGTTGTGAATAATTCATAGCATAGTTATTATTTCCTGCATATATGTGGACGAATGTAATGTCCATTGTGAACGTCTGTAGTATTACGCAAAAGGCCAGTCGTCTGAACTTTTAACTGGAGAGTTAAAAATAGCAACTGGGTTTTCCCATGGAGCTAGCTACAACAACTGGAGCTTAGCCTTGAGTGCAAAGCTGTGCTGTATCTGCAACGTGTTTACAGTGTGGGCTGCAATACTGGATGTACATTGTACATGTGTACTACTGGCCACCCCTATGGAGTCTAATTACTGGCAGTTTCATTCACAGCCTTGAAGTTTTACTATTTTTGGGTTTTATGAAAAACTTTACTTTACTCCGAGAATCCAAGGCGAATTTAGGGGGGGGGGGGGGGGGTGGTGGTGGTTATGTTTTATACGTTATACCCGCGTATGCAATTTTTCAAATGGCCAATCACAGATCAATGACTGTTGGTTTGCATCATACCCCTGCGTATCACAGCGTTTGCTTCTTAGAATTCGCAAACGCTATTCAACATGACAATGCAATCAAAGACCAATCAGATCCCGTGGTTCGAAAGCAGCGCATTCATTAACATAACAACAAAACCCGGAAGTATTACTAAAACTTCAAGGCTGTGAATGAAACAGCCAGCGATTGGACTCCACATGGGTGGCCAGTATAGTACACATGCACAATGTTCCTTATGACAATGCAGCTCACAATGATCATGTAAATACGTTGCAGATACAGCACAGCCTTGCACTCAAGGCTATATGGAGCTATAGAAAGGTTTCCCTCCTTTAACGCTGCGCAGTTGTTGCACAACAGACAAATGGTTTCTACGGAAGTTGGCCAATACCTTCAACTTGAATCAAAGAAATGTATGTGTTAATATGTTGTGCGACACAAACCTTTCATCCCCTCGATGTTGAGTGAAGCAGTACCGTACTATGTACTATAGGCTTGATCGCACCTTTAGCCGTTCGAAGTAGTTTTGCCATTCTTTCGCGGGTTTTCTAGTGATAATTGTAGTTGAAGACCCCATCCATCTGGCGAATCAAAAAGTGAGTACATTGTACATGTTGAATAGATTCAATGTAATATATTTTTTTAATAAGTGAAATAGCTTAGTAAACATGCCTGATATTCGTAAGAACAATTAGCTTTTGGGTGGTTGTGTGTACATGTACGATGCAGTCTATTGGTAGAACAAACTCTGGGTGAGATTAAGTTATCCTGAATCTGAACCTATATAATATTTACTCTACCCATTTCTTGGGAAAGATTGTCACTTTCTCGTTCAAAAAGACAAATGTAATTTTGACCATAAAAATTATAGGAGCAAATGCAATTTCGGATTCAGACATAGCCCTACAATTACAAATAATAGTACTTTTACCCGGAAATGGATAGAGCAAATATATATAGGTTCAGATTCAGGACCAATTAGTCTGACCCAGCGTTTGTTCTACCAACATACTGCATTGTACATGTACATACAATAAAGTCGCTTTAGAATGATTAAAACAAAACACCTGTGACTCGAATTTATTTGATCAAAACCAAAGACGGCTTTTATCCAAAATAAGTACACCTCGATTTCAAATGAATTCTGTGAATATTTCATAGAACAGTTATTCTTCCCTGCATTATATGGAGGCATATGTAATGTCTATTATGAACTTCCGTATTTTGTTTACGCGAAAGGCCAATCGTGTGAACTTTCAACTTGAAAGTTAAAAATAGCAACTGGGTTTTTCCATAGAGCTGCAACAATGTTTTCCTCCTCAAACGCTGCGCAGCTGTTGCACAAATACACAGATAAATGATGTCTACTGAAGTAGGCATATACCTTCAACTTGAATTAAGAGAAAGTATGTGTTAATATTTTGTGCGACACAAACCTTTCATCCCCTTTATGTTGAGTGAAGCAGTACTACTAATTTACTACATGTACTTGGATTGATCACACCTTTAGCCGTTCAAAGTAGTTTTGTCATTCTTGTTTTTACTGCGGGATTTCTGGTGTTAAATTAGTGTGGCTGAAGACCCCATCCAACTGGCGAATCAGTTTTTAAAAGTGAGTACATTGTGCATATTGAATAGATTTAATGTAATTGATTGTTTTAATAAGTGAAATAGCTTAGTAAACATGCCTGATTTTCATAATAGAACGATTAGCCTTTGGGTGGTTGTATGTACATGTACAATGCAGTCTGCTGGCTCTACCCATTTCCGGGTAAAAAAATGTCACTTTCCTAGTCGAAGAGTGTCATCAATTTGATTATGAAAAGGACAGAAGCAAATATAATTTCAGATTCAGTCGTAGCCCTACAAATGGGATTGACCGAGTCACGTTTTAATGATAACAAACTCTTGTGACTCGAATTTATTTGATCATAACTAGAGGCCCGTAACTACACACAGTCGCCATTTCCGCATTCTATGCTCTCCCCATTTCCGGTCAAAATGTCCCTTTCTCGGTCAAAATGAACGAGAAAGGGATAGAGCAAATACCTAGCCCTACAAATAGCTAGGCTGTATTATTTGTCTCTCTTTTGTCTATAATCTTGTAACCATTACAGGCGACAAGACAAAATAAGATAATGGCAACAAAATAAGACACAAGACAAGAGTTAATTACAGCTCTATTATTTTGTAGGATGAGTGTGCACCCTTCTTCATTTTACAGCTCCATGCTACTCCCCATCCTAAGCCGCCCTTCCTGTCGCATATTTTGAGTATTCCTAAGTTAATTGTGTTGTTCTTTTTTTCGTTAGGATCATAATCACGATGGCAGAGGCTGCAGCCCGATCCGTGTTAGACACAATAAGCCAGGGGCACCTGGAATGTCCGATCTGCTGCTGCCGATTCAAGGATCCTAAGATGCTAGACTGTCTTCATAGCTTCTGCCTGAACTGTCTGGGAGAGATGGTGATCAAAAAGACGACAGAAAGGGGGAAGATAACATGTCCAGTCTGCAGGAGAGAGACGGACGTTAATGCCGAAGGAGTGCAGAGTCTGTCTTCTAGCTTCTTTCTGATATCTCTTGTCGATGAGATAAGCAAACAAGAGCAGTTATTTGGAAAGATAACTACTACTAGTGCGACTTGTGAATCCTGTGAAGAAGGAAACGAGGCCGTGTCAAGATGCCTTGACTGCAAGGAGAACATCTGCAAGAAATGCCAAGAGGCGCACCGTCGCTTGAAGTCCACCAAAGACCACCGCATCATTCCAGCGGAAGACTTAGACAAACCGAGGGCTTCACCAACAGATGCTACTAAGACTGCCACACGAAAATGTAGAAAACATAGTGACTACGCCATATGCTTTCACTGTGAGACTTGTGATGCATTGATTTGCGCCATGTGTGCTGCAACTGAACACCGAACAACGGAACATAAGTTCATTGGTATCGGTGACACCATCGAATCATTTCGTGAGAGTGTCAAGGACATGTTGCAAAAGTTCCAGAAAAGCAAAGAGCAATTTGCATCAAACGAAGACTCCATCAAACATGCACGGAATAGATTGCAAACGAAACTGGTTCAGGCTTGCAGTGATATTTCTGCAAAAGCGGAGGCAGAAATTGCTAAAATCAGAAGCAAAGCAAAGGTAATCACCGAACAAGTCAACAAAATCTGTCAGGAGAGAGACAGTGAGTACGAAAAGGCGCTCATGCGCAACCGTGACCAGATAAAACGCGCAGATCAGATCGTCACGGCCGTAAACGATTTGATGAGTCAAGTCGATGGTTTCGAGCTCTTGGAACTCAAACCGAAGGTGTTGCACAACTTGGAATTCCAGAAGGAGCTCAAGTGCGAACCGGCAAAGGTGGATCTTTCGTTCATTGGGGTCAAATGTCAAGATGTCGTCAGTGAAAAGGATCTTGGGAAGATATTGCTCAAAGAGAAGTGGCAGGTGAAGGAAAAGTTCGGCAAGGAAGAAAACGGTGATGGGGAATTCCAATTCGCCTTCGGTGTTGCATGTTTCAACAACGGGGACATTGCTGTGACAGACACAGTACTGAAACGACTATCGATATTTACCTCCACTGGACGTTTTAAAACTTCGGCCGCTCAAAGCGGTCATCAGCTGGACGCTCCGTGGGGCGTTGCTGTCACCTCAGACGATCTGCTTTTTGTTACTGACAAAAAGAAAGTGAAGGTTTTTGACGACAATCTTCAGTTGATTCGCGAATTCACACCCTCTACGGAAGAGGCAAGTCAGTTAACCGATATTGCGCTAGACGCAGCTGGAGAACGACTAGCTGTGGCTGACTTGGGCAGGAAAGTTGTTTCTGTGCATTTGCTCGATGGCTCCTTAGTAGCAACCATTCCAAATGGAAATGTGACATATTATTTAGCGATTGATGATATGGAGCGCCTGCTCATTCCTAACTGCAAAAATAAAACCCTCTCCTGCGTAGACCTCAAGGGCAATGAGGTGTTCAGTATCAAGATACTTGTGGACAAAACTCCTGCGAATCCTACCGGGATTCTCTGTGACGGTCACGGCTACTTTAATTTAATTGTTCATCAAAATAAAAGGGGAAACTTAAAAATACAGCAGTACGACCCAAATGGATCACTGGTAGGAACTGTAGCAGAAAAGCTGTACAATCCGCTACAAATGGCCCATACACCCACTGGCGACATGGTTGTTACAGACGTACATTCCATCAAGATCTTGCAGCGGATGTGAAATGCCTGCTACGCACTGCTGCTTAATTGAACCAAATTGCATCTGATATGGGGTCCGTGCTCAAGTACCCCCTCATGTCAGACATCTTATCGGACTTCAATTTAAGTTGCTGGTTTATGGGAAATAATTTTATACACGGACATCACTTGACACCCAGTGAACAAAACACTATGAGACTTGTCTGAAAACAAATGTTTTATCAGTAAATGCTTTGATATTTTCTGAGCTAAATTTGACTTTTTGGGATATGTTATTGCTTTCCGATCCATAGCTGATAGCTCAAAATAGGGAACAATTAGTGATGTCCGTGTATGGACTTATGTACAGTTATCGCTATTATATTTCTAATGAAAAGGCAATTGTGAGAGACAGCGAACAAATAAATTAGCCACCAGAAAGCAATAAGATATCCTAAAAAGTCAAATTTAACTCCGAAAATATTAAAGCATGTTTTTTTTGCACAATGCTTATAGATTAGTTTTCACTCTTCTACAATTATAGGTACACTGTATTTAGTTTTGCTAATAGTGCGCCTCGTTTGTAGAAAAAAACCACCAATTTTTTCCTTGCATTCAGTGGTATTTAGTTTAAGACATTAGTAAAGAAAAGTCATCTCGGTTTAATTGTGCTTCTCAAATTTAGGACAATAAAAGAACATTGTGGTAACTTTGAATGCAGTAGTTGTTGTTGTTGCTGACGATTTTGATGTATATTCATGATCTTTTCATGTCATGATGAAGTCACAGTTTGCCAGAAATAATTTCAATATTTAAATACGAAAGATCAAATTTTTCAAATTTATTACTGACATTTATTGTGGAATTGTTCGAATAAATAACACATTATGATCAAGAGCGTGCATTTTTTTTACTAAGCCAATTTAACATACATGTACTACAAATTTCCTTGATCGAAATAGTCAGTTTCTGCGTAATGAGATTTCTGTTGGCATAAGATTATCTGTAAATAAACAACACTTTGTATGTGTTTGAAGTATGTTTACACAAAATGTTTTATTTTGAGAAAGTGTTTTGGTAAATTTATGTCATCTGTATACATTAACACTACAACACGAAAACTTTATGGATTCGTGATGATATTTTCCAGCTCACATTACCGAAATTTTACATCCAAAATCCGTTAAATTAAAATACGGCGATGGTTTGTTATTTTACAGGTGAACATTATTTTACCTAAACAAATACAATGTACCTTGCCAGAATCGCTATGAGCATTACTCTTCTCGATCATTGGATTTATGGACCGCAGGCTGGTGGCCTATTTGTACAAGTGTTTTTCGATATTTTTCTTTAACGTAATGCGATTTTTCAGTTTCATCAATTTGAGATAGGCCTACTACATCGTAACAAATTTACAAAGGCCTTTTCAAAGAAGGACTGTCTTAAAGAAATAAATGTACCGAAATAATTGTGGAAACCCGACTTTTACACGCTGATTTACCTATTCGAGGGGTCCGGAAGTGCGCCACTAGCTAGCTTCAGGCTCTATTCACGGGGAACTTGTACGCGAGACAACTCGTACGCAGATTGGTCAACTCGTACGCAGATTGGTCAACTCGTACGCAGGACAACTCGTAGGCGGTTCAAAATTGTGGTTAACAGGTGGCATTGATCAATTAAAAAGGCAGATACTCTGGGGCATCCAAGGCGAATCTGTACGATTTTTGGCATTATTAACCTTTTTGGCGGCCTCATACACATTTCCGTCAACAATTGTTATTCCATTAAATGTAATGATGTACAAGTTGCATGAGATTCAGTCTGTTCAGGCTCTTTCTGTTTTTAAGAATAAGCTTAAGACTTTTCTTTTTACAAAGGCATTCGTGTAATATTGTACTATTGTTTATTTTACAACTTGAATCAAGGACATTGTCATTTACGTGACAAAAAAAGAATAATATTAATAGTCTTTTCTGCAAATGGAAACATATGTAATATCTATTATGAACTTCCGTAGCTTTACGCCGAAGGCTTGCGCGCGCACATTGTCATATGAAAGGAAAGAGCAATTAGCGCTGCCCCTTTATTTGCGCAAGTTCAAAATTGTAACTGGTTTTCCCCTATTATAGTAAGTAAATTGTGCTGTGCCTCCTTATCAAATACTGCGCAGTTGTTACACAAATACATGTACACAGGAAGCTGCGGTAGTCAATGGGTGTTCTGACATGTTCTGATAAGTGATCCCCTTTCGCCGCTCGAAAGTACCGGCGGTACTACCTCAACTAGTGGAAGGCCATTCTTGTGTTTACACGCACCGGAATGTGGTTGAAGACCCCATCCAACTGAAGAATCAGTTTCAAAAAGTGAGTACATTGTACAAATAACACATTACATGTTGCACAGATTCAATGTGATCGAGTTTTTGTTATGAAATAGCTTAGAAATCATGCCTAATTCGTAAGATAAGGAACGATTAGCTTTTGTAGTCTGTTAGTAGAACACGATAACTGATCCTGAATCTGAACCAAGTTGTTCTGCTCATTTCCGTGAACAAAAATGACACTTTTTTCGGTCAAAATTACTAAGAAAATGTCACTTTCTCAATCGAAGTGACCGAGCAACTGAAAATGTCATTTTTGTTGACTCGAACATTTTTCGTTTTGACCATGAAGCCAATAAAACAAATATTCACATAAGATAATGGCGACAAAATAAGACAACATACAACAGAGAGCCTCGCATGTACAGTCCTATTTGTAGGGTTGGTGTGCACCCTCCACAGTGGTTTAAGACCCAGACATCAGGTACGAAATTCTTTTTTTGAGATTAAGTTAAAAAACATTTAGGCCTACTGGAGTCTGAAAAGCAAGTTTATATTATACTAGAAATAAATACTTTGAAATGTTAATACCCTGTTTGGAGATACAGTTGTTATGTGGAGAATGACACGAGTACAAAATATTAAGTATCTGCCAAGGCAAATGAAATTTCGTTTAACCCTAACCCCCTAGGCTCTCGCACTAGAAAGAAAACCAAACCTAACAAACTTCAACAGCTTTACACAGGTAATTATTGGTACACTCTACTTAACCTAACTGTACTTAACCTGCCAAACTCCAACAGTTGAAGTTTGATTGACTTGTTACAGATAAGCCAATGCATTGTTCATGGGATCAATGCAGTGGTGACTGTCAAGCGATATACATGTACAGGGTGCCTAAAAAATAATTACAACGCACCCTTAGGTGATCGTAACTTCCTAAATAAGTGTCGAAATAGAACAATTCAAATGCCCAAATAAAATCAAATTAGTTGGCTACAATTTAAAGAAAACCGCGCTTGATTCGGTTCAGTAATTACTGAGAAATGAGCGATCACACAACAGTAGCCAATTCACAAGAGGGCGATATGCAGAAAAGGCGCCCTCTTTAAAATGTATCTCTTGTTTTGGTCAATTACAATGAGTTACGTTTTTATAAAATTTTCAACCTAGTTTTCTGTACCCAGCGATGATGTTTAAACATACTTAATATTATAGTTTTTGGGAATTTACACTGTATATTGTCCTGAAATTCTCTTATATCTGGGTCACAAATGGTTTTAAACCACTGTGTCGTCCTCCAATTTACAGCTCCATACCCCTCCTCAACATAACCATCCTGACACTGAGTATTCCTGAATGTAACAGTCGTAACGAATCTTTTTTCTTTCTTTTTTCGGAAGTATACACTTCATGATCACGATGGCGGAGGCTGCAGCCCGAACCGTGTTGGACACAACTAGCCAGGGGCACCTGGAATGTCCTATCTGCTGCTGTCGATTCAAGGATCCTAAGATGCTAGACTGTCTGCATAGCTTCTGCCTGAATTGTCTGGGAGAGATGGTGAGCAAAAATACGACAGAGAGGGCAAGGTTAACATGTCCAGTCTGCAGGAGAGAGACGGACGTTACTGACGAAGGAGTGCAGAGTCTGTCTTCTAGCTTCTTTCTGATATCTCTTGTCGATGAGATAAACAAACAAGAGCAGTTATTAGAAAAGATAACTACTACTTTTGCGACTTGTGAATCATGTGAAGAAGGAAATGAGGCCGTGTCGAGATGCCTTGACTGCAAGGATAACATATGCAAGAAATGCCAAGAGGCACACCAATTTCTGAGGTCCACCAAAGACCATCGCATCATTCCAGCAGACGACGTAGACAAATCGACGGCTTCACCAACAGATGTTACCAAGACTGTCACATCACCAAAATCATGTAGAAAACATAGTGATCACGCCGTATGTTTTTACTGTGAGACTTGTGATGTGTTGATTTGCTCAATGTGTGCTGCAACTGAGCACCGAACGGCGGTACATAAGTTCATTGGTATTGGTGACGCCATCGAATCATTCCGTGAGAGTGTCGAGGACATTTTGCAAAAGTTCCGAAAAAGCAAAGAGCAATTTGCATTAAACGAAGACTCCATCAAACATGCACGGAATAGATTGCAAACGAAACTGGCTCAGGCTTACAATGTTATTTCTGCAAAAGCGGAGGCAGAAATTGCTAAAATCAGGAGCAAAGCAAAAGTAATCACCGAAAAAGTCAACAAAATCTGTCAGGAAAGAGACAGCGAGTACGAAAAGGCGCTCGGGCGAAACCGTGACGAGATGAAACGCGCAGATCAGATCGTCACGGCCGTAAACGACTTGATGAGTCAGGTCGATGATTTCGAGCTCTTGGAACTCAAACCGAAGGTGATGCACCACTTGGAATTCCAGAAGAAGCTCGAGTGCGAACCGGCAAAGGTGGATCTTTCGTTCATTGGCGTCAAATGTCAAGATGTCGTCAGTGAAAAGGATCTTGGGAAGATATTGCTCAAAGAGAAGTGGCAGGTGAAAGAAGAGTTTGGCAAGGAAGGAAACGGTGACGGGGAATTCCAATTTGCCAGAAGTGTTGCATGTTTCAACAACGGGGACATTGCTGTGACAGACACAACCCTGAATCGACTATCGATATTTACCTCCACTGGACGTTTCAAAACTTCGGCCGCTCAGCTGGACGCTCTTTGGGGCATTGCTGTCACCTCAGATGATCTGCTTTTTGTCACAGACAAAAATAAAGTGAAGGTTTTTGACGACAATCTTCAGTTGATTCGCGAATTCATACCATCTAAGGAAGAAGCAAGTAAGTTAAGCGCTATTGCGCTAGACGCAGCTGGAGAACGACTAGCTGTGGCTGACTGGGGCAAGAAAGTTGTTTCTGTGCATTTGCTTGATGGCTCCTGAGTAGCAACTATTCCAAATGAAAATGTGAAATGTTATTTAGCGATGGATAACATGGAGCGCCTGTTCATTTCTAACTACGAAAATAATACCCTCTCTTGCGTAGACCTCAAGGGCAATGAGGTGTTTAGTATCAAGATACTTGTGGACAAAACTTCTGCGAGTCCCACCGGGATCCTTTGTGACAGTCACGGCTACTTTAATGTAGCTGTTCTTCTTGGTAAAAGGGGAGCCTCAAAAATACAACAGTACGACCCAAATGGATCACTGGTAGGAACTGTAGCCGAAAAGCTGCGCAATCCTCTAGGAATGACCTATACACCCACTGGCGACGTGGTTGTTGCAGACAGACATTCCATCAAGATCTTGCAGCGGATGTGAATTGCCTGCTAGGCACTGCTGCGTACTTGAACCAAACTACATCTGCTATGGGATCCATGCTCAAGTACCCCCCCCCCACCTTCCAGCGCAAAGAAAATGCGAGCTGGGGGAGTATTGTCAGACGGCATCTTACCCGACTTCAATTTAAGGCCGTTTTCAAAAACCCAGTTTGGTCTCCGTCATTGGCTTCGTTCATGCAGTTTGACAATGGTAATGGAGCCGGGGAATAATTTATCGTACTTACAACAGCATAGGGCTAATTAATAGCTAACCATAAAATGCGTGCCGAGATTTATCACTGAATCGGTTTATCGCTGTCTCTCTGAATGTAAGAGTAAAATGCTCACTCTAAAAAAAAAGTGAACCTTTTATAAAAGTAAAGGCAACTCCAAAAAAGTGAAAACCACTCTAAAAGTGTAAATGTTCACTCTTCCTATAGGAGCATTATGTTTTTGTACATTTTTGTTTCTTTGTTTTTGTCTCGCTAGCTGAACCAAGTTCAGAAAGAGACTATGCAATCACTATTTCTGCATGTAGTGTGTAGTATGTATGGGTTTGTATTCGCATTCAAATAATGGACGTAGAACAATAGAGAACAATAGGGTCCACAATTGACATAAAGTCCATGATTGAAAATCGTAGGGAGGCCTTCCAAAAACGTTCAAGTATAAACAAAAGAGGGACAGTAGGGGGTCCACGATGGAAGGTGTTCACACACATGGGTGTGTGGGTTTCTGAATTCGGTACCATATCGAGACCTAAACACAATAGGGACAATGGGACTCAAAATGTCTCCAAAGGCTAATTTCTATAGATCAGTAGGTCTCCACAAAAATAAATCATGACATATTTTATTTTTGTAAAAAATTACTCAAAAACTAGGGTTAAGATGTATGTTAGTGTTTGATTAGGGTATAATATAGGCTATATTGTATTTTATTGTATCATTTTCCAACGATTGCCGGCCGGCGTAACGCGATAAATTCATTTGAAAATTTGAAAATCTGAAAAATCATCACAGTTTTAAAACTTTATTAAATAAAACAACGTACACGAAAGCTGTTTTTAAACTTTATTTTAACTTGATTGTATTCAAAAATCAACTCGTTTTTTTGAAGCATCTAGTTGTAAATAATAATTTGTTATCACAAACTCATTTCAATTTTAGATTACTACATTTAAACAATTTATTTTCTACACCATTTTCTACCTGTAACACGTCTCTATCCAAAATAAATACATCTCGATTGCACATAAATTCTGTGAATATTTCCTAGGATAATTATTATTCTTTCCTGCATATATGGAGAGATATGTATTGTCCATTATGAACTTCCGTAGTTTTACGCGGAGAGCCAGTCGTCTGAACTTTCAACTATAGAGATAAAAATAGCAACTGCTTTTTTCCATGGAACTACAAATACAATTGGTTTTCCACCTCGAACGCTGCGCAGTTGTTGCACAAATACACAGACAAATGGCGTCTGCGGAAGTAGGCCAATACCTTCAACTTGAATAAAGATAATTTATGTGTTAATATTTTGTGCGACACAACCCTTTTATCACCTCGATGTTGAGTGAAGCAGTACTACAGTACATGTACTAGGCTTGATCACACCTTGCCTTATCCGTTCGAAGTACATTTAGTTTTGCCATTATTCTTCCGCGGGATTTCTGGTGCTAAATATTTGTGGCTGAAGGCCACATCCAACTGGCGAATTAATTTTGAAAAGTGAGTACATTGTACATGTTGAATAGATTCATGTAATTGATTTTTTAATAAGTGAAATAGCTTAGTATTTTATAGTAAACATGCCTGATATTTGTAATAGAATGATTAGCTTTTGGGTGATTGTATTGTATGTACATGTACATGTACAATGCAGTCTGTTTGCTCTACCCATTTCCGGGTACAAAATGTCACTTTATCGGTCAAAAAGAAGTGTTATTTTGATCATAAAAAGGATAGAAGCAAATATAATTTCATATTCAGTCTGCCGTGTGCACTCTAACCCTACAAATAGGTTGATAAAGTCACTTCGGAATAAAAAACACACCTGTGACTCAAATTTATTTGACATAATAATAACCCAATTCACGTAACTATACACAATCGCCGTTTCCGCATATGCTCTTCCCATTTTCGGGTAAAAATTGAAACTTTCTCGGTAATTTTGCGACCGAGAAAGTTTCGCTTTCTCAGTCAAAATGAACGAGAAAAATGTCTTTTTTTTTTAGAAAGTGCCATTTTGACCATGAAAAGGATAGAGCAAATCAGGTTAACCTAGTGTACCTAGCCCTACAGATTGGCCTGTATTAATTAGCTCTCTTTTGTCGATCATCTTGTCGCCATTAATATACATGCGAGTAGACAAGTATGTTGGGAGAACAAACTCTGGGTCTGATTAATTGATCCTGAATCTAAACCTATTTCCGGGAAAAAATGGACACTTTCTCGGTCATTTTGACCGAGAAAATGTCGCCTTTTCGGTCATGATGAACGAGAAAATGTCATTTGTTTTTACTCGGAAGGTGTCATTTTGACCATGAAAAAGATAAAGCAAATATAACTTCATCAGTCTGACCTAGTGTGTACCTATAGCCCTACAAATAGGGCTTTATTTATTGCCTCTCTTAATTTGTAACCATTATAGGTGACAAGACAAGATAACATAATGGCAATAAAATAAGACACAAGACAAGAGCAAATGACAGCCCTGTTTGTAGCGTTAGTGGGCACCCTTCTTTTAATTTTTAATTTGTACTTTTTGTCGAGCTCATGAATAATGCATTTTACGATCCAGTCTGATAAAACTAGCGCATGTGCATAAACCTTATGTCGCCCACGGAGCCTGAGGAACAGCGGTGTTGGTAGAACACACTGGGTCACATCATTAATTGATCCTGAATCTAAACCTATACAATTTGCCCTGCCAAATTTCGAGTAAAAATGACCAAGAAAATGTGATCTTCTCAGTCAAAATGACCGAGAGAAATGTAATTTTTGTTGACTCGGAAAAGTGTCATTTTGACAATGAAAAGGATAAAGCAATTATTCAGTCTGACCTAAATGTATAGTGTGCACCTTACCCTACAAATAGGGGTGTAATTGGATATCCTTTGTCTTTTGTCTTAAGATAATGGTGACAAAATAAGAACAGACAAAATAGAGCCAGTTATAGTCATATTTATAGGGCTGGTGTGCACCCTCCTTCATTTTACAGCTCCATGCCCCCTTCTCAACCTAAGCCCCTTCCTGACACTGAGTAATAGTCGAAACTGATTTTTTTTCCTTGTAAGGAGGATACACTCACGATGGCGGAGGCTGCAGCCCGAACCGTGTTGGACACAATAAGCCAGGGGCACCTGGAATGTCCGATCTGCTGCGATAGATTCAAGGATCCTAAGATGTTAGACTGTCTTCATAGCTTCTGCCTGAACTGTCTGGGTATGATGGTGAACAAAGAGACGTCGGAGAGGGAAAAGATAATATGTCCAGTCTGTAGGAGAGAGACAGTCGTTCCTGAGAAAGGAGTGCAGAGTCTGTCTTCTAGCTTCTTTCTGATATCTCTTGTCGATGAGATAAGCAAACAAGAACAGTTATTAGGAAAGGTAACTACTATCAGTGCGACTTGTGAATCCTGTGAAGAAGGAAACGAGGCCGTGTCAAGATGCAAAGAGGCGCACCGTCGCTTGAAGTCCACCAAAGACCATCGCATTATTCCAGCGGAAGACTTGGACAAACCATGGGCTTCACCAACAGATGCTACTAAGACGGCCAAACCAAAATGTATTAAACATAGTGATCAGGTTATATGTTTTCACTGTGAGACTTGTGATGCATTGATTTGCGGCATGTGTGTTGCAACTGAGCACCGAACAGCGGAACATAAGTTAATTGGTATCGGTGACGCCATAAAATCATTCCGTGAGAGTGTCAAGGACATTTTGCAAAAGTTCCAGAAAAGCAAAGAGCAATTTGCATCAAACGATGACTCCATCAAACATGCACGGAATAGATTGAAAACGAAAATGGCTCAGGCTTGCAGTGATATTTCTGCGAAAGCCGAGGCAGAAATAGCTAAAATCAGAAGCAAAGCAAAGGTAATCACTGAACAAGTCGACAAAATCGGCCAGGAGAGAGACAGCGAGTACGAAAAGGCGCTCATGCGCAACCGTGACCAGATAAAACGCGCAGATCAGATCGTCACGGCCGTAAACGACTTGATGAGTCAAGTCGATGATTTCGAGCTTTTGGAACTCAAACCAAAGGTGATGCACAATTTAGAATTTCAGAAGGAGCTCAAGTGTGAACCCGCAAAGGTGGATCTTTCGTTCATTGGGGTCAAATGTCAAGATGTTGTCAGTGAAAAGGATCTTGGGAAGATATTGCTCAAAGAGAAGTGGCAGGTGAAGGAAGAGTTTGGCAAGGAAGGAAACGGTGACGGGGAATTCCAATTTGCCAGAAGTGTTGCATGTTTCAACAACGGGGACATTGCTGTGACAGACACAGTACTGAAACGACTATCGATATTTACCTCCACTGGACGTTTTAAAACTTCGGCCGCTCAAAGCGGTCATCAGCTGGACGCTCCGTGGGGCGTTGCTGTCGCCTCAGACGATCTGCTTTTTGTTACTGACAAAAAGAAAGTGAAGGTTTTTGACGACAAACTTCAGTTGATTCGCGAATTCACACCCTCTAAGGAAAAGGTAATTCAGTTAACCGCTATTGCGCTAGACGCAGCTGGAGAACGACTAGCTGTGGCTGACTTGGGCAGGAAGGTTTTTTCTGTGCATTTGCTTGATGGCTCATTAGTAGCAACTATTCCAAATGAAAATGTGACAAATTATTTAGCGATAGATGATATGGAGCGCCTATTCATTCCTAATTACGAAGGTAAAACCCTCTCCTGTGTAGACCTCAAGGGCAATGAGGTGTTTAGTATCAAGACACTTGTGGACAAAAATCCTGTGAAACCCACCGAGATCCTTTGCGACAGTCACGGCTACTTTAATGTAGCTGTTCATTACGGTGGTAGTGGAAACTCAAAAATACAGCAGTACGACCCAAATGGATCACTGGTAGGAACTGTAGCCGAAAAGCTGTACAATCCGCTAGAAATGGCCTATACACCCAATGGCGACGTGGTTGTTACAGACTTACATTCCATCAAGATCTTGCAGCAGATGTGAATTGCCTGCTAGGCACTGCTGCTTACTTGAACCAAAGTACATCTGCTGTAGGGTCCGTGCTCAAGCACTCCCTCATATCAGACATCTTATAGGACTTCAATTTAAGTGGCTGGGAAAATAATTTCATACACGGACATCACTTGACACCCAGTGCACAAACACTATGAGACTTGTCTGAACAAAAATAATATTTTCTCAGTAAATGCTTTGATATTTTCTGAGCTCAATTTGACTTTTTAGGATATGTTATTGCTTTCTGATCAATAGCTGATAGGTCAAAGTAGGGAACAATTATCATCCATGTCGGTTGGGAAAGCAACAGGTCCGGATGGAATTAGTGTTAAAATGATTAAAATTGCTTCACCTTATATCATTAAATCTTTAACTCATATTGTTAACCTGTCTATAAGATGTGAGCGATACCCTAAAGATTGGAAACATGCTTTAGTAACACCAATTCACAAGGGAGGAGATAAATGTAGTACAGGTAACTATCGTCCTGTTTCTATACTGCCAATTATCTCTAAGATTTAAGAAAGATGGGTGCACTCATCGGTATATAGATATCTTGATGAAAACAATCTGATTCCTAGTTGCCAGTCAGGATTTAGACCCCTGCACTCAACTGAAAGCACCCTACATGACTTAACAAACAAGTGTTTTGCGGCCATGGAGAATGGACAAGTTACAGGCAGTGTGTTTATAGATCTCAGTAAAGCATTTGATTGTGTTGATCATGAAATCTTACTAAAGAAACTAGAAAGGATGAACATGTCATCTTCTGTAATAAATTGGTTTAAGTCGTACCTAAGTGAACGTAGTCAGTCTGTGAATATTGGCGGCACCATATCAAAGGTCCTGTCCGTAAACACTGGTGTTCCACAGGGGTCGATACTAGGTCCACTTTTATTCATTGTTTATACTAGTGACCTTCCATTTTGTATTGCCCCAAACTGCAACTTATTTATGTATGCAGATGACTCCACATTAACGTGTAGCTCCTCCAACATTAATATAATAGAAAGTAGCTTAAATACAGCTCTTACTAGTTTTCACAACTGGTGCGGATGAAACAAGCTAGCTTTAAATGCCACCAAAACCAAATGCATGCTTATTGGTACTAGGCAGAAAATATATAATGTTAATTTAAATGTATGCATTGCTGGTAGTCGTATTGAAAATGTGAAGTCTTATAAATGTTTGGGTGTAATTATTGATGAAGCATTAAGTTGGGGCCCACATGTCGAATACGTAAGAAAAAATGTGGTGTCTAAATTAGGTATACTAAGCAGAATCCGTGATTGTGTTCCTCAGCACAGCTTGCACACACTATTTGTAAGTCTAGTTATGCCAACATTAGAGTATTGTTGTACTGTGTGGGGAGGAAGGTACATATCTCACGATAATATGTTAAACAAATGTCTCAAAATAGCCGCGCGGATAATCCTTAAATGTACCTTCCTCACCCCTTCAGAGGATATGTTTGCTCGTCTTAATTGGGCTCCTTTTTCAAAAAGAGTCAAGTCAAAAAAGGCTATTATTGTCTTCAAAAGTATCAACAAAATGACTCCTTTGTACATGACAAATATTTTCAAACCACTTACAGTAATTCGCGAAACAAGGCAATCAACCCACACGGCACTGAAAGTTCCTTTCGCCAAAAAAGAATGCTACGCCACAAGTTTCGCTGTGAGTGGTGCAAATATTTGGAATAATCTGCCCGAACAATTGCGAACATTGGACTCATTAAGCACATTTAAATCAGAGCTCCGACATGTCATCTGAGTGTTAGATATTATGCCAATTGCGCTGATCTACGGAGTTAGAACTTGGTTGCCACTATAATGTGGAGCCGGATAGGAATTTCCCCTTCTTATTTTTCACCTAAAAGGGTTTTTTTATTTGGCGGGTTTTCGCCTATCTCGTAAATCAGAATTAGTATTAATGTTTTGAATTCCTGTAATATCCTTGTATTTATAATATGTACTGTTATTTTATTTGATGATGTATGCAGGGCCCCAATGAAAACCAGTTTTAAACTGTTTGGGCACACCCTGGGTAAAGAAATGGAATAAATAAATAAATTAGTTATGTCCGTGTATGGGCTTATGTCCAGTTATCGCTATTATATTTCTAATGAAAAGGCAATTGTGAGAGACAGCGAACAAATAAATCAGAAAGCAATAACATATCCTAAAAAGTCAAATTTAACTCCGAAAATATCAAAGCATTGTTTGTACACAAGGCTCCTCGATTTGTTTTCACTCTTCTACAATTATAGGCCTATTTAGTTTTTCTAATAGTGCGCCTCGTTCGTAGATTCTAAAAAACACTTTTTTTCTGCAGTGGTATTTAGTTTCTGCAGTGGTATTTAGTTTAAGAAATAGTGAAGCAATGTCATCTCGGTAAAATTGTGCTTCTCAAATTTATGACAATAAAAGAACATTGTGTTATGGTAACTTTGAATGCAGTTGTTGTTGTTGAGGTATATACAGGGCGAGGTCAAAAAAAGTGACTGATTTTGATGTATATTCATGATCTGTTCATGTCACGATGAAGTCACAGTTTGCCAGAAATGATTTCAATATTTGAATACAAAAAATCTAATACGATTATTAACCTATTTTTGCAAGAAATCTGAATTTTATTGTGGAATTGTTTGAATAAATAACACATTATGATCAAGAACGTGCATTTTTTTGACTAAACAGCCAATTTAACATACTACAAATTTTTTCGATCGAAATATTCATTTTCTGCGTAATGAGATTCCTGTTGGATAACAGTAGATTATCTGTAAATAAACAACACTTTGTATGTGTTTGATGTATGTTTACACAAAATGTTGTATTTTGAGAAAGTGCTTTTGTAAATTTATATTATCTGTATAAATTAACACTACAACACGAAAACTCTATGGATTCGTGATGATATTTTCCAGCTCACATTACTGTAATTTTACATCCAAAATCCGTCAAACTAAAATACGGCGGTGGTTTGTTATTTTACAGGTGAACATTATTTTACCTAAACAAATACAGTGTACCTTGCCAGATCGCTATGAGCATTACTCTTCTCGGTCATTGGATTTATGGACCGCAGGCTGGTTGCCTATTTGTACAAGTGTTTCTACTTCCATGAGTCCACATACAGATTTTTGGAAGTGAGAGGTCGATTTTTGGCTCGATATTTCTCTTTAACGTAATGCAATTTTTCAGTTTCTACAAATTGAGATACTACGTGTATCGTAACAAATTTACAAATGCCTTTTCAAAGAAGGACTGTCTTAAAGAAATAAATGTACCGAAATAATTGTAGAAACCCCGACTTTTACACGCTGATTTACCTATTCGAGGGGTCCGGAACTGCGCCACCAGCTAGCTTCAGGCTCTATTCACGGGGAACTTGTAAGCGAGACAACTCGTACGCATATTGGTCAACTCGTACGCAGATTGGTCAACTCGTACGCAGATTGGACAACTCGTAGGCGGTTCAAAATTGTGGTTAACAGGTGGCATTGATCAATTACAAAGGCTGATACTTTGGGGCATCCAAGCGAATCTGTACGATTTTTGGCATTATTAACCTTTTTGGCGACCTCATACACATTTTTGTCAACAATTTTTATTCCATTAAATGTAACGATGTACAATTAAGTTGCATGAGATTCAGTCTGTTCAGGTTCTTTCGGTTTTTAAGAATAAGCTTAAGACTTTCCTTTTTACCAAGGCATTCGTGTAATATTGTACTATTGTTTATTTTACAACTTGAATCAAGGACATTGTGGCTCATTTACGTGACAAAAAAGGATAATATTAATAGTCTTTCCTGCAAATTGAGACATATGTAATGTCCATTATGAACTTCCGTAGCTTTACGCCGTAGGCCTGCGCGCGCACATTGTCATCTGAAAGGAAGGAGCAATTAGCGCTGCCCCTTCACTTGCGCGAGTTGAAAATAGTAACTGGTTTTCCCCCATTATAGTTAGTAAATTGTGCTGTGTCTCCTCATCAAATACTGCGCAGTTGTTACACACATACATGTATATGTACATGTAAGCTGCGGTAGTCAATATGGGTGTTCACCTTTCGCCGCTCGAAAGTACCGGCGGTACCTGGACTGGTGGAAGGCCATTCTTGTGTTTACACGCACCGAAATGTGGTTGAACTACCCCATCCAACTGAAGAATCAGTTTTAAAAAGTGAGTACATTGTACAAATGCATAATACATTACATGTTGCACAGATTAAATGTGATCGACTTTTTTTTAATGTAATAGCAATTAGAAATCATGCCTGATTCGTAAGATAAGGAACGATTAGCTAGTCTGTTGCAAGCTAACTGATCCTGAATCTGAACCAAGTTGTTTTGCTCTTTTCCGTGAAAAAAATGACACTTTTTTCCGGTCAAAATTACTAAGAAAATGTCACTTTCTCAATCGAAATGACCGAGCAAAATGTCATTTTTGTTGACTCGAAAAATTGTCGTTTTGAACATGAAGCCGATAAAACAAATATTCACTCTGAGTCAGAGTGAATATTTGTCACTCTGACTCAGAGTGAATACTTGTTTTTTGTTTTAGTGTGACCTATAGTAATGGCTGGTTACACCCCTATGTTCCAACGCCCCTATGTTCTGACGCCCCTATGTTCCGACGCCCCCTGATGTTCCGACGCCCCGACGCCCCGGCCTATGTTCCGACTTCCGACTCACCGGCCTATGTCCCGACGCCCCGGCCTATGTCCCGACGCCCCGGCCTATGTCCCGACGCCCCGGCCTATGTCCCGACGCCCCGGCCTATGTCCCGACGCCCCGGCCTATGTCCCGACGCCCCGGCCTATGTCCCGACGCCCCGGCCTATGTCCCGACGCCCCGGCCTATGTCCCGACGCCCCGGCCTATGTCCCGACGCCCCGGCCTATGTCCCGACGCCCCGGCCTATGTCCCGACGCCCCGGCCTATGTCCCGACGCCCCGGCCTATGTCCCGACGCCCCGGCCTATGTCCCGACGCCCCGGCCTATGTCCCGACGCCCCGGCCTATGTCCCGACGCCCCGGCCTATGTCCCGACGCCCCGGCCTATGTCCCGACGCCCCGGCCTATGTCCCGACGCCCCGGCCTATGTCCCGACGCCCCGGCCTATGTCCCGACGCCCCGGCCTATGTCCCGACGCCCCGGCCTATGTCCCGACGCCCCGGCCTATGTCCCGACGCCCCGGCCTATGTCCCGACGCCCCGGCCTATGTCCCGACGCCCCGGCCTATGTCCCGACGCCCCGGCCTATGTCCCGACGCCCCGTGGTTGTATAATGTACTGTACATGTACATGTACAATGCAGTCTGTTGACTCCCATTATTGGGTAAAAAATGTCACTTTCTCGACCAAAAAGTATCATTTTGACCATGGAAAGGATAGAAGCAAATATAATTTAAGATTCAGTCGTAGCCCTACAAATAGGTTGATCAAGTCCCTTTGGAATGATAAAAAACTCTTGTGACTCGAATTTATTTGGTCATGACTAGAGGCCCATAACTATACACAATCGCCATTTCTACATGCTATGCTCACCTCATTTCCGGGTAAAAATTGATTCCTTCCCGGTAATTTTGCGACCGATTAAATGTCGCTTTCTCGGTCAAAATGAACGAGAAAAATGTCAAATGTTTTTACTCGGAAGGTGTCATTTTGACCATGGAAAGGATAAAGCAAATGTAAATTCATCAGTCTGACCTAGTGTGTACCTAGCCCTACAAATAGGGCTGTATTTATTTGTTCCATTTTGTCTATAATCTTGTAACCATTACAGGCGACAAGATAAGATAATGGCAACAAAATAAGACACAGGACAAGAGCCAATTACAGCCCTATTTGTAGGGTGAGTGTTCACCCTTCTCCGTTTCAGCTCTATGCCAACATAAACTCCTTCATGTCGCACACTTTGAGTATTCCTAACTGTTTTTGTTCTTTTTTCGTTATAGGATCATAATCACGATGGCGGAGGCTGCAGCCCGAACCGAGCAATTTGCATCAAACGAAGACTCCATTAAACATGCACGGAATAGATTGCAAACGAAACTGGCTCAGGCTTGCAATGATATTTCTGCAAAAGCGGAGGCAGAAATTGCTAAAATCAGAAGCAAAGCAAAGGTAATCACTGAACAAGTCAACAAAATCGGTCAGGAGAGAGACAGCGAGTACGAAAAGGTCCTCATGCGCAACCGTGACCAGATAAAACGCGCAGATCAGATCGTCACGACCGTAAACGACTTGATGAGTCAAGTCGATGATTTCGAGCTCTTTGAACTGAAACCGAAGGTGATGCACAACCTGGAATTCCAGAAGGAGCTCAAGTGTGAACCGGCAAAGGTGGATCTTTCGTTCATTGGGGTCAAATGTCAAGATGTCGTCAGTTAAAAGGACCTTGGGAAGATGTTGCTCACAGAGAAGTGGCAGGTGAAGAAAGAGTTCGGCAAGGAAGGAAACGGTGACGGGGAATTCCGATTAGCCCGAAATGTTGCATGTTTCAGCAACGGGGACATTGCTGTGACAGACAAAATCTTGAATCGACTATCGATATTTACCCCCACTGGACGTTTTAAAACTTCGGCCGCTCAAAGCGGTCATCAGCTGGACGCTCCTCGGGGCGTTGCTGTCACCTCAGACGATTTGCTTTTTGTCACGGACAAAAAGAAAGTGAAGGTTTTTGACTGCAATCTTCAGTTGATTCGCGAATTCATACCATCTAAGGAAGAATCAAGTCAGTTAACCGCTATTGCGATAGACGCAGCTGGAAAACGACTAGCTGTGGCCGACTCGGGCAGGAAAGTTGTTTCTGTGCATTTGCTGGATGGCTCGTTAGTAGCAACTATTCCAAATGAAAATGTGAATTATGATTTAGCGATGGATAATATGGATCGCCTGTTCATTCCTGATTACGAAGGTAAAACCCTCTCCTGTGTAGACCTCAAGGGCAATGAGGTGTTCAATATCAAGACACTTGTGGACCAAAATCCTTCGAATCCCACCGGGATCCTTTGTGACACTCACGGTTACTTTAATGTAGCTGTTCATCACGGTGAAATAGAAAACTGTAAAATACAGCAGTACGACCCAAATGGATCACTGGTAGGAACTGTAGCCGAAAAGCTGAACAATCCGCTAGAAATGGCCTATACACCCACTGGCGACATGGTTGTTGCAGACAGACATTCCATTAAGGTCTTGCAGCGTATGTGAATTGCCTGCTGCTTACTCGAACCAAACTACATCTGCTGTAGGGCCCGTGCACAAGTACTCCCTCGTATCATACATCTTATTGGACTTCAATTAAGTGTCTGGTTCCTGGGAAAATAGATCCATACACGAACACGAGCTTGACACCCAGTGAGTAAACACTATGAGACTTGTCTTAAAAAAAATTCTCAGTAAATGCTTTGATATTTTCTGAGCTAAATTTGACTTTTTAGGATATGTTATTGCTTACTGATCCATCGGCTGATAGATCGAAGTAGGGGAACATTAGTGATGTCCGTGTATGGATTTCTGTCCAGTTACCGCTATGATATTCCTAATGAAAAAGCAATTGTGAGAGACAGCGAACAAAGAAAAGCAATAACATATCCTAAAAAGTCAAATTTAACTCCAAAAATATCAAAGCATTTTTTTACACAAGCGATAAGATTTAATTTTTTACTCTTCTACAATTACAGCTATTTAGTTTTTCTAAGAGTTCGCCTCGTTCGTAGATAAACAAAAACACAAATTTCATCTCGGTAAAAATGTGCTTCTCAAATTTATGACAATAAAAGAAATTTGTGGTATGGTAACTTTGAATGCAGTAGTTGTTGTTGAGGTATACAGGGCGAGGCAAGGGGCATCAGTAAAAAAAAAATGAGACTGGCGCCGGGCGCCGGGGATGATTATCAGTGAATAACTGCTGCAGCAGTTCGCGAAAGTGAACGGACACAGATTCGTCTATATCTGTCTGAACGAGCAGATTTCCATGGTCAAATTCAGAATGATCTCGAAAGTCGTTCCGAAAATTTCGATCTCGTCACGAATTATCTCCTGTCGAATTCCGAAAAATATATCCCGTTAAAGGGGTGGGTCCGAACTTGAGTTGGTGAAATGAAAAAAATATTTCCCGTTAAAGGGGTGGGTCCGAACTCCAGTTAATGAAATGAAAAAAAAATATTCCGTAAAAGGGGTGGGTATGGCATCCGGATATCATTTTCAAAAAAAAATATCCGTAAGGGTGGGTGGGTCAACGCCGAAAATTTCGTTGGAATTTTCTGACCCGATATCGAGAAATTTTCTTCCTGATGCCCCCTGGGCGAGGCCAAAGAAAGTGACTGATTTAAATATATATTCATGATCTTTTCATGTCATAATGAAGTCACAGTTTGCCAGAAATGATTTCAATACTTGAATACTAAAGATCTAATACGATTATTAACCTATTTTTGAAAGAAATCTGAATTTTATTGTGGAATTGTTTCAATAAATAACGCATTATGATCAAGCACGTGCATTTTTTGACTAAACAGCCAATTTAACATACTACAAATTTCCTCTATCGAAATAGTCACTTTTTGCGTATATTGGATAACAGTAGATTATCTGTAAATAAACAACACTTTGTATGTGTTGATGTACATTACACATTTTGAGAAAGTGGTTTTGTAAATTTATATTATCTGTATAAATTAACAGTACAACACGAAAACTTTATGGATTCGTTATGATATTTCCTAGGTCGCAGTACCGTAATTTTACATCCAAAATCCGTTAAACTAAAATACGGCGATGGTTTGTTATTTTACAGGTGAAAATTATTTTACCTAAACAAATACAGTGTACCTTGCCAGAATCGCTATGAGCATTACTCTTCTCGATCATTGGATTTATGGACCGCAGGCTGGTTGCCTATTTGTACAAGTGTTTCTACTTCCATGAGTCCACATAAAGATTTTTGGAAGTGAGAGGTCGATTTTTGGCTCGATATTTCTCTTTAACGTAATGCAATTTTTCAGTTTCTACAAATTGAGATACTACGTGTATCGTAACAATTTTACAAAGGCCTTTTCAAAGAAGGACTGTCTTAATAGAAATAAATGTACCGAAATAATTGTAGAAACCCCGACTTTTACACGCTGATTTACCTATTCGAGGGGTCCGGAACTGCGCCACCAGCTAGCTTCAGGCTCTATTCACGGGGAACTTGTACGCGAGACAACTCGTACGCAGATTGGTCAACTCGTACGCGGGACAACTCGTACGCGGTCCAAAATAAGGTTCACAGGTGGCATTGATCAATTAAAAAGGCAGATACTCTGGGGCATTATTTGGCATTATTAACCTTTTTGGCGGCCTCATACACATTTTCGTCAACATTTTGTTTCCATTAAATGTAACGATGATGTACAAGTTGCATGAGATTCAGTCTGTTCTGGTTCTTTCGGTTTTTAAGAATAAGCTTAAGACTTTTTTTTTTACAAAGGCATTCGTGTAAGATTGTACTATTGTTCATTTTACATCTTGGTTTTAATTTTGTAATCATTCCCACTGTAGTACTGAACTTGAATCAAGGACATGTGGCTGATTTACGCGGTAAAAATAGTCTTTCCTGCAAATTGAGACATGTGTAATGTCCATTATGAACTTCCGTAGCTTTACGCTGAAGGCTTGTGTGCGCGTGCACATTGTCATCTGAAAGGAGCCGAGCGCTGCCTTTATATTCACTAGCGCGAGTTAAAAATAGCACTGGTTTTCCCCCATAGTGCTAGTGAGTAAATTGTGCTGCACACAATGCCTGCTCATCATAATACTGCGCAGTTGTTACACAAATACATGTACACAGAATGCTGTGGTAGTCGATACCTTGTTGGATAAGTAATCACCTTCACCGAACGAAATTACCGGCGGTGCGTAAACCGGTGGAAGGCCATTCTTGTGTTTACACGCCCGGGAATAGAATGTGGTTGAAGACCCCATCCAATTGACGAATCAGTTTTAAAAAGTGAGTACATTTTACCATGGAGGTATATATTGTACATTACATGTTGCACAGATTCAATGTCGGATTGAGTGTTTTGTTATTGAAATAGCATAGAAATCTTGCCTGATTCTTGATTCGCAAGAGAAGGAATGATTAGCTTAATTGTGTTGGCATAGCTGTTGCCAGGGCGACATTAGGTTTGTTTGCTTGTCCGTGTCCTTCCTCCATCATGTCCATGGTGCCGGTGTCGTACTAAAACCAGACTCCTATGAAAATCGGACCCGTTTTTTCTATTATTGTTTTAAACCCTCTCACGTGACAGGTCACGCTCCTAATTATCTCCACTTAAGCATGCGCAATACTACCAATGAGTACAGATTTCATGGAGTCCGAAATTCATCCTCCACCGGCCATAGAGGGTTTATTTAGATGTCTGTATAGTCCGTGCTTTAACTCGTATAAAACGTCCGCTTGCGGCCAAATTGTACTCGGTCCCGTTTTTTCATAAAAATAGGTCCTTTCAATAGCTTGTTTATATTAAAAATAATTTGTTGATATTTGAGAGATGGCTATAAATCGACAGAATAACGACTATAATTTATTATCATATAGACTGTGAACCTTTCGGCTAGACGCTTGATGAGAAAATACCTACGAATAATTACCTTTAATTGAGATGTTTATCGGTGTTTTAATTTGAATGAAAATGAAGTTTGTGTTTCTTGTCGTCGTCTTGGGAACTTTACTCTGAATCAAGAGAAGTACCGTTGGACAGACTAAAGGACAAATACCACATGAGCCATGCACTTCAATACACTTCAATACATGTAAACAAACTGCGTTATCTACACAAATCCAATAGCAGGCGCTATATGTACATCCAATCGCTGCCTTGTCAAATACATAATACCCGGGGCGCCGGTGGGAGTTGTTTGTGCACCCTGCCTACCGCCGTGTGTTGTACAGTTAAATTGCGAAAATCACACTCCGCGTTCAGTAAACCAACCAGGGAATTCCCCATTATTTTGTAGGAGAGTTTAAGGGTTTTTACTTTCGAAACCAGCGTCAATGTAAAATATAAAGTCTAAATGATGTTTTCCTGAGAGTCTTATTACAAATTTCAAAGTGAACAAAGAAATTGGCAAAGCAGGACTCGAACCTGCAACCTCCAGAATACCGCTCTACCAACTGAGCTGTCTTGCCCTATTTTGGCGGTCCCCAAAATTGTCGCAGTATCTTTGTTAATATAAGGTAAACTTACCTTCTTGTCAAAAAATGATGTTTATTTTGGACTATTTACGTTATGTAGTACCTCTCGTTCAACACATTAAAGGCCTTGGTGGAATTTTACGGAACTGCCGACAATAAATTAAATTGTACCCACTAAAATGTGAATATGATTTATATTCCCACCCCGTTTGGCTGAAACTTACTGCATAATATTAAATATTGAGTGTATAAGAGCAGTTTTAAGGAATGTTCCAGCTTTTTAAATGTTAAATTTGTACTTTTTGTCGAGCTCATGAATAATGCATTTTACGATCCAGCCTGATAAAACTAGCGCATGCATATGCATAAACCTTATGTCGCCCACGGAGCCTGAGGGACAGCGGTGTTGGTGGAACACACTGGGTCACATTAATTGATCCTGAATCTAAACCTATACAATTTGCCCTGCCAAATTTCGTGTAAAAATGACCAAGAAAATGTGATCTTCTCAGTCGAAATGACCGAGAGAAATGTAATTTTTGTTGACTCGGAAAAGTGTAATTTTGACCATAACAAGGATAACCAAATTATTCAGTCTGACCTACATGTATAGTGTGCACCTAACCCTACAAATAGAGCTGTGATTGGATCTCCTTTGTCTTTTGTCTTAAGATAATGGTGACAAAATAAGAACAGACAAAAGAGAGCCAGTGACAGTCATATTTATAGGGCTGGTGTGCATCCTCCTCCATTTTACGCTCCATGCCCCCTTCTCAACCTAAGCCCCTTCCTGGCACTGAGTAATAGTCGAAACGGATTTTTTTTCTCGTAAGGATACACTCACGATGGCGGAGGCTGCAGCCCGAACCGTGTTAGATACGATCAGCCAGGGGCATCTAGAATGCCCGATCTGCTGCTGTCGATTCAAGGATCCTAAGATGCTAGACTGTCTTCATAGCTTCTGCCTGAACTGTCTGGGAAAGATGGTAAGCAAAGAGACGACAGAGAGTGCAAAGATAACATGTCCAGTCTGCAGGAGAGAGACGGACGTTACTGACGAAGGAGTGCAGAGTCTGTCTTCTAGCTTCTTTCTGATATCTCTTGTCGATGAGATACGCAAACAAGAGCAGTTATTAGGAAAGGTAACTACTACTAGTGCGACTTGTGAATCATGTGAAGAAGGAAATAAGGCCGTGTCAAGATGCCTTGACTGCAAGGAGAACATCTGCAAGAAATGCGAAGAGGCACACCGACGCTTGAAGTCCTTTAAAGACCATCGCCTCATTCAAGCGGAAGACTTTGACAAACCGAGGGCTTCACCAACAGATGCTACTAAAACTGCCACACCAAAATGTAGAAAACATAGTGATCACGTCATATGCTTTTACTGTGAGACTTGTGATGTGTTGATTTGCGCCATGTGTGTTGCAACTGAGCACCGAACAGCGGAACATAAGTTTATTGGTATCGGTGACGCCGTCGAATCATTTCGTGAGGGTGTCAAGGACATATTGCAAAAGTTCCAGAAAAGCAAAGAGCAATTTGCATTAAACGAAGACTCCATCAAACATGCACGGAATAGATTGCAAACGAAACTGGCTCAGGCTTGCAATGATATTTCTGCAAAAGCCGAGGCAGAAATTGCTAAAATCAGAAGCAAAGCAAAGGTAATCACCGAACAAGTCAACAAAATCTGTCAGGAGAGAGACAGCGAGAACGAAAAGGCGCTCATGCGCAACCGTGACCAGATAAAACGCGCAGATCAGATCGTCAAAGCCGTAAACGACTTGATGAGTCAAGTCGATGAAATATAATTGATTTCTTCATTCATTGTTGTTGTGAGTTTGGTTGTCTACTGGCGGATCCCAGGTGGGTTTCGTTACAATACTAACGCGGTCCTGCTTGAGTCGGTGAAACATGTGGCCGTATAGACGGCGTCCCACGGCGTCCCATACACGGCATCGTCCCTGGAGTAGTTTATTCGATGACAAAACATATTCTTTCCATCTTAATCTGATATCTACTGAAACTGTACTTCCAAGAGCTTAAAGATCCAAAAACTTAATAAAATCTAATTTCTAAATTAAAGTAGTTCTTGTGTTTACCTCGGGGTTTCTTGTGTTAAATCATTTGGGGCTGAAGGCCCCTTCCAACTGGCGAATTAGTTTTGAAAAGTGAGTACATTGTACATGTTGAATAGATTCATGTAATTGATTTTTTAATAAGTGAAATAGCTTAGTATTTTATAGTAAACATACCTGATTTTGTAATAGAATGGTTAGCTTTTGGGTGATTGTATTGTATGTACATGTACATGTACAATGCAGTCTGTTGGCTCTACCCATTTCCGGGTACAAAATGTCACTTTCTCGGTCAAAAAGAAGTGTAATTTTGACCATAAAAAGGATAGAAGCAAATATAATTTCATATTCAGTCTGCCGTGTGCACTCTAACCCTACAAATAGGTTGATAATTAAAGTCACTTCGGAATAACAAACACACCTGTGACTCAAATTTATTTGACATAATAATAACCCGATTCACGTAACTATACACAATCGCCGTTTCCGCATATGCTCTTCCCATTTCCGGGTAAAAATTGAAACTTTCTCGGTAATTTTGCAACCGAGAAAATGTCGCTTTCTCAGTCAAAATGAACGAGAAAAATGTCATTTGTTTTATTTAGAAAGTGTCATTTTGACCATGAAAAGGATAGAGCAAATCAGGTTAACCTAGTGTACCTAGCCCTACAGATTGGCCTGTATTAATTAGCTCTCTTTTGTCGATCATCTTGTCGCCATTAATATACATGCGAGAAGACAAGTATGTTGGTAGAACAAACTCTGGGTCAGATTATTTGATCCTGAATCTAAACCTATTTCCTGGAAAAAATTGACACTTTCTCGGTCATTTTGACCGAGAAAATGTCGCCTTTTCGGTCATGATGAATGAGAAAATGTCATTTGTTTTTACTCGGAAGGTGTCATTTTGACCATGAAAAAGATAGAGCAAATATAACTTCATCAGTCTGACCTAGTGTGTACCTATAGCCCTACAAACAGGGCTTTATTTATTGCCTCTCTTAGTTTGTAACCATTATAGGTGACAAGACAAGATAACATAATGGCAACAAAATAAGACACAAGACAAGAGCAAATGACAGCCCTGTTTGTAGCGTTAGTGGGCACCCTTCTCTATTTTACAGCTCCACGCTACTCCTCAATGTAAGCCCCTTCCTGTCGCACACTTTGAGAATCCCTAAGGTTTTTATTTCCGTTTTTGTCGTTATAATAGGATCATAATCACAATGGCGGAGGCTGCAGCCCGAACCGTGTTGGACACAATTAGCCAGGGGCACCTGGAATGTCCGATCTGCTGCTGTCGATTCAAGGACCCTAAGATGCTAGACTGTCTTCATAGCTTCTGCCAGAACTGTCTTGGAGAGATGGTGAGCAAAGATACGACAGAGAGGGCGAAGATAACATGTCCAGTCTGCAGGAGAGAGACGGGCGTTCCTGAGAAAGGAGTGCACAGTCTGTCTTCTAGCTTCTTTCTGATATCTCTTGTCGATGAGATAAGCAAACAAGAGCAGTTATTAGAAAATGTAACTACTACTAATGCGACTTGTGAATCCTGCGAACAAGGAAACGAGGCCGTGTCAAGATGCCTTGACTGCAAGGAGAACATCTGCAAGAAATGCCAAGAGGCACATCAACTTCTGAGGTCCACTAAAGACCATCGCATCATTCCAGCAGACGACGTGGACAAATCGATGGCTTCACCAACAGATGTTACCAAGACTGTCACATCACCAACATCATGTAGAAAGCATAGTGAACAAGCCACATGCTTTCTCTGTGAGACTTGTGATGTGTTGACTTGTGATGTGTTGTGTGCTGCAACTGAGCACCGAACAGCGGAACATAAGTTTATTGGTATCGGTGACACCATCAAATCATTCCGTGACAGTGTCAAGGACATATTAAAAAAGTTCCAGACAAGCAAAGAGCAATTTGCATCAAACGAAGACTCCATCAAACATGCACAGAATAGATTGCAAACGAAACTGGCTCAGGCTTGCAATGATATTTCTGCAAAAGCCGATGCAGAAATTGCTAAAATCAAAAACAAAGCAAAGGTAATCACCGAAAAAGTCAACAAAATCTGTCAGGAGAGAGACAGCGAGTACGAAAAGGCGCTCAGGCGCAACCGTGACCAGATGAAACACGCAGATCAGATCGTCACGGCCGTGAACGACTTGATGAGTCAGGTCGATGATTTCGAGCTCTGGGAACTCAGACCGAAGGTGATGCACAACTTGGAATTTCAGAAGGAGCTCAAGTGCGAACCGGCAAAGTTGGATCTTTCGTTCATTGGGGTCAAATGTCAAGATGTCGTCTGTGAAGAGGATCTTGGGAAGATGTTGCTCAAAGAGAAGTGGCTAATGAAGAAAGAGTTTGGCAAGGAAGGAAACGGTGATGGGGAATTCCAATTCGCCAGCGGTGTTGCATGTTTCAGCAACGGGGACATTGCTGTGACAGACACAAAGCTGAATCGACTATCGATATTTACCTCCACTGGACTTTTCAAAACTTCGGCCGTTCATAGCGGTCATCAGCTGGACGCTCCTTTGGGCATTGCTGTCACCTCAGATGATCTCCTTTTTGTCACGGACAAAAATAAAGTGAAGGTTTTTGACGGCAATCTTCAGTTGATTCGCGAATTCACACCATCTAAGAAAAAGGCAAGTCAGTTAACCGCTATTGCGCTAGACGCAGCTGGAGAACGACTAGCGGTGGCTGACTTTGGCAGGAAAGTTGTTTCTGTGCATTTGCTTGATGGCTCGTTAGTAGCAACCATTCCAAATGAAAATGTGACATTTTATTTAGCGATGGATAATATGGAGCGCCTGTTCATTTCTAACTACGAAAATAAAACCCTCTCCTGCGTAGACCTCAAGGGCAATGAGCTGTTTAGTATCAATACACTTGTGGACAAAAAAATCGGCGAGTCCAACTGGGATCTTTTTTGACAGTCACTGCTACTTTAATGTTGCTGTTCATCTCGGTGACAGGGGAACCCCAACAATACAGCAGTACGACCCAAATGGATCAATGGTAGGAACTGTAGCCGAAAAGCTGTACAATCCGATACAAATGGCCTATACATCTACTGGCGATGTGGTTGTTGCAGACATACATTCCATCAAAATCTTGCAGCGGATGTGAATTGCCTACGAGGCTCTGCTGCTTACTTGAATCAGAGCCAACCACATCTGGTATGGGCTCTATGCTGAAGTACCCCCTCAGAGGAAAGAAAAGGCGAGCTGGGGGAGTCATTAGACGACTTCAATTTAAGGCCGTTTTCCCAATCTCAGCTTCGTCGCCGTCTATGGCTTCGTTTAGCAGTTTGGCAATGGTGATGGAGCCGGAGATTAATTAGGCTAACCTAAAAGTGCGTGCCGAGATTTATCACTGAGTCGGGGGCCAAAAATCTCAGAAATTATTATCCTTGATGTGTGAGGTGCTGGCAACCGCTTAGACTCGATCGTCTCGTTCCAGTAGAGTGAAATTGAGTTTTTCAAAGTGAAGGCAACTCCAAAAAAGTAAAAACCACTCAAAAAGAGTAAATGTTCACTCTTCCGAGGAACCTTATAAAGGACAACTATAAAAGAGCTGTCCTTCATATGGCTCCCGGAAAGAGTGAACAGTTACTCTTCTGGAGTGGTTTTCCCTTTTTGCTGTTTTTTACTTTGAAAAGTAAATTGCATTACTTTTTTTGTTAGTGAACCGTTCATTTTTATACATTTAGAGAGTTGATCTGTGTTTAGGTTTCAGCACATCCAGGGGGACATGCGGCGCCGCGTTGATTGTTTGATCGGAACTGCATACTAACGTTCCCAGCATACTAACTGCTTGAGTCGGTGGCACATGTGGACATCATACGGCGCCTCGCTCGTGCTGCGCGCTGCATCGGCCCTGGAGTAGTTTATTCGACGACAAAACATGTTCCTTATAACTTAATCTGATGTCTACTGAAACTTTACTTCCAAGAGCTTAAAAATTCAAAAACCTAATAAAACCTAATAATAAATCACATGATGTGACATCACATGACTACCGATGACGTCATCGCGACAAAAAGGATCGATATTTGGCGAAACAGCTCTTGTTTTCGTGAATTCTATATTTTTGGCTCGCTAGTTGAACCAAGTTCAGAACTGAAGAGACTACAAAATAACTATTTATGTATGTAGTATGTAGTATGCATGAGTTTGTATCCGCATTCAAATAGTTTACGTGGAACAATAGAGGACAATTGACGATTATATACGATTATATATTCGTGTACAAAACCTATGGAAGGCCTTCCAAAAACGTTAAAGTACTACAAACAAAAGAGGGACAATAGGGGGTCCATGATAAAAGGTGTTTACACACACGGGTGTGTAGGTTTCTAAATTTGGTACCCTGTCGAGACCTAAACACCATGGGGATAATAGGAGTCGGGTCTCTATTTCTATAGATTAGTAGGTCTTCAAAAGAAATTTTAGAAAATGTGTTAAAATGAGTCTGACTTCTTTTCTGGCCACTCTTCTGGTACCACCCGGCCATAACATTATTGGTAACATAAATTGTAGTACATATAATGTCGTATATCTTGCAGGATCTGTGGAGTTCAGTAGGTCAGAGAGACCAAAAATGCCCTAAAAAGCGTTTCTACGGTCATCGATCGACTGTCAACACCAACAAACTAGATACCCCAGTCGGTCACCACTTCAATCAGCCTAACCGTTGCATTTCTGATATGATTCTACAGGGCATAGAATCACTTGGCCATCGGAAAGACTCAGTCCGTCTCAGCCGGGAGAAAGTTCAACCACATGGGTTCAACATCCAACTAGGAAATGATTAACTTCTATTGTTTTCATCTGTTTAAGATTTAAGCCTTGCCAACAATTTATTCTTATTTGTTCTCACTCCTCTGGTTTCCCCTTGTCTATTGTCCTAACCCCCCCCCCCCCCCCCCCCTCCACATTTCTCCTATTAATACTTCTTTGTTAGTTCTTTCTTTGATCCTACCCACACTGACCTTTCCCTTTAACCCTTTAGCCTAATCCTCCTTTTGTTGTTCCACAGAACTCTGTACATGCTTTTTCTTTTGTGTTTCTCCCGTCAGATATGATGTGCATCATGCTGTATGTTGCCCTATATATGTTTGTTTCGTGTACACAGCCATTATGTCTCTGAAGAAGATCTTGTTAAGATCGAAATATTAGACCCTCTTAACTTATTTAATTTTATTTTACTCAAACTACCTTAAAATGGGTGGAGATGTGGGTTAGGGTTAGTGTTTGGGTTAGGGTATAATGTAGGGTCTATAATTGTATTGTATCACTTTCCAACAAGTGAAAGCTCTTAGTGCCTCGAATCAGACGACAAATTAAATACCCAGCACGATAAAGGGAACTCCATCTTGCCCCTATGCCATACACACTCGACTATAGGCCATATACACTGTTTAAACACTGTTTAAAAAGTAGTTTAAACAAGGACAATTCACGTGTCCTGCTTAAACAGCGAACATCATTTGTTTAAGCAGGGCACTTGGACAACCGAGGTTGTTAAACACGTTTAACCAACAGCATTTTAACAGTGTATTGCTACCTGACACATGCCTCAAATACCTGAAAAGAATTCCTGAGATTCCAGGAACAACTATCCTCAACGTTGTATCCTTGTGGAGACATCTCTTTGGTCTCGTTTACAAAATAGTTAGAAAGTCGAGCACCTTTTTCAAAGTGCTTCTATTTCAACCACAATTAAATTCCAAGGTTGAAATTTTAACAAAATATACCCTATATTATACCCTAACCCAAACACTAACCCTAACCCACATCCTAACCCTAGTTTTTGAGTAGTTGAGTAACATCTATTAAAAATCTATTTCGTGAATTGTTTTTATTTCACTGTGGATACCTTTGTGGATACTCCCATTGTCCAAATTGTGTTCATTGTTTATATTCGGTTTTAGTTTTTAAAAAAATTGGGAATGTAATTGCCATGTCTGGTGTTATTTGGAGCGGTTGCTATATAGTGTTGATGCTGATATTCTCGAGAGATGTTTTGATTTATTTCAGTTTATTATCTTTGTGTAATTATATTTGTGTAATTTCAATTTCAGATTATTAAATTTAAACATATTTTCCACCCTTTAATACCCGTGGGGAGGAGAGATAATTGCCATGAAAAGCTATTATTGAAGATATATACACCTCGATTGCAAATAAATTATGTGAATATTTCACAGGATAATATTCTTTCCTGCGAATGGAGACATATGTAATGTCCATTATGAACTTCCGTAGCTTTACGCCGAAGGCCTGCACGCGCACATTGTCTTCTAAAAAGACATAACAGGGGCCTAGAGGGCGCGCGCTGCCCTTCATTGGCGCGAGTTAAAAATAGTAACAGGTTTTCCCCACAGTGAGTAAATTGTGCTGCACGCAATGCCTCCTCATCAAATACTGCGCAGTTGTTGAACTAATACATACACAGGATGCTGCGGTAGTCGATGCCGTACGTACCTTGTTTCGATAAGGACAACTATACACAAGTGATCACCTTTCGCCGCTCCAAAGTACACCGGCGGTCGAGTACCTGGACCGGTGGAAGGCCATTCTTGTGTTTTACACCCACCGAAAATGTGGTTGAAGACCCCATCCAACTGACGAATCAGTTTTAAAAAGTGAGTACATTGTAGTTGTTGTACAATACATATGAATCATGTTACATGTAATACACATTACATGTTGCACAGATTCAATGTTATTGGGTGTTGCTTGAATCATGCCTGATTCGTAAGATAAAGGAACGATTAGCTTTTGTAGTGTGTAATAGGACACAATAATTGATCCTGAATCTGAACCAAGTTGCTCTGTTCATTTCCGTGTAAAAAATGACACTTTTTTCGGACAAAATTTTGTCTAAAATGTTACTTTCCCAATCGAAATGACATTTTTGTTGACTCGGAAAAGTGTCGTTTTGACCATGAAGCGCGGATAAAGCAAATATTCACTCTGACCTATAGTGATGGTCGGTTACACCACCCCTACGTTCCGCCGCCCCTACGTTCCGCCGCCCCTACGTTCCGCCGCCCCTACGTTCCGCCGCCCCTACGTTCCGCCGCCCCTACGTTCCGCCGCCCCTACGTTCCGCCGCCCCTACGTTCCGCCGCCCCTACGTTCCGCCGCCCCTACGTTCCGCCGCCCCTACGTTCCGCCGCCCCTACGTTCCGCCGCCCCTACGTTCCGCCGCCCCTACGTTCCGCCGCCCCTACGTTCCGCCGCTCCTACGTTCCGACGCCTCCCAGGTTCCGACGCCCCTACGTTCCGCCGCCCCTACGTTCCGCCGCCCCTACGTTCCGCCGCCCCTACGTTCCGCCGCCCCTACGTTCCGCCGCCCCTACGTTCCGCCGCCCCTACCTTCCGCCGCCCCTACGTTCCGCCGCCCCTACGTTCCGCCGCCCCTACGTTCCGCCGCCCCTACGTTCCGCCGCCCCTACGTTCCGCCGCCCCTACGTTCCGCCGCCCCTACGTTCCGCCGCCCCTACGTTCCGCCGCCCCTACGTTCCGCCGCCCCTACGTTCCGCCGCCCCTACGTTCCGCCGCCCCTACGTTCCGCCGCCCCTACGTTCCGCCGCCCCTACGTTCCGCCGCTCCTACGTTCCGCCGCCCCTTCGTTCCGCCGCCCCTACGTTCCGCCGCCCCTACGTTCCTCCGCCCCTACGTTCCGCCGCCCCTACGTTCCGCCGCCCCTACGTTCCGCCGCCCCTACCTTCCGCCGCTCCTACGTTCCGACGCCTCCCTGCGTTCCGACGCCCCCTGCGTTCCGACGCCCCTTACGTTCCGACGCCCCTTACGTTCCGACGCCCCTACGTTCCGACGCCCCCACGTTCCGACGCCCCCACGTTCAGACGCCACCACGTTCCGACGCCCCCACGTTCAGACGCCCCCACGTTCCGACGCCCCCACGTTCCGACGACCCCCTACGTTCCGACGACCCCCTACGTTCCGACGCCCCCCTACGTTCCGATGCCCCCCTACGTTCCGATGCCCCCCACGTTCCGACGCACCCCACGTTCCGACGCACCCCCACGTTCCGACGCACCCCCACGTTTCGACGCACCCCCACGTTTCGACGCACCCCCACGTTCCGACGCCCCCCACGTTCCGACGCCCCCCACGTTCCGACGCCCCCCACGTTCCGACGCCCCTATGTTTAGACTACTCGGCCTTTGTTCCGACTACTCGACCTATGATTCTGACACCTGTGCGTTCCGACACCCCTGCGTTCCGACACCCCTGCGTTCTAACACGCCTTCAAAAAAATGTATGTTACCACATGGAATTGAGTCACTAATGAAGCAGGCTAGTAAAATCTTATTATATGCGGCTAGTTGGAACATAGGTTTAGTAGTCAGAACATAGGGTTTTCTGAACATAGAGCACTCACTGTAATGGCTATAGTGCACCTTACCCTACAAATAGGGCTGTAATTGGCTCTCTTTTGTCATAATCTTGTCGCTATAGGCGACAAGATAAGATAATGGTGACAAAATAAGACACATACAACAGAGAGCTATGCAGGTACAGTCCTATTTGTAGGGTTGGTGTGCACCCTCCACAGTGGAATTAAGACCCAGACATCAGGTACAAAATTCTTTTTGAGATTCAGTTAAAAAACTTTGACTGGAGTCCAAAAAGCAAGTTTTTATTATAATTTATTTTGGAAATATTACAGTTATGTTAAAAATTACACTGAGTAAAAAATGATAAAAATATTTACATCTTGTTCAAATATAAAGTATCTGCCAAGGTAAACGAAACATGAATAATAATAAAACTGCTACAAACTGCTTACTGGCTGGAATTACCTGAAATATACAAATCAAATAAGTTAAGAGGGCCTAACATTTCGATCTTAACAAGATCTTCTTCAGAGACAAAATGGCTGTGTACAAGATACAAACATATATGATGCACATCATGGTTGGCAAAAGAAACACAAACGAAAAAGCACAGAGTCCCGTGGAACAATTAACAAAGGGAGGCTTAGGCTGAGGGATTAAAGGGTAAGGTAAGTTTGGGTAGGATCAAAGACAGACCAAGGGGGTAAAGGGTGTGAATTTGGGTGGGGAACAAAAACAGACGGAGTAAAACCACAAGGAAGGGGGTCCAGGGTGAAGATCAAAGGGAAGAACGAATAAACAACTATGACTAGGAGTGATTGTGGGGGAGGGGGGGGGGTTAAAATAGACAGGGGAAACCGGAGGAGTGAGAACAAACAAAACAAACAAAGAAATAAATCTGAAACAGATGACAAGTAGGAGAAAAAAAATGAAGTTAATCATTTCCTAGTTGGGGGGGGGGGGGGGGGGGGTTAAAATAGACAGGGGAAACCGGAGGAGTGAGAACAAACAAAACAAACAAAGAAATAAATCTGAAACAGATGACAAGTAGGAGAAAAAAAATGAAGTTAATCATTTCCTAGTTAGATATTGAGCCCATGTTGTTGAATAGTCGAAGACGATTCAATCAAACTTTCTCCCGGCTGAGGCGGACTGAGTCTTTCCGATGGCCAAGTGATTCTTTGCCCTGTAGAATCATATCAGAAATACAATGGTTAGGCTGGTTGAAGTGATGACCGACGGGGGGTATCATGTTTCTTGTTGTTGACTGTAGATCGATTTTTTAGGGCATTTTTGGTCTCTCGTTTGGTCTCATTTGGTAATTGAAACTTCGTTTAACCCTAACCCCGTTGGCTCTCGCAGGAGAAAGTAGACCAAACCATCAATTCTTTTCGTTCTTTGCGTTATGGGGACAATCCATAGGGTTTGTGTGTTAAGTAAAATATGTCTAATCTCAAAATCAGTCAGAACACTATAAATTTCTCAAATGTTCAGCATCACCCTAATTTGTCCTCTTCTACATGAACTTCCACAACTTTACACAGGTACTTATTGGTACACTCTACTAAACCTAACTGTACTAAACCTGCCAAACTCCAACAGTTGAAGTTTGATTGACTTGTGGTTGTTACAGATGAGTCAATGTTTTGTTCAGTATGGGATCAGTACAGTGATGACTGTCAAGCGATATGAATGTGCTTGAGTACGAGTGGGGACACACAGAGGGGTACATGTTATACACAAGCAGTTTACCTGAAACTAGCTGTGCCGTGAACAGCCGTGGGTCACCCACTAATAAATGCCTGTGCATCCCCCCAAACTCCAACATTTGTACAAGTCTCATTCATTTCTGTCCTGAACCTGACTGAATTCAACAGGGTCGATCTCCCTAGCTTTTTGGTACTGAGTCAAACAAAGCCCAACAACAAGTTGCTATGATTTGGTACCAGACCTGCCAAAATCTAGCAAAACCTGCAGTTGGAGTTTGATGGGTTTGGGTATATTGCTTTTAATACACCCATTTTACAACCCTTCGAATGGTGTAAAGTATGATATGGACCAAGGAATTAATGATACTTTATCAAAAAATTGAAAACATCGACTAACATGGTACAAAATGCATTAGTTTTTAAACATTTACGGTTGCACATTTTAACGTGTACCTCTAGTACCCACGGTAAAATGTCATAAATTTGTAATATATCGAAAGACTAAATATCCTTGTCATTATTAAATGCTGGTAAATTAGCGAAGATATCCCTTTTGCCCGTAAAAGTCGAATTTGTGGTAAGGGTGTTTTCAACAAAAATATTGTCCAGCGCGCCAAATAGCGCCCTCTGTTGATAGGCATAGTCAGCGCGCGATTAAAGAGCACCTCTAACAATTTTGTAGTTTGGGTATTTGGTTCATTTTATGACAGAGTATATACCAATCTTACCGTTAGTATATAATTTTACTCCATGGGGTTTACTTTAGTGTATCAAAAACAAAGTTCAATTCGGTGTTCCCAACACGATTCTGCTCTATTTTTGAGAAAACGACAGCCATGTTTAATGTATGCAAATGAGATTAACATGACCCCGAAACGTCATCGTGTTATTCAGCTAGTATATGCGATCGCAAGGCCATGCATACCACCGCCACACCGTGCGCGTACCGCGTGCGATTGTGTTGCTTGCGGCCTTCTTTTCTCAATGTTTTTCTCGACATTAGTTCGTATTTTGTTAGATTTTTTTCGAAATGCTGAAGTTCTGTGTGGTAGGTAAATGTTTGAGGAATTGTCTTAAAAACCCTGAAGAACATTTTCTGAGGTTTCCAAAGGAGAATGTTCAGACACGAAAAGAGTGGGTCCAATTTGTAAACCGTGCATGTACATGTACACAAGGTCGGATTTTTAGGTTGTCCAAGTGGTCGCTTCTCTGCAGTGGTTCATGTTTTTCCAACACTTTTGAAATGACTTGTATTCACTGAGATAACTATTAAAGTGGCATCATGATACAGTGTATATTCATCTAAATTATGTATTACCAGTTTGTGTGTAAAAACCGATCCTGGTTGCCTTTCTGTTCAGCGAGATTTTCCCAACCACGCGCCCCGTCGTCAACGGGGGCCTCGGGTTCGAAGCGGTTGCGCACCGCGAACGATCGGTGCCAGGCTCCTTTACTAGTTTAGTGATACATCGTCGCGATCGGACTATGGACCCGGAGGGGAAAAACCTCCAGGTCTCCTTGCCGAGTCCAGTGCATTGCCTTGGGAATCTTCGTCATTGAATTCTTCCGAATACTCGCTCAAATCTTCCCAGGAATTGTATGATTCTACCATAAGTATATTCCGACGCTAACGTCAATAATGTGTTGTAACCAGGCGGACGATCGTGCGTGGGGCCGGCCGGTAGCAGCAGCAACACGCATGCGATTCGTTTTGTGGTTTGCACGTGGTGGGCACACGATGCGCTGGTGACATGGGCAAATACGCACGTTGACCCCGCTTAGATTTGTACTTGTAAGTTGTAGAGTATAACAAAGCTCGTGTTCGTCTTTTATTCAAAGTGAAAGGAAGGCTTTTGTACCTACAAATCCTCGGTGAGAATTATAAATTCGTGAGTACCAAGACAAAATTGTTTTCTTACTGTTCCCTGGCTTGTATTCTTGAGTGAATTGGCCTCCCCGTGCACGTCAAAGAATGGAGAGTTGTGTGCAGCTAGGGCCGGGCAACGTACAACATGCGTGTGTTGTGCGTGCATGTGCATTTGGGTTTCTCCTTAATTTATTTGTTTTCCCCTCAATGACGCGGGTAAACAAAAGCGTGACCTTTACGTTTTTAAGAATTCGCGTCTTGGCATGAACCGAAAAAACGTTCTTTTAGACTATTTTTAGGCGGGCTATAAATCCCATTGATATTGCATTCGGTTGGGATACTTCCATATTTATTTCAAAATGTAAAATCAGAGAAAACTTGTTTTACTTAGAGGTGCTCTTTAAGCAATGCAACGTATATTCTTACCAAGTGGTTTGTACGACGTCATTCATTTGCGACGCAGGTGAATTACCGTGTGCCTTTATAAGCGCATTAAGACGATCGACACGAGTATTTAACTTTATTACAATTATACGACAGCGTTCAGAGCCAAACAAAAAGTAAACACCATTTTAACCAGCCAGACGTGTTTTCCCCAAGGGATACTTCCAAGGACTTTTCTTTAATATGTCCGGCCAGGGACTGACGACGATGTGAAGCAAATATCTGAATGACTTTAATGTAAACATAGATCTTATTATTTCCCGATGTGTGACCTCTCTGAAACCAATCCGTGGACGGTTGCCGGTTCCCTTATGACTAAGAATCCTCCATTGCGAACGGTCTCGCTTTTATTTTATTTCTGTTCCATTGCGAATGGTTTTAACACTAAGATGGAACAGTGAAGCACGCCACCATCTAATGAGGAGATCTGGAAGAAATACCTAAAGAGAAGATATGTTGGCCGCAACAAGAGGCCGGACTGTAGCTAGATAAATTATAACGGACTATAAGCAACAGACGGGTAGTATTAAATGCACAAATTGTCACAAGAGGGCGCTATGCAGAAAAAGCGCCCTCTTTCAAATGTATTTTTGTTTTGGTCAATTGCAGTGAGTTACGTATTTAGAAAACTTTCAACCTTGTTTTTCGTACCCAGCGATGATGTTTAAACATACTTGATATAGCTTAGGGAATTTTGACTTTTTATTGTCCTGAAATTTACTGATGTCTAGGTCACATATGGTTTTAACCAGTTCGCGCCGGGATTATTTTAACATCGCCGAGCCGACGGACGGGATTATTTTTAACGAAACTCGATCCGAAGCGTGTTCAGGCTGATAGTGCCGGGAAGCACACCCACGCATTTCCGGCCTTGCGCGCTGCTGACATACATTTCCGAACTTGAACTTGGCGTGTTTATGCGTCATCCGTTTTGAATTTGGGGGAATATTTGCGTTTATATACGTCATCCGGCGCGAACTGGTTAAACCACTGCCCTCCATTTTACAGCTCCATGCCCCTCCTCAACATAACCATCCTGACACAGTATTCCTATATGTAATAGTCGAAACGGATTTTGTTTCTTTCTTTTTCCTGAAGTACACACTTCATGATCACGATGGCGGAGGCTGCAGCCCGAACCGTGTTGGACACAATTAGCCAGGGGCATCTGGAATGTCCGATCTGCTGCTGCCGATTCAAGGATCCTAAGATGCTAGACTGTCTTCATAGCTTCTGCCTGAACTGTCTGGGAGAGATAGTGAGCAAAGAGACGACAAAGTGGGCGAAGATAACATGTCCAGTCTGCAGGAGAGAGACGGACGTTACTGACGAAGGAGTGCAGAGTCTGTCTTCTAGCTTCTTTCTGATATCTCTTGTCGATGAGATAAACAAACAAGAGCAGTTATTAGGAAAGGTAACTACTACTAGTGAGACTTGTGAATCCTGCGAAGAAGGAAACGAGGTCGTGTCAAGATGCCTTGATTGCAAGGAGAACATCTGCAAAAAATGCCAAGAGGCACACCGACGCTTGAAGTCCACCAAAGACCATCGCATCATTCAAGCGGAAGACTTTGACAAACCGAGGGCTTCACCAACAGATGCTACTAAGACTGCCACACCAAAATGTAGAAAACATAGTGATCACGCTATATGCTTTCACTGTGAGACTTGTGATGTGTTGATTTGCGCCATGTGCGCTGCAACTGAGCACCGAACAGCGGAACATAAGTTCATTGGTATCGGGGATGCCATCGAATTATTCCGTGAGAGTGTCAAGGACATATTGCAAAAGATCCAAAAAAGCAAAGAGCAATTTGCATCAAACGAAGACTCCATCAAACATGCACGGAATAGATTGCAAACGAAACTGGCTCAGGCTTGCAGTGATATTTCTTCAAAAACGGAGGAAGAAATTGCTAAAATCAGAAGCAAAGCAAAGGTTATCACCGAACAAGTCAACAAAATCGGCCAGGAGAGAGACAGCGAGTACGAAAAGGCGCTCATGCGCAACCGTGACCAGATGGAACGCGCAGATCAGATCGTCACGGCCGTAAACAACTTGATGAGTCAAGTCGATGATTTCGAGCTCTTTGAACTCAAACCGAAGTTGATGCACAACTTGGAATTCCAGAAGGAGCTCAAGTGCGAACCGGCAAAGGTGGATCTTTCGTTCATTGGGGTCAAATGTCAAGATGTCGTCAGTGAAAAGGATTTTGGGAAGATATTGCTCAAAGAGAAGTGGCAGGTGAAGGAAGAGTTCGGCAAGGAAGGAAACGGTGACGGGGAATTCCAATTCGCCGGAAATGTTGCATGTTTCAGCAACGGGGACATTGCTGTGACAGACACAAGGCTGAATCGACTATCGATATTTACCTCTACTGGACGTTTCAAAACTTCGGCCGCTCAAAGCGGTCATCAGCTGGACGCTCTATGGGGCGTTGCTGTCACCTCAGATGATCTGCTTTTTGTCACGGACAAAACAAAAGTGAAAGTTTTTGACGGCAATCTTCAGTTGATTCGCGAATTTACACCATCCAAGGAAGAGGCAAGTCAGTTAACCGCTATTGCGCTAGACGCAGCTGGAACACGACTAGCTGTGGCTGACCGGGGCAGGAAAGTTGTTTCTTTGCATTTGCTTGATGGCTCGTTAGTAGCGACTATTCCAAATGAAAATATGGACTTTGTTTTAGCGATGGATAACATGGAGCGCCTGTTCATTCCTAACTACGAAAGTAAAACCATCTTTTGCGTAGACCTCGAGGGCAATGAGGTGTTTAGTATCAAGACACTTGTGGACAAAAATCCTGCGAATCCTGCTGGGATCCTTTGTGACAGTCACGGTTACTATAATGTAGTTGTTCATCACGGTGACATGGGAACCATACAAATACAACAGTACGACCCAAATGGATCACTGGTAGGAACTGTAGCCGAAAAGCTGTTCAATCCGCTAGGAATGGCCTATACACCCAATGGCGACATAGTTGTTGCAGACTTACATTCGATTAAGATCTTGCAACTGATGTGAATTGCCTGCTAGGCACTGCTGCTTACTTGAACCAAACTACAAGTACCCCCTCATATCAGACATCTTATTGGACTTCAATTTAAGTGGCTGGGAAAATAATTTCATACACGGACCTCACTTGACACCCAGTGCACAAACACTAGGAGACTTGTCTGAACAAAAATAATATTTTCTCAGTAAATGCTTTGATATTTTCTGAGCTCAATTTGACTTTTTAGGATATGTTATTGCTTTCTGATCCATGGCTGATAGGTCGAAGTAGGGAACAATTAGTGATGTCCGTGTATGGATTTCTATCCAGTTCTCGCTATTATATTTCGAATGAAAAAGCAATTGTGAGAGACAGCGAACAAAAAAATCGGCCATTAGAAAGCAATAACATATCCTAAAAAGTCAAATTTAACTCCGAAAATATCATTTTGTACTCTTCTACTATTTGGTATTTAGTTTTTCTAATAGTTCGCCTCGTTCGTAGATAAACAAAAACACAGTTTTTTTCCTGCAGTGGTATTTAGTTTAAGACATTAGTAAAGAAAAGTCATCTTGGTAAAATTGTGCTTCTTAAAGTTATGACAATAAAAGAACATTGTGGTATGGTAACTTTGAATGCATTAGTTGTTGTTGAGGTACACAGGGCGAGGTCAAAGAAAGTGACTGGTTTAGATTTATATTCATGATCTGTTCATGTCACGATGAAGTCACAGTTTGCCAGAAATGATTTCAATATTTGAATACAAAAGAAATCTGAATTTTATTGTGGAATTGTTTGAATAAATAAAACATCATGATCAAGAACGTTCATTTTTTGACTAAACAGCCAATTTAACATACTACAAATTTCCTCTATCGAAATAGTCAGTTTCTGCGTAATGAGATTCCTGTTGGATAACAGTAGATTATATGTAAATAAACAACACTTTGTATGTGTTTGATGTATATTTACACAAAATGTTGTATTTTGAGAAAGTGCTTTTGTAAATTTATATTATCTGCATAAATTAACACTACAACACGAAAACTTTATGGATTCGTGATTATATTTTCCAGCTCACATTACCGTAATTTTACATCCAAAATCCGTTAAACTAAAATACGGCGATGGTTTGTTATTTTACAGGTGAACATTATTTTACCTAAACAAATACAATGTACCTTGCCAGATCGCTATGAGCATTACTCTTCTCGATCATTGGATTTATGGACCGCAGGCTGGTGGCCTGTTTTACTTTTGTGTTTTCGGAAGAAAGAGGTCGATTTTTTTGTTCGATATTTCTCTTTAACGTAATGCAATTGTTCAGTTTAAACAAATTGTGATACTACGTGTATCGTAACAAATTTACAAAGGACTTTTCATAGGACTTTCTTAATATAAATAAATGTGACGAAATAATTGTAAAAACTCCAAATTGTACACACTGATTTGCCTATTCGAGGGGTCTGGAACTGCGCCACTAGCTAGCTTCAGGCTCTATTCACGGGGAACGCGAGACAACTCGTACGCTGATTGGTCAACTCGTAGGCGGGACAACTCGTAGCTAGGCGATTTACAATTGTGGTTCACAGGTGGCATTGATCAATTAAAAAGGTAGATACTCTGGGGCATCCAAGGCGAATCTGTACGATTGTTGGCATTGTTAACCTTTTTGGCGGCCTCATACACATTTTCGTCAACAAATTGTATTCCATTAAATGTAACGATGTACACGTTGCATGAGATTCAGTCTGTTCAGGTTCTTTCGGTTTTTAAGAATAAGCTTAAGACTTTCCTTTTTACCAAGGCATTCGGGTAAGATTGTAATATTGTTAAATTTACATCTTGGTTTTAATTTCGTAATCATCCCCACTGTAGTACTGAACTTGAATCAAGGACATTGTGGCTGATTTACGCGGTAACAATAGGATAATAGTCTTTCCTGCAAATTGAGACATGTGCAATGTCCACTATGGACTTCCGTAGCTTTACGACGAAGGCTTGGGTGCGCGCGCACATTGTCATCTGGAAGGAGCCGAGCGCTGTCTTTATATATTCACTAGCGCGAGTTAAAAATAGTAACTGGTTTTCCCCATAGTGCTAGTGAGTAAATTGTGCTGCACACAATGCCTGCTTATCATATACTGCGCAATTGTTACACAAATACATGTACACAGAATGCTGCGGTAGTCGATACCTTGTCCGATAAGTAATCACCTTCACCGAACGAAATTACCGGCGGTGCGTAAACCGGTGAAAGGCCATTCTTGTGTTTACACGCCCGGGAATAGAATGTGGTTGATGAAGACCCCATCCAATTGACGGATCAGTTTTAAAAAGTGAGTACATTTTACCATGGAGGTATATATTGTACATTACATGTTTCACATATTCAATGTCGGATTTAGTGTTTTGTTATTGAAATGGCATAGAAATCTTGCCTGATTCTTGATTCGCAAGAGAAGGAATAATTAGCTTAATTGTGTTGGCATAGCTGTTGCCAGGGCGACATTAGGTTTCTTTGCTTGTCCGTGTCCTTCCTCCATCATGTCCATGGTGCCGGTGTCGTACTAAAACCAGACTCCTATGAAAATCGGACCCGTTTTTTCTATTATTGGTTAAACCCTCTCACGTGACAGGTCACGCTCCTAATTATCTCCACAGTTAAGCATGGGCAATACTACCAATGAGTCCAGAATTCAAGGAGTCTAAAATTCATTCTCCACCGGCCATATAGTGGGTTTATTTAGATGTCTGTATATAGTCCGTGCTTTAACTCGTATAAAACGTCCTCTTACGGCCAAATTGTACCCGGTCCCGTTTTTCATAAACAAATGGGTCTTTTCAATAGCTTGTTTATATTAAAAAAATAAGTTGTTGATATTTGAGAGATGACAATAAATCGACAGAATAACGACTATAATTTATTATCATTTAGACTGTAAACCTTTCAGCAAGACGCTTGATGAGAAAATACCTATACGAATAATTACCTTTAATTGTGATGTTTATCAGTGTTTTAATTGGAATGAACATGACGTTTGTGTTTCTTGGGAATTTTCATCCCGTTGGACAGACTATTAAAGGACAAATGCCACATGGAGCCATGCACTTCAATACACTTCAATACATGTAAACAAACTGCGTTATCTACACAAATCAAATAGCAGGCGCTACATGTACATCCAATCGCTGCCTTGTCAAATACATAATACCCGGAGCGCCGGTGGGAGTTGTTTGTGCACCCTGCCTACCGCAGTTAAATTGTGAAAATCACACTCTGCGTTCAGTAAACCCACCAGGGAATTCCCCATTTGTAGGAGAGTTTAAGGGTTTTTACTTTCGAAACCAGCGTCAATGTAAAATTTAAAGTCTAAATGATGTTTTCCTGAGAGTCGTATTACAAATTTCAAAGTGAATAAAGAAATTGGCAAGGCAGGACTCGAACCTGCAACCTCCAGAATACCGCTCTACCAACTGAGCTATATTGCCCTATTTTGGCGGTCTCCCAAATTGTCGCAGTATCTTTGTTAATAAAAGGTAAACTTAGCTTCTTGTCGAAAAATAATGTTTAATTTGGACTATTTACGTTATGTGGCGTCTCTCGTTCAACACAATTTCACGGAGCTGCCGACATTAAATTAAATTTTACCCACTAAAATGTGAATATGATTTATATTCCCACCCTGTTTGGCTGAAACTTACTGCATAATATTAAATATTGAGTGTATAAGAGCAGTTTTTAGGAATGTTCCAGCTTTTTTAATTTTTAATTTGTACTTTTTGTCGAGCTCATGAATAATGCATTTTATGATCCAGCCTGATAAAACTAGCGCATGTGCATAAACCTTATGTCGCCCACGGAGCCTGAGGAACAGCGGTGTTGGTGGAACACACTGGGTCACATTAATTGATCCTTGATCTAAACCTATACAATTTGCCCTGCCAAATTTTGTGTAAAAATGACCAAGAAAATGTGATCTTCTCAGTCGAAATGACCGAGAGAAATGTAATTTTTGTTGACTCGGAAAAGTGTAATTTTGACCATAACAAGGATAACCAAATTATTCAGTCTGACCTACATGTATAGTGTGCACCTAACCGTACAAATAGGGCTGTGATTGGATCTCCTTTGTCTTTTGTCTTAAGATAATGGTGACAAAATAAGAACAGACAAAAGAGAGCCAGTTAGTCATATTTATAGGGCTGGTGTGCATTCTTCTCTATTTTACGCTCCATGCCCCCTTCTCAACCTAAGCCCCTTTCTGGCACTGAGTAATAGTCGAAACGGATTTTTTTCCTCGTAAGATTCCACTCACGATGGCGGAGGCTGCAGCCCGAACCGTGTTAGATACAATCAGCCAGGGGCATCTGGAATGTCCGATCTGCTGCTGTCGATTCAAGGATCCTAAGATGCTAGACTGTCTTCATAGCTTCTGCCTGAACTGTCTGGGAGAGATTGTGAGCAAAGAGACGACAGAGAGGGCGAAGATAACATGTCCAGTATGCAGGAGAGAGACGGACGTTACTGACGAAGGAGTGCAGAGTCTGTCTTCTAGCTTCTTTCTGATATCTCTTGTCGATGAGATAAGCAAACAAGAGCAGTTATTAGGAAAGGTAACTACTACTAGTGCGACTTGTGAATCCTGCGAAGAAGGAAATGAGGCCGTGTCGAGATGCCTTGACTGCAAGGATAACATCTGCAAGAAATGCCAAGAGGCACACCGATTTCTGAGGTACACCAAAGACCATCGCATCATTCCAGTAGATGACCTGGACAAATCGACGGCTTCACCAACAGATGTTACCAAGACTGGCACATCACCAAAATCGTGTAGAAAGCATAGTGATCAGGCAATATGCTTTCTCTGTGAGACTTGTGATGTGTTGGTTTGCGCCATTTGTGCTGCAACTGAGCACCGAACAGCAGTACATAAGTTCATTGGTATCGGGGATGCCATCGAATCATTCCGTGAGAGTGTCAAGGACATATTGCAAAAGTTCCAGAAAAGCAAAGAGCAATTTGCATCAAACGAAGACTCCATTAAACATGCACGGAATAGATTGCAAACGAAACTGGCTCAGGCTTGCAATGATATTTCTGCAAAAGCGGAGGCAGAAATTGCTAAAATCAGAAGCAAAGCAAAGGTAATCACTGAACAAGTCAACAAAATCTGTCAGGAGAGAGACAGCGAGTACGAAAAGGTCCTCATGCGCAACCGTGACCAGATAAAACGCGCAGATCAGATCGTCACGACCGTAAACGACTTGATGAGTCAAGTCGATGATTTCGAGCTCTTTGAACTGAAACCGAAGGTGATGCACAACCTGGAATTCCAGAAGGAGCTCAAGTGTGAACCGGCAAAGGTGGATCTTTCGTTCATTGGGGTCAAATGTCAAGATGTCGTCAGTGAAAAGGACCTTGGGAAGATGTTGCTTACAGAGAAGTGGCAGGTGAAGAAAGAGTTCGGCAAGGAAGGAAACGGTGACGGGGAATTCCGATTAGCCAGAAATGTTGCATGTTTCAGCAACGAGGACATTGCTGTGACAGACAAAATCTTGAATCGACTATCGCTATTTACCCCCACTGGACGTTTTAAAACTTCGGCCGCTCAAAGCGGTCATCAGCTGGACGCTCCTCGGGGCGTTGCTGTCACCTCAGACGATCTGCTTTTTGTCACTGACAAACAGAAAGTGAAGGTTTTTGACGGCAATCTTCAGTTGATTCGCGAATTCATACCATCTAAGGAAGAATCAAGTCAGTTAACCGCTATTGCGATAGACGCAGCTGGAGAACGAATAGCTGTGGCTGACTCGGGCAGGAAAGTTGTTTCTGTGCATTTGCTTGATGGCTCGTTAGTAGCAACCATTCCAAATGAAAATGTGACATATTATTTAGCGATGGATAACATGGAGCGCCTGTTTATTTCTAACTCCAAAAATAAAACCCTCTCCTGTGTAGACCTCATGGGCAATGAGGTGTTCAGTATCAAGACACTTGTTGACAAAAATCCTGCGAGTTCCACCGGGATCCTTTGTGACAGTCACGGCTACTTTAATGTAACTGTTCATCCCGGTGACACTGGAGCTTCAAAGATACAGCAGTACGATCCAAATGGATCACTGGTAGGAACTGTAGCCGAAAAGCTGTACAATCCGCTAGAAATTGCCTATACTCCCACTGGCGACATGGTTGTTGCAGACAGACATTCCATCAAGATCTTGCAGCCGATGTGAATTGCCTACTAGGCACTGTTTCTTATATTGAACCAAGTTACATCTGCTATAGGCTCCGTGCACAAGTTCCCCCTCATATCAGACATCTTATCGGACTTTAATTTAAGTGGATGGGAAAATAATTTCATACACGGACATCACTTGACACCCAGTGCACAAACACTACGAGACTTGTCTGAAAACAAATATTTCCTCAGTAAATGCTTTATATTTTTTGAGCTAAACTTGACTTTTTAGGATATGTTATAGCTTACTGATCCATGGCTGATAGGTCAAAGTAGGGAACAATTAGTTATGTCCGTGTATGGACTTATGTCCAGTTATCGCTATTATATTTCTAATGAAAAGGCAAATGTAAGAGACAGCGAACAAAGCAATCGGCCATCAGAAAGCAATAATATATCCTAAAAACTCAAACTGAACTCCGAAAATATCAAAGCATTTGTTTAACTTTTCTATAATTACAGGTAATGAGTTTTTCTAATAGTGCGCCTTGCTCGTAGATTCTTTAAAAAAACAACAAACATTTTTCTGCAGTGGTATTTAATTTAAGACATTAGTGAAGAAATTTCATCTCGGTAAAATTGTGCTTCTCAAATTTATGACAATAAAATAACTTTGTGGTATGGTAACTTTGAATGCAGTAGTTGTTGTTGAGGTATACAGGCGAGGCCAAAGAAAGTGACTGATTTAGATTTATATTCATGATATCTTTATGTCATGATGAAGTTACAGTTTGCCAAAAATCATTTCAATATTTGAATACTAAAGATCTAATACGATTATTAACCTACGTTTGCAAAAAAATCTGAATTTTTGTGTGGAATTGTCTGAATAAATAACACATTATGATCAAGAACGTACATCTTTTAACTAAACAGCCCAAATGGACATACTACAAATTTTCTCAGTACTGAATGGTCATTTGCTGCGTAATGAGATCAGTAAATTGTCTGTAAATAAACAACACTTGGTATGTGTTTAAGTAAATTTTTTAAACAAAATGTTGTATTTAAGAAAGTGTTTTTGTAAATTTATATCCTTTTTGTATACATTAACGCTACACAACACGAAAACTATTATTCGTTGCAGGATATTTTCAAGGTCGCAGTACCGTTATTTTACATTACAAATTTGTTAAACTAAAATACGGCGATGGTTTGCTACCTTACAGGTGAAAACCCCCGTTATTTAACCCAAAAATATACAGTGTACCTTGCCAGAATCGCAAGCCAGCCGACAATCGTTGGAAATATCTTACTATTTTCAAAGACTGTCTCCAATTTATAAAATTGAGTCCCCATGTTATTTGCAATACTGTTACACAGATGTTAATGTGTGCCAGTCAACTAGAGTCTGGTTTCCTTACCTGATAAATCTCCAAGGTCTATAAATTGCTCTGTTTTGTTTGAATGAAGTCGGGGAACCAGACTGCAAAACAACATTAATGTTCTTGGTTTTCCAGCATCTACGGTCAGCGTCACGATAATTACTATATGAACTTCCTAACTAATCTAATTTAGAAAATTACAGCAAAAGCAAATGATGTGTACTACCTTTAAAAGGTTATATTCACAAAACGCGATATAGATCCATTTGAAAATCGGGAAAATCTTCACGGTTTTGAAACTTTAATAAATAAAACAATGTACACGACAGCTGTTTTTAAACTTTATTTTCACTCAATTGTATTTAGTTATTATGCTTGGTTTTGTTTAAAGCGTCGAGTTGTAAATAATAATTTGTTATCACAAACTCATTTCAATTTTACATTATTAAATTTAAACAAATGTTTCTACATGTAACATGTCTCTTTTTAAAAGTGGAGAGGAGAGATGCTTTACTAAAACAAAAGCTAATATTTTTAATAAAACACCTCGATTGCAAATGAATTCTATATCTGTGGATATAGAATAATTATCATTTCCTGCATACATGAAGCCATATGCAAGGCCAGTCGTCTAACATTTAATTGGAGAGTTAAAAATAGCAACTGGGTTTTCCCCATGAAGCTGTTGTGTAGTTAATATGTTAATATCTTACCAGTGTAGGCCTACTCGTCGGACATAGAACATAATTGTTATGAGTTACCCAACGTATCATGTTAATGATTCACCTGATATACAATCATGTACGCGTAGGAACATATTGTCTATATAAGAAGGCCCTGTTGGTTCTCGGGCGTGAGGCCCTATTCAAACGCTGCGCAGTTGTTGCACAAATTCACAGATAAATGGCGTCTACAGAAGTTGGCCTATACCTTCAACTTGAATCTTGAGAATTTATGTGTTAATATTTTGTGCGACACAAACCTTTCATCCCGTCGATGTTGAGTGAAGCAGTACTACTAATTTAGTACATGTACGAGGATTTCTGGTGTTAAACATTTGTGGTTGAAGACCCCATCCATCTGGCGAATCAGTTTTAAAAAGTGAGTACATTGTACATGTTGAATAGATTCAACGTAATTGATTTTTGTAATATGTAAAATAGCTTCAGTAAATATGCCTGATATTCGTTAGAACGATTAGCTTTTGAGTGGTTGTGTGTATTGTATGTACAATGCAGTCTGTAGGTAGACCCACGGAGGAATATTCCTCTAAGGTAGAACAAACTCTGAGTGAGGTTAATTGATCCTGAATCTGAATGTATATATATTTGCTCTACCCATTTCCGGGTAAAAAATGTCACTTTCTCGGTCAGTTTGACCGAGAAAATGTCGCCTTTTCGGTCCAATTTTACGAGAAAAATGTCATTTGTTTTTACTCGGAAGGTGTCATTTTGACCATGGAAAGGATAGAGAAAATATAACTTCATCAGTCTGACCTAGTGTGTACCTAGCCCTACAAATAGGGCTGTATTTATTGCCTCTCTTTGTCTATAATCTTGTAACCATTACAGGCGACAAGACGAGATAAGATAATGGCCAAAAAAAAAGGCACAAGACAAGAGCCAATTACAGCTCTATCTGTTGCGTAAATGTGCACCCTTCTCCAGTTTACAGCTCCATGCTACTCCCCAATGTAAGCCCCTTCCTGTCGCACACTTTGAGAAGTTTTTTTATTTTCGTTTTTGTCGTTAGGATCATAATCACAATGGCGGAGGCTGCAGCCCGAACCGTGTTAGACACGATTAGCCAGGGTCACCTGGAATGTCCGATCTGCTGCTGTCGATTCAAGGATCCTAAGATGCTAGACTGTCTGCATAGCTTCTGCCTGAACTGTCTGGGAGAGATGGTGAGCAAAAAGACGACAGAGAGAGCGAAGATAACATGTCCAGTCTGCAGGAGAGAGACGGTCATTCCTGAGGAAGGAGTCCAGAGTCTGTCTTCTAGCTTCATTCTTATATCTCTTGTCGATGAGATAAGCAAACAAGAGCAGTTATTAGAAAAGGTAACTACTACTTGTGCGACTTGTGAATCCTGCGAAGAAGGAAACGAGGCCGTGTCAAGATGCCTTGACTGCAAGGAGAACATCTGCAAGAAATGCCAAGAGGCACACCGACGCTTGAAGTCCTTCAAAGACCATCGCATCATTCCAGCGGAAGACTTGGACAAACTGAGGGCTTCACCAACAGATGCTACTAAGACGGCCAAACCAAAATGTAGAAAACATAGTGATCAGGTTATATGTTTTCACTGTGAGACTTGTGATGCATTGATTTGCGGCATGTGTGTTGCAACTGAGCACCGAACAGCGGAACATAAGTTAATTGGTATCGGTGACGACATAAAATCATTCCGTGAGAGTGTCAAGGACATTTTGCAAAAGTTCCAGAAAAGCAAAGAGCAATTCGCATCAAACGAAGACTCCATCAAACATGCACGGAATAGATTGAAAACGAAAATGGCTCAGGCTTGCAGTGATATTTCTGCGAAAGCGGAGGCAGAAATAGCTAAAATCAGAAGCAAAGCAAAGGTAATCACCGAAAAAGTCAACAAAATCTGTCAGGAGAGAGACGGCGAGTTCGAAAAGGCGCTCATGCGCAACCGTGACCACATAAAATGCGCAGATCAGATCGTCACGGCCGTAAACGACTTGATGAGTCAAGTCGATGATTTCAAGCTTTTGGAACTCAAACCAAAGGTGATGCACAATTTAGAATTTCAGAAGGAGCTCAAGTGTGAATCGGCAAAGGTGGATCTTTCGTTCATTGGGGTCAAATGTCAAGATGTCGTCAGTGAACAGGATCTTGGCAAGATATTGCTCAAAGAGAAGTGGCTAGTGAAGGAAGAGTTCGGCAAGGAAGGAAACGGTGACGGGGAATTCCAAGTCGCCAGAGGTGTTGCATGTTTCAGCAAAGGGGACATTGCTGTGACAGACATAAAGCTGAATCGACTATCGATATTTACCTCCACTGGACGTTTCAAAACTTCGGCCGCTCAAAGCGGTCATCAGCTGGACGCTCCTTTGGGCATTGCTGTCACGTCAGATGATCTGCTTTTTGTCACGGACAAAAATAAAGTGAAGGTTTTTGACGGCAATCTTCAGTTGATTCGCGAATTCACACCATCTAAGAAAGAGGCAAGTCATTTAACCGCTATTGCGCTAGACGCAGCTGGAGAACGAATAGCTGTGGCTGACTCGGGCAGGAAAGTTGTTTCTGTGCATTTGCTTGATGGCTCGTTAGTAGCAACCATTCCAAATGAAAATGTGACATATTATTTAGCGATGGATAACATGGAGCGCCTGTTTATTTCTAACTCCAAAAATAAAACCCTCTCCTGTGTAGACCTCATGGGCAATGAGGTGTTCAGTATCAAGACACTTGTTGACAAAAATCCTGCGAGTTCCACCGGGATCCTTTGTGACAGTCACGGCTACTTTAATGTAACTGTTCATCCCGGTGACACTGGAGCTTCAAAGATACAGCAGTACGATCCAAATGGATCACTGGTAGGAACTGTAGCCGAAAAGCTGTACAATCCGCTAGAAATTGCCTATACTCCCACTGGCGACATGGTTGTTGCAGACAGACATTCCATCAAGATCTTGCAGCCGATGTGAATTGCCTACTAGGCACTGTTTCTTATATTGAACCAAGTTACATCTGCTATAGGCTCCGTGCACAAGTTCCCCCTCATATCAGACATCTTATCGGACTTTAATTTAAGTGGATGGGAAAATAATTTCATACACGGACATCACTTGACACCCAGTGCACAAACACTACGAGACTTGTCTGAAAACAAATATTTCCTCAGTAAATGCTTTATATTTTTTGAGCTAAACTTGACTTTTTAGGATATGTTATAGCTTACTGATCCATGGCTGATAGGTCAAAGTAGGGAACAATTAGTTATGTCCGTGTATGGACTTATGTCCAGTTATCGCTATTATATTTCTAATGAAAAGGCAAATGTAAGAGACAGCGAACAAAGCAATCGGCCATCAGAAAGCAATAATATATCCTAAAAACTCAAACTGAACTCCGAAAATATCAAAGCATTTGTTTAACTTTTCTACAATTACAGGTAATGAGTTTTTCTAATAGTGCGCCTTGCTCGTAGATTCTTTAAAAAAACAACAAACATTTTTCTGCAGTGGTATTTAATTTAAGACATTAGTGAAAAAATTTCATCTCGGTAAAATTGTGCTTCTCAAATTGATGACAATAAAATAACTTTGTGGTATGGTAACTTTGAATGCAGTAGTTGTTGTTGAGGTATACAGGCGAGGCCAAAGAAAGTGACTGATTTAGATTTATATTCATGATATCTTTATGTCATGATGAAGTTACAGTTTGCCAAAAATCATTTCAATATTTGAATACTAAAGATCTAATACGATTATTAACCTACGTTTGCAAAAAAATCTGAATTTTTGTGTGGAATTGTCTGAATAAATAACACATTATGATCAAGAACGTACATCTTTTAACTAAACAGCCCAAATGGACATACTACAAATTTTCTCAGTACTGAATGGTCATTTGCTGCGTAATGAGATCAGTAAATTGTCTGTAAATAAACAACACTTGGTATGTGTTTAAGTAAAATTTTTAAACAAAATGTTGTATTTAAGAAAGTGTTTTTGTAAATTTATATCCTTTTTGTATACATTAACGCTACACAACACGAAAACTATTATTCGTTGCAGGATATTTTCAAGGTCGCAGTACCGTTATTTTACATTACAAATTTGTTAAACTAAAATACGGCGATGGTTTGCTACCTTACAGGTGAAAACCCCCGTTATTTAACCCAAAAATATACAGTGTACCTTGCCAGAATCGCAAGCCAGCCGACAATCGTTGGAAATATCTTACTATTTTCAAAGACTGTCTCCAATTTATAAAATTGAGTCCCCATGTTATTTGCAATACTGTTACACAGATGTTAATGTGTGCCAGTCAACTAGAGTCTGGTTTCCTTACCTGATAAATCTCCAAGGTCTATAAATTGCTCTGTTTTGTTTGAATGAAGTCGGGGAACCAGACTGCAAAACAACATTAATGTTCTTGGTTTTCCAGCATCTACGGTCAGCGTCACGATAATTACTATATGAACTTCCTAACTAATCTAATTTAGAAAATTACAGCAAAAGCAAATGATGTGTACTACCTTTAAAAGGTTATATTCACAAAACGCGATATAGATCCATTTGAAAATCGGGAAAATCTTCACGGTTTTGAAACTTTAATAAATAAAACAATGTACACGACAGCTGTTTTTAAACTTTATTTTCACTCAATTGTATTTAGTTATTATGCTTGGTTTTGTTTAAAGCGTCGAGTTGTAAATAATAATTTGTTATCACAAACTCATTTCAATTTTACATTATTAAATTTAAACAAATGTTTCTACATGTAACATGTCTCTTTTTAAAAGTGGAGAGGAGAGATGCTTTACTAAAACAAAAGCTAATATTTTTAATAAAACACCTCGATTGCAAATGAATTCTATATCTGTGGATATAGAATAATTATCATTTCCTGCATACATGAAGCCATATGCAAGGCCAGTCGTCTAACATTTAATTGGAGAGTTAAAAATAGCAACTGGGTTTTCCCCATGAAGCTGTTGTGTAGTGAATATATGTTAATATCTTACCAGTGTAGGCCTACTCGTCGGACATAGAACATAATTGTTATGAGTTACCCAACGTATCATGTTAATGATTCACCTGATATACAATCATGTACGCGTAGGAACATATTGTCTATATAAGAAGGCCCTGTTGGTTCTCGGGCGTGAGGCCCTATTCAAACGCTGCGCAGTTGTTGCACAAATTCACAGATAAATGGCGTCTACAGAAGTTGGCCTATACCTTCAACTTGAATCTTGAGAATTTATGTGTTAATATTTTGTGCGACACAAACCTTTCATCCCGTCGATGTTGAGTGAAGCAGTACTACTAATTTAGTACATGTACGAGGTTTTCTGGTGTTAAACATTTGTGGTTGAAGACCCCATCCATCTGGCGAATCAGTTTTAAAAAGTGAGTACATTGTACATGTTGAATAGATTCAACGTAATTGATTTTTGTAATATGTAAAATAGCTTCAGTAAATATGCCTGATATTCGTTAGAACGATTAGCTTTTGAGTGGTTGTGTGTATTGTATGTACAATGCAGTCTGTAGGTAGACCCACGGAGGAATATTCCTCCAAGGTAGAACAAACTCTGAGTGAGGTTAATTGATCCTGAATCTGAATGTATATATATTTGCTCTACCCATTTCCGGGTAAAAAATGTCACTTTCTCGGTCAGTTTGACCGAGAAAATGTCGCCTTTTCGGTCCAATTTTACGAGAAAAATGTCATTTGTTTTTACTCGGAAGGTGTCATTTTGACCATGGAAAGGATAGAGAAAATATAACTTCATCAGTCTGACCTAGTGTGTACCTAGCCCTACAAATAGGGCTGTATTTATTGCCTCTCTTTGTCTATAATCTTGTAACCATTACAGGCGACAAGACGAGATAAGATAATGGCCAAAAAAAAAGGCACAAGACAAGAGCCAATTACAGCTCTATCTGTTGCGTAAATGTGCACCCTTCTCCAGTTTACAGCTCCATGCTACTCCCCAATGTAAGCCCCTTCCTGTCGCACACTTTGAGAAGTTTTTTTATTTTCGTTTTTGTCGTTAGGATCATAATCACAATGGCGGAGGCTGCAGCCCGAACCGTGTTAGACACGATTAGCCAGGGTCACCTGGAATGTCCGATCTGCTGCTGTCGATTCAAGGATCCTAAGATGCTAGACTGTCTGCATAGCTTCTGCCTGAACTGTCTGGGAGAGATGGTGAGCAAAAAGACGACAGAGAGAGCGAAGATAACATGTCCAGTCTGCAGGAGAGAGACGGTCATTCCTGAGGAAGGAGTCCAGAGTCTGTCTTCTAGCTTCTTTCTTATATCTCTTGTCGATGAGATAAGCAAACAAGAGCAGTTATTAGAAAAAGTAACTACTACTTGTGCGACTTGTGAATCCTGCGAAGAAGGAAACGAGGCCGTGTCAAGATGCCTTGACTGCAAGGATAACATCTGCAAGAAATGCCAAGAGGCACACCGACGCTTGAAGTCCTTCAAAGACCATCGCATCATTCCAGCGGAAGACTTGGACAAACTGAGGGCTTCACCAACAGATGCTACTAAGACGGCCAAACCAAAATGTAGAAAACATAGTGATCAGGTTATATGTTTTCACTGTGAGACTTGTGATGCATTGATTTGCGGCATGTGTGTTGCAACTGAGCACCGAACAGCGGAACATAAGTTAATTGGTATCGGTGACGCCATAAAATCATTCCGTGAGAGTGTCAAGGACATTTTGCAAAAGTTCCAGAAAAGCAAAGAGCAATTCGCATCAAACGAAGACTCCATCAAACATGCACGGAATAGATTGAAAACGAAAATGGCTCAGGCTTGCAGTGATATTTCTGCGAAAGCGGAGGCAGAAATAGCTAAAATCAGAAGCAAAGCAAAGGTAATCACCGAAAAAGTCAACAAAATCTGTCAGGAGAGAGACGGCGAGTTCGAAAAGGCGCTCATGCGCAACCGTGACCACATAAAATGCGCAGATCAGATCGTCACGGCCGTAAACGACTTGATGAGTCAAGTCGATGATTTCAAGCTTTTGGAACTCAAACCAAAGGTGATGCACAATTTAGAATTTCAGAAGGAGCTCAAGTGTGAATCGGCAAAGGTGGATCTTTCGTTCATTGGGGTCAAATGTCAAGATGTCGTCAGTGAACAGGATCTTGGCAAGATATTGCTCAAAGAGAAGTGGCTAGTGAAGGAAGAGTTCGGCAAGGAAGGAAACGGTGACGGGGAATTCCAAGTCGCCAGAGGTGTTGCATGTTTCAGCAAAGGGGACATTGCTGTGACAGACATAAAGCTGAATCGACTATCGATATTTACCTCCACTGGACGTTTCAAAACTTCGGCCGCTCAAAGCGGTCATCAGCTGGACGCTCCTTTGGGCATTGCTGTCACCTCAGATGATCTGCTTTTTGTCACGGACAAAAATAAAGTGAAGGTTTTTGACGGCAATCTTCAGTTGATTCGCGAATTCACACCATCTAAGAAAGAGGCAAGTCATTTAACCGCTATTGCGCTAGACGCAGCTGGAGAACGAATAGCTGTGGCTGACTCGGGCAGGAAAGTTGTTTCTGTGCATTTGCTTGATGGCTCGTTAGTAGCAACCATTCCAAATGAAAATGTGACATATTATTTAGCGATGGATAACATGGAGCGCCTGTTTATTTCTAACTCCAAAAATAAAACCCTCTCCTGTGTAGACCTCATGGGCAATGAGGTGTTCAGTATCAAGACACTTGTTGACAAAAATCCTGCGAGTTCCACCGGGATCCTTTGTGACAGTCACGGCTACTTTAATGTAACTGTTCATCCCGGTGACACTGGAGCTTCAAAGATACAGCAGTACGATCCAAATGGATCACTGGTAGGAACTGTAGCCGAAAAGCTGTACAATCCGCTAGAAATTGCCTATACTCCCACTGGCGACATGGTTGTTGCAGACAGACATTCCATCAAGATCTTGCAGCCGATGTGAATTGCCTACTAGGCACTGTTTCTTATATTGAACCAAGTTACATCTGCTATAGGCTCCGTGCACAAGTTCCCCCTCATATCAGACATCTTATCGGACTTTAATTTAAGTGGATGGGAAAATAATTTCATACACGGACATCACTTGACACCCAGTGCACAAACACTACGAGACTTGTCTGAAAACAAATATTTCCTCAGTAAATGCTTTATATTGTTTGAGCTAAACTTGACTTTTTAGGATATGTTATAGCTTACTGATCCATGGCTGATAGGTCAAAGTAGGGAACAATTAGTTATGTCCGTGTATGGACTTATGTCCAGTTATCGCTATTATATTTCTAATGAAAAGGCAAATGTAAGAGACAGCGAACAAAGCAATCGGCCATCAGAAAGCAATAATATATCCTAAAAACTCAAACTGAACTCCGAAAATATCAAAGCATTTGTTTAACTTTTCTACAATTACAGGTAATGAGTTTTTCTAATAGTGCGCCTTGCTCGTAGATTCTTTAAAAAAACAACAAACATTTTTCTGCAGTGGTATTTAATTTAAGACATTAGTGAAGAAATTTCATCTCGGTAAAATTGTGCTTCTCAAATTTATGACAATAAAATAACTTTGTGGTATGGTAACTTTGAATGCAGTAGTTGTTGTTGAGGTATACAGGCGAGGCCAAAGAAAGTGACTGATTTAGATTTATATTCATGATATCTTTATGTCATGATGAAGTTACAGTTTGCCAAAAATCATTTCAATATTTGAATACTAAAGATCTAATACGATTATTAACCTACGTTTGCAAAAAAATCTGAATTTTTGTGTGGAATTGTCTGAATAAATAACACATTATGATCAAGAACGTACATCTTTTAACTAAACAGCCTAAATGGACATACTACAAATTTTCTCAGTACTGAATGGTCATTTGCTGCGTAATGAGATCAGTAAATTGTCTGTAAATAAACAACACTTGGTATGTGTTTAAGTAAAATGTTTAAACAAAATGTTGTATTTAAGAAAGTGTTTTTGTAAATTTATATCCTTTTTGTATACATTAACGCTACACAACACGAAAACTATTATTCGTTGCAGGATATTTTCAAGGTCGCAGTACCGTTATTTTACATTACAAATTTGTTAAACTAAAATACGGCGATGGTTTGCTACCTTACAGGTGAAAACCCCCGTTATTTAACCCAAAAATATACAGTGTACCTTGCCAGAATCGCAAGCCAGCCGACAATCGTTGGAAATATCTTACTATTTTCAAAGACTGTCTCCAATTTATAAAATTGAGTCCCCATGTTATTTGCAATACTGTTACACAGATGTTAATGTGTGCCAGTCAACTAGAGTCTGGTTTCCTTACCTGATAAATCTCCAAGGTCTATAAATTGCTCTGTTTTGTTTGAATGAAGTCGGGGAACCAGACTGCAAAACAACATTAATGTTCTTGGTTTTCCAGCATCTACGGTCAGCGTCACGATAATTACTATATGAACTTCCTAACTAATCTAATTTAGAAAATTACAGCAAAAGCAAATGATGTGTACTACCTTTAAAAGGTTATATTCACAAAACGCGATATAGATCCATTTGAAAATCGGGAAAATCTTCACGGTTTTGAAACTTTAATAAATAAAACAATGTACACGACAGCTGTTTTTAAACTTTATTTTCACTCAATTGTATTTAGTTATTATGCTTGGTTTTGTTTAAAGCGTCGAGTTGTAAATAATAATTTGTTATCACAAACTCATTTCAATTTTACATTATTAAATTTAAACAAATGTTTCTACATGTAACATGTCTCTTTTTAAAAGTGGAGAGGAGAGATGCTTTACTAAAACAAAAGCTAATATTTTTAATAAAACACCTCGATTGCAAATGAATTCTATATCTGTGGATATAGAATAATTATCATTTCCTGCATACATGAAGCCATATGCAAGGCCAGTCGTCTAACATTTAATTGGAGAGTTAAAAATAGCAACTGGGTTTTCCCCATGAAGCTGTTGTGTAGTTAATATGTTAATATCTTACCAGTGTAGGCCTACTCGTCGGACATAGAACATAATTGTTATGAGTTACCCAACGTATCATGTTAATGATTCACCTGATATACAATCATGTACGCGTAGGAACATATTGTCTATATAAGAAGGCCCTGTTGGTTCTCGGGCGTGAGGCCCTATTCAAACGCTGCGCAGTTGTTGCACAAATTCACAGATAAATGGCGTCTACAGAAGTTGGCCTATACCTTCAACTTGAATCTTGAGAATTTATGTGTTAATATTTTGTGCGACACAAACCTTTCATCCCGTCGATGTTGAGTGAAGCAGTACTACTAATTTAGTACATGTACGAGGATTTCTGGTGTTAAACATTTGTGGTTGAAGACCCCATCCATCTGGCGAATCAGTTTTAAAAAGTGAGTACATTGTACATGTTGAATAGATTCAACGTAATTGATTTTTGTAATATGTAAAATAGCTTCAGTAAATATGCCTGATATTCGTTAGAACGATTAGCTTTTGGGTGGTTGTGTGTATTGTATGTACAATGCAGTCTGTAGGTAGACCCACGGAGGAATATTCCTCCAAGGTAGAACAAACTCTGAGTGAGGTTAATTGATCCTGAATCTGAATGTATATATATTTGCTCTACCCATTTCCGGGTAAAAAATGTCACTTTCTCGGTCAGTTTGACCGAGAAAATGTCGCCTTTTCGGTCCAATTTTACGAGAAAAATGTCATTTGTTTTTACTCGGAAGGTGTCATTTTGACCATGGAAAGGATAGAGAAAATATAACTTCATCAGTCTGACCTAGTGTGTACCTAGCCCTACAAATAGGGCTGTATTTATTGCCTCTCTTTGTCTATAATCTTGTAACCATTACAGGCGACAAGACGAGATAAGATAATGGCCAAAAAAAAAGGCACAAGACAAGAGCCAATTACAGCTCTATCTGTTGCGTAAATGTGCACCCTTCTCCAGTTTACAGCTCCATGCTACTCCCCAATGTAAGCCCCTTCCTGTCGCACACTTTGAGAAGTTTTTTTATTTTTGTTTTTGTCGTTAGGATCATAATCACAATGGCGGAGGCTGCAGCCCGAACCGTGTTAGACACGATTAGCCAGGGTCACCTGGAATGTCCGATCTGCTGCTGTCGATTCAAGGATCCTAAGATGCTAGACTGTCTGCATAGCTTCTGCCTGAACTGTCTGGGAGAGATGGTGAGCAAAAAGACGACAGAGAGAGCGAAGATAACATGTCCAGTCTGCAGGAGAGAGACGGTCATTCCTGAGGAAGGAGTCCAGAGTCTGTCTTCTAGCTTCTTTCTTATATCTCTTGTCGATGAGATAAGCAAACAAGAGCAGTTATTAGAAAAGGTAACTACTACTTGTGCGACTTGTGAATCCTGCGAAGAAGGAAACGAGGCCGTGTCAAGATGCCTTGACTGCAAGGAGAACATCTGCAAGAAATGCCAAGAGGCACACCGACGCTTGAAGTCCTTCAAAGACCATCGCATCATTCCAGCGGAAGACTTGGACAAACTGAGGGCTTCACCAACAGATGCTACTAAGACGGCCAAACCAAAATGTAGAAAACATAGTGATCAGGTTATATGTTTTCACTGTGAGACTTGTGATGCATTGATTTGCGGCATGTGTGTTGCAACTGAGCACCGAACAGCGGAACATAAGTTAATTGGTATCGGTGACGCCATAAAATCATTCCGTGAGAGTGTCAAGGACCTTTTGCAAAAGTTCCAGAAAAGCAAAGAGCAATTCGCATCAAACGAAGACTCCATCAAACATGCACGGAATAGATTGAAAACGAAAATGGCTCAGGCTTGCAGTGATATTTCTGCGAAAGCGGAGGCAGAAATAGCTAAAATCAGAAGCAAAGCAAAGGTAATCACCGAAAAAGTCAACAAAATCTGTCAGGAGAGAGACGGCGAGTTCGAAAAGGCGCTCATGCGCAACCGTGACCACATAAAATGCGCAGATCAGATCGTCACGGCCGTAAACGACTTGATGAGTCAAGTCGATGATTTCAAGCTTTTGGAACTCAAACCAAAGGTGATGCACAATTTAGAATTTCAGAAGGAGCTCAAGTGTGAATCGGCAAAGGTGGATCTTTCGTTCATTGGGGTCAAATGTCAAGATGTCGTCAGTGAACAGGATCTTGGCAAGATATTGCTCAAAGAGAAGTGGCTAGTGAAGGAAGAGTTCGGCAAGGAAGGAAACGGTGACGGGGAATTCCAAGTCGCCAGAGGTGTTGCATGTTTCAGCAAAGGGGACATTGCTGTGACAGACATAAAGCTGAATCGACTATCGATATTTACCTCCACTGGACGTTTCAAAACTTCGGCCGCTCAAAGCGGTCATCAGCTGGACGCTCCTTTGGGCATTGCTGTCACCTCAGATGATCTGCTTTTTGTCACGGACAAAAATAAAGTGAAGGTTTTTGACGGCAATCTTCAGTTGATTCGCGAATTCACACCATCTAAGAAAGAGGCAAGTCATTTAACCGCTATTGCGCTAGACGCAGCTGGAGAACGACTAGCGGTGGCTGACTTTGGCAGGAAAGTTGTTTCTGTGCATTTGCTTGATGGCTCGTTAGTAGCAACCATTCCAAATGAAAATGTGACATTTTATTTAGCGATGGATAATATGGAGCGCCTGTTCATTTCTAACTACGAAAATAAAACCCTCTCCTGCGTGGACCTCAAGGGCAATGAAGTGTTTAGTATCAATACACTTGTGGACAAAAAATCGGCGAGTCCAACTGGGATCTTTTTTGACAGTCACGGCTACTTTAATGTTGCTGTTCATCTCGGTGACAGGGGAACCGCAACAATACAGCAGTACGACCCAAATGGATTAATGGTAGGAACTGTAGCCGAAAAGCTATACAATCCGATACAAATGGCCTATACATCTACTGGCGATGTGGTTGTTGCAGACAGACATTCCATCAAGATCTTGCAGCGGATGTGAATTGCCTACGAGGCTCTACTACTTACTTGATTCAGAGCCAACCTCATCTGCTATGGGCTCTATGCTCAAGTACCCCCTCAGAGGAAAGAAAAGGCGAGCTGGGGGAGTCATTAGACGACTTCAATTTAAGGCCGTTTTCCCAGTCTCAGCTTCGTCGCCGTGTGTGGCTTCGTTTAGCAGTTTGGCAATGGTGATGGAGCCGGAGATTAATTAGGCTAACCTAAAAGTGCGTGCCGAGATTGATCACTGAGTCGGGGGCCAAAAATCTCAGAAATTATTATCGTTGATGTGTGAGGTGCTGGCAACCGCTTAGACTCTATCGTCTCGTTCCCGTAAAGTGAAATTGAGTTTTTCAAAGTAAAGGCAACTCCCAAAAAGTAAAAACCACTAAAAAAGAGTAAATGTTCACTCTTCCGAGTGAACCGTTCATTTTTATACATTTAGAGAGTTGATCTGTGTTTAGGTTTCAGCACATCCAAGGTGACATGCGGCGCCGCGTTGATTGTTTGATCGGAGCTGCTAAGTTCCCAGCATACTAACGCGGTCCTGCTTGAGTCGGTGGCACATTTGGACATCATACGGCGCCTCGCTCGTGCTGCGCGCTGCATCGGCCCTGGGGTAGTTTATTCGATGACAAAACATGTTCCTTATAACTTAATCTGATGTCTACTGAAACTGCACTTCCAAGAGCTTAAAGATTCAAAAACCTAATAAAATCATAATAAATCACATGATGTGACATCACATGACTACCGATGACGTCATCGCGACAAAAAGGATCGATATTTGGCGAAACAGCTCTTGTTTTTGTGAATTCTATATTTTTGGCTCGCTAGTTGAACCAAGTTTAGAACTGAAGAGACTATAAAATAACTATTTATGTATGTAGTATGTAGTATGCATGAGTTTGTATCCGCATTCAAATAGTTTAGTGGAACAATAGAGGACAATTGACATAAAGTCCACGATTATATATTCGTGTACAAAACCTATGGAAGGCCTTCCAGAAACGTTAGAGTACTACAAACAAAAGAAGGAAAAAAGGGGGTCCATGATAAAAGGTGTTTACACACGTGGCCTGTGTAGGTTTCTAAATTTGGTACCCTGTCGAGACCTAAACACCATGGGGATAATGGGAGTCGGGTCTCCACAGGGTAATTTCTATAGATTAGTAGGTCTTCAAAAGAAATTTCAGAAAATGTGTTATTTTATTTTACTCAAATTACTTTAAAACGGGTTGAGATGTGGGTTAGGGTTAGTGTTAGGGTATAATATAAGGTCTATAATTGTATTGTATCACTTTCCAACGAGTGAAAGCTCTTAGTACCTCGTATACGACAAATTAAATACCCAGCACGATAGAGGAGACTCCCTCTTGCCCCTATGCCATACACACTCGACTATTGGCCATATACACGGTTTAAACACTGTTTAAAAGTTGTTTAAACAAGGACAACGACCGGGGTTGTTCACGTGTCCTGCTTAAACAACGAACAACATTTGTTTAAGCAGAACACTTGGACAACCGAGGTTATTAAAAAAGTTTAACAAACAACATTTTAACAGTGTATTGCTACCTGACACATGCCTCAGATACCTAAAAAGAATTCCTAAGATTCCGGGAACAACCATCCTCAACGTTGTATCCTTGTGGAAACATCTCTTTGGTCTCGTTTTCAAAATGGTTAGAAAGTCGAGCACCTTTTTCAAAATGCTTCTATTTCAACCACAATTAAATTCCTAGGTTGAAATTTTACTCTACAAAATATACCCTATATTATACCGTAACCCACATCCTAACCCTAGTTTTGGAGTAGTTGAGTAAAATTCAAAAATCTATTTCGTGAAAATTTTCTGGAGACCTATTCATCTATAGAAATTACATTGGGGATACCTTTTGACTCCCATTGTCCAAATTGTGTTAATTGTGTCCCCATATTATTCGGTTTTAGTTAAACAAAAACAAAATTGGGAATGTAATTGCCATGTCTGGTGTTGTTTGGAGCGGTTGCTAAACAGTGTTGATGCTGACATTCTCCGGAGAGTTTTTGATTTATTTCAGTTAATTATCTTTGTGTAATTATCTTTGTGTATTTCTTACCTGAAATACAAGTGAATCGGTCACTATAAACAATTGAACATGGTGTACCCTAGTGTGACATTTTCTTATGTTGAAACACATTTTTCAACATATCCCTTGTAATTTATATGCAATAACTTTACATGTATGGCTCCATTTTGTGGTCATTTAATAGTAAGCTGAGGTTTATACAATAAATCTTGCAACATGTCAAAAAGATGTGAAAGAAATGCGTTGTACTTGTTACATATGATAAGACCTAAATATTTTATTAAATATCAAATTACTCTGAAAACCAATGTTTGAATGGTACAAGACTTGCCCAAATCTGTCCAACGTCCAAGACAAACGGGAATAAATAGTCAAATAATTTAGTTGATATATGGCATGAAACTAGAAATATACCAAAATGTCACACTTTGTATCTCAACTTCATGGAATGGTCCATTTGGAAATAAACTTTCAATTTTATTATTAGATATTATTTTTTAGAAACATCCATTTGTAAAAAATAATTGTTTGTTACCAAACTGATTTCAATTTCAGATTATTAAATTTAAACATATTTTCCAGCCTTTAATACCCGTGGGGAGGAGAGATAATTGTCATGAAAAGCTATTATTCAAAATAAATACACCTCGATTGCAAATAAATTATGTGAATATTTCACAGGACAATATTCTTTCCTGCGAATGGAGACATATGTAATGTCCATTATGAACTTCTGTAGCTTTACGCCGAAGGCTGCACGTGCACATTGTCTTCTGAAAGACAGGGGCCTATAGAGGGCGCGCGCTGCCCTTCAACATTGGCGCGAGTTAAAAATAGTAACAGGTTTTCCCACTGATCTCAGTGGGTTTTCCCCACAGTGAGTAAATTGTGCTGCACGCAATGACTCCTCATCAAATACCGCGCAGTTGTTGAACAAATACATGTACATGTACACAGGATGCTGCGGTAGTCGATACGTACCTTGTTTCGATAAGTACAACTACACAAGTCATCACCTTTCGCCGCTCGAAACGCAGGCGGTCGAGTACCTGGACCGGTGGAAGGCCATTCTTGTGTTTTACACGCACCGAAAATGTGGTTGAAGACCCCATCCAACTGACGAATCAGTTTTAAAAAGTGAGTACATTGTAGTTGTAGTACATGTACAAATACATATGAATCATGTTACATGTAATACACATTATATGTTGCACAGATTCAATGTTATTGGGTGTTGCTTGAATGATGCCTGATTCGTAAGATAAAGGAACGATTAGCTTTTGTAGTGTGTAATACTAGGACACAATAATTGATCCTGAATCTGAACCAAGTCACTCTGTTCATTTCCGTGTAAAAAATGACACTTTTTTCGGTCAAAATGTTGTCTAAAATGTCACTTTCCCAATCGAAATGACATTTTTGTTGACTCGGAAAAGTGTCGTTGTGACCATGAAGCGGGTAAAGCAAATATTCACTCTGACCTATAGTGATGGCTGGTTACACCCCTACGTTCCGACGCCCCTACGTTCCGACGCCCCTACGTTCCGACGCCCCTACGTTCCGACGCCCCTGCGTTCCGACGCCCCTGCGTTCCGACGCCCCTGCGTTCCGACGCCCCTGCGTTCCGACGCCCCTGCGTTCCGACGCCCCTGCGTTCCGACGCCCCTGCGTTCCGACGCCCCTGCGTTCCGACGCCCCTGCGTTCCGACGCCCCTGCGTTCCGACGCCCCTGCGTTCCGACGCCCCTGCGTTCCGACGCCCCTGCGTTCCGACGCCCCTGCGTTCCGACGCCCCTGCGTTCCGACGCCCCTGCGTTCCGACGCCCCTGCGTTCCGACGCCCCTGCGTTCCGACGCCCCTGCGTTCCGACGCCCCTGCGTTCCGACGCCCCTGCGTTCCGACGCCCCTGCGTTCCGACGCCCCTGCGTTCCGCTGCCCCCGCGTTCCGACGGCCCCCACGTTCCGACGCCCCCCACGTTCCGATGCCCCCCACGTTCTGACGCCCCCCACGTTCTGACGCCCCCCACGTTCCGACGCCCCCCACGTTCCGACGCCCCCCACGTTCCGATGCCCCCCACGTTCCGACGCCCCCCACGTTCCGACGCCCCCCACGTTCCGACGCCCCCCACGTTCCGACGCCCCCCACGTTCCGACGCCCCCCACCTTCCGACGCCCCCCACCTTCCGACGCCCCCCACCTTCCGACGCCCCCCACGTTCCGACGCCCCCCACGTTCCGACGCCCCCCACGTTCCGACGCCCCCCCACGTTCCGACGCCCCCCCCCACGTTTCGACGCCCCCCCACGTTCCGACGCCCCCCACGTTCCGACGTTTAGACTACTCGGCCTTTGTTCCGACTACTCGACCTATGATTCTGACACCCGTGCGTTCCGACACCCCTGCGTTCTAACACGCCTTCAAAAAAATGTATGTTACCACATAGAATTGAGTCACTAATGAAGCAGGCTAGTAAAATCTTATTATATGCGGGTAGTTGGAACATAGGAGTGTCGGAACATAGGTTTAGTAGTCTGAACATAGAGTTTTCAGAACATAGAGGAGTCACTGTAATGGCTATAGTGCACCTTACCCTAAAAATAGGGCTGTAATTGGCTCTTTTTTGTCTGCATCTTGTCGCTATAGGTGACAAAATAAGATAAGATAATGGTGACAAAATAAGACAACATACAACAGAGAGCTATGCAGGTACAGTCCTATTTGTAGGGTTGGTGTGCACCCTCCACAGTGGAATTAAGACCCAGACATCAGGTCCAAAATTCATTTTGAGATGCAGGTAAAAAAACACTGACTGGAGTCCCAAAAGCAAGTTTTTATTATAGATTTTCTGTTGTTGAGACATTACAGTTATGTTAAAAATGACACTGATTAAAAAAATGGAAAAATATTTACATCTTGTTCAAATATCAAATAAATGAAACATGAATAAGATTAAAACTTGCTACAAACTGCTTACTGGCTGGAATGGCCTGAAATGTACAAATCAAATAAGTTAAGAGGGCCTAATATTTTTTATAACAAGATCTTCTTCAGAGACAAAATGGCTGTGTACAAGATACAAACATACATGTATATAGGGCAAGATATATGATGCACATCATGGTTGGCAAAAGAAACACAAAAGAAAAAGCACATAGTCCAGTGGAACAATCAACAAAAGAAGGGATTAAAGGGTAAGGCTGAGGGATTAAAGGGTAAGGTAAGTGTGGGTAGGATCAAAGACAGACCAATGGGGTAAAGGGGCAGGGTTGTAGTCGAGTCCCTGCAAGTCCGTTCACAATTCCTTACGTGAAGCCAGTCACAAGTCTCTTCATAAAGGCAGTCACAAGTATCTGGATGAACAATGACAAAGGAATGCCTCTGTCAAAGCTGATTTGAATAGCTTGTGATTTGAATTGGAACTGAAGGACTTGTGATGGACTTGTAGGGACTTACAGGGACTTGTGATGGACTCGACTACATCCCTGTAAAGGGGTGTGAATTTGGGTGGGGAACAAAAACAGAAGGGGTAAAACCACAAAAAAGGAGGTCCAGGGTAAAGATCAAAGGGAAGAACTAATAAACAAGTATGACTAGGAGTAATTGGGGGGGGGGGGGGGGGGTTGAAAATAGACAGGGAAAATCGGAGGAGTGAGAACAAACAAAAACAAACAGAGAAATCAATCTGAAACGGATGACAAATGGGAGAAAAAATTGAAGTTAATCATTTCCTAGTTAGATGTTGAGCCCAAGACGATTCATCCAAACTTTCTCCCAGGTGAGGCGAACTGAGTCTTTCCGATGGCCAAGTGGTGCTATGCCCTGTAGAATCATATCAGAAATACAATGGTTAGGCTGGTTGAAGTGATGACGGGGGTATCATGTTTCTTGGTGTTGACAGTCGATCGATTTTTTAGGGCATTTTTGGTCTCTCGTTTGGTCTCATTTGGTAAATGAAACTATGTTTAACCCTTACCCCCTAGGCTCTCGCAAGAGAAAGTAAACCAAACCATCAATTCTGTTGGTACATTGCGTTATGGGGACAATCCATAGGGTTTGTGTGTTAAGTGAAATCTGTCTAATCTCAAAATCAGTCAGAACACTCTAAAAATCTAAAATGTTCAGCATCACCCTAATTTGTCCTCTTCTACATGAACTTCCACAACTTCACACAGGTACTTATTGGTACACTCTACTAAACCTAACTGTACTAAACCTGCCAAACTCCAACAGTTGAAGTTTGATTGACTTGTTACAGATGAGTCAATGTATTGTTCAGTATGGGATCAGTACAGTGATGACTGTCAAGCGATATGAATGTGCTTGGGTACGAGTGGGGACACACAGAGGGGTACATGTTATACACAAGCAGTTTACCAGAAACTAGCTGTGCCGTGAACAGCCGTGGGTCACCCACTAATAAATGCCTGTGCATCCCCCCAAACTTTTGTATAAGTCTCATTCATTTCTGTCCTGAACCTGACAGAATTCAACAGGGTCGATCTCTCTAGCTTTTTGGTACTGATTCAAACAAAGCCCAACAACAAGTTGCTAAGATTTGGATATAATTAAGATATAATTAACGGGACAACATAAGCAACAGACGGGTAGTATTAAATGCACAAATTATCACAAGAGGGCGCTATGCAGAAAAAAGCGCCCTCTTTCAAATGTATTTTTTTGTTTTTGTCAATTACGGTGAGTTACGTTTTTAGAAAACTTTCAACCTTGTTTTCCGTACCCAGCGATGATGTTTAAACATACTTGATATAGCTTAGGGAATTTTGACTTTTTATTGTCCTGAAATTTACTGATGTCTAGGTCACATATAGTTTTAAACCACTGCCCTCCATTTTACAGCTCCATGCCCCTCAACATAACCATCCTGACACAGTATTCCTGAACGTAATAGTCGAAACGGATTTTGTTTCTTTCTTTTCCCTGAAGTATACACTTCATGATCAGGATGGCGGAGGCTGCAGCCCGAACCGTGTTGGACACAATTACCAGGGGCACCTGGAATGTCCGATCTGCTGCTGCCGATTCAAGGATCCTAAGATGCTAGACTGTCTTCATAGCTTCTGCCTGAACTGTCTGGGAGAGATGGTGAGCAAAGAGACGACAGAGACGGCGAAGATAACATGTCCAGTCTGCAGGAGAGAGACGGTCGTGACTGACGACGGAGTGCAGAGTCTGTCTTCTAGCTTCTTTCTGATATCTCTTGTCGATGAGATAAACAAGCAAGAGCAGTTATTAGGAAAGGTAACTACTACTAGTGCGACTTGTGAATCCTGCGAAGAAGAAAATGAGGCCGTGTCGAGATGCCTTGACTGCAAGGAGAACATCTGCAAGAAATGTCAAGAGGCGCACCGACGCTTGAAGTCTACCAAAGACCATCGCATCATTCAAGCGGAAGACTTCGACAAACCGAGGGCTTCACCAACAGATGCTAATAAGACTGCCACACCAAAATGTAGAAAACATAGTGATCAGGTTATATGCTTTCACTGTGAAACTTGTGATGTGTTGATTTGCGCCATGTGTGCTGCAACTGAGCACCGAACAGCGGAACATAAGTTCATCGGTATCGGTGACGCCATCGAATCATTCCGTGAGGGTGTCAAGGACATATTGCAAAAGTTCAAGAAAAGCAAAGAGCAATTTGCATCGAACGAAGACTCCATCAAACATGCACGGGAAAGATTGCAAACGAAACTGGCTCAGGCTTGCAGTGATATTTCTTCAAAAACAGAGGAAGAAATTGCTAAAATCAGAAGCAAAGCAAAGGTTATCACCGAACAAGTCAACAAAATCTGTCAGGAGAGAGACAGCGAGTACGAAAAGGCGCTAATGCGCAACCGTGACCAAATTGAACGCGCAGATCAGATCGTCGCGGCCGTAAACGACTTGATGAGTCAAGTCGATGATTTCGAGCTCTTTGAACTCAAACCGAAGGTGATGCACAACTTGGAATTCCAGAAGGAGCTCAAGTGCGAACCGGCAAAGGTGGATCTTTCGTTCATTGGCTTCAAATGTCAAGATGTCGTCAGTGAAAAGGATTTTGGGAAGATATTGCTCAAAGAGAAGTGGCAGGTAAAGGAAGAGTTCGGCAAGAAAGGAAACGGTGACGGGGAATTCCAATTCGCCGGAAATGTTGCATGTTTTAGCAACGGGGACATTGCTGTGACAGACACAACACTGAAACGACTATCGCTATTTACCTCCACTGGACGTTTCAAAACTTCGGCCGCTCAAAGCGGTCATCAGCTGGACGCTCCATGGGGCGTTGCTGTCACCTCAGACCATCTGCTTTTTGCCACGGACAAAAATAAAGTGAAGGTTTTTGACGGCAATCTTCAGTTGATTCGCGAATTCATACCATCTAAGGAAGAATCAAGTCAGTTAACCACTATTGCGATAGACGCAGCTGGAGAACGACTAGCGGTGGCTGACTCGGGCAGGAAAGTTGTTTCTGTGCATTTGCTTGATGGTTCGTTAGTAGCGACTATTCCAAATGAAAATGTGGACTTGTTTTTAGCGATGGATAATATGGATCGCCTGTTCATTCCTAACTTCAAAAATAAAACCCTCTTATGTGTAGACCTCAAGGGCAATAAGGTGTTTAGTATCAATTCACTGGACAAAAACCCTGCAAATCCTACCGGGATCCTTTGCGACAGTCACGGCTACTTTAATGTAGCTGTTCGTTACGGTGGTAGTGGAAACTCAAAAATACAGCAGTACGACCCAAACGGATTACTGGTAGGAACTGTAGCCGAAAAGCTGAACAATCCGATACAAATGGCCTATACACCCACTGGCGACGTGGTTGTTGCAGACTCACAATCCATCAAGATCTTGCAGCGGATGTGAATTGCCTGCTAGGCCCTGCTGCTTACTTGAACCAAACTACATCTGCTATGGGCTCCGCGCACAAGTACCCCCTCAACAAAAAGAAAATGCGAGCTTGTGGATTCATCAGACACCATCTTTAATACCCGACTTTAATTTAAGGCCGTTTTCCAAATCCCAGCTTCGTCTCTGTCATTGGCTTCGTACATGCAGTTTGGCAATGGTGATGGAGCCGGAGATTAATTTATTGTACACACAATAGCATGGGGCTAATTAGGCTAACCATAAAGTGCATGCCGATATTTATCACTGAATCGGGGGTCCTAAACTGTCTGAGATTGTTATCTTTGATGTGTGAGGTGCTGGCACCGCTCAGACTCGTCTCGTTCCCGACGCAGCCGAAGTCTACAAACTAACTCTAAATGTAAAGGAGTAAAAAGCTGATTATCAAAAAGAGTGAACCTCTTATAAAAACCACTCCAACAATAGCGATTTTTTTTTTAGAGTAAAGGCAACTCCAAGAAAGTGAAAACCACTTCAAAAGAGTAACTGTTCACTCTTCCAAGGAGCCATAAGAAGGACAAATCTAAATAAGCTGTCCTTCATATGGCTCATCGAAAGAGTAAAAAGTTACTCTTCTGGAGTGATTTTCCCATTTTTTGTGTGCGGTTTTCTACTCTGAAAAAGTAAATTTCACTTTTTGTGAGTGAACTTTTCACTTTTATACAGTGAGAGAGTTGATCTGTGTTTAGGTTTCAGCACATCTAGGCGGCGCCGCGTTGATTGTTAGATCGGAGCTGCCAAGTTCCAAGCATACTAACGCGGTCCTGCTTGAGTCGGTGGAACATGTGGCCGTCAGACGGCGCCCCACTCGTGCTCCGCGCTGCATCGGCCCTGGAGTAGTTTATTCGATGACAAAACATATTCCTTCCATCTTGATCTGATATCTACTGAAACTGTACTTCCATGAGCTTAAAGGGTAACTGAAATTCAAAACTTTAATATGGCGAAATATATCCTTTAATAACGCTGAATACTTAACAACTGCACAAACTTCATATTTGTATATGTTTGCCCATTAATCGTGACCCTAAAATGAAAAGCAATATGCGCCGTGCCCCGCCCACAAAAGATGACGCCACGGTAAGAATATAGCGTGGCTATACCAGGCTAAGCCTAGCCTTGAATACAAGGCTGCACTGTATCCACAGCGTGGGATCATCGTTTGTCATAACACCAAACGTGTACATAGCCCGCAATGCATTATTATACATACTCAGCTGGTTCTCTATAATAATGCATTGCGGGCTATGTACACGTTTAGTGTTGTGGCAAACGATGATCCCACGTTGCGGATACAGCATAGCCTTGTATTCAAGACTAGGCTTAGCCTGGTACAGCCACGCTCTATTCTTACCGTGACGTCATCTTTTATGGGCGGGGCACGGCGCATATTGGTTTTTATTTTAGGGTCACGATTAATGAACGAATAGAAAGAAATATGAAGTTTTTGCAGTTGTTTAGTATTCAGCATTATTAAAACGTTTTTCTCGCCATATTAAAGTTTTGTATTTCTAGTACCCTTTAAAAATCCCAAAACCTAATAAAATCATAATAAATCACATGATGGCTTCATCATGACGTGGCCTCAATTTATATCTATACCACATCCCGATATACCTGCAGTTTGAAGCCAATCGGACTTGTAATTCATTAAATATAGGGCCTACAAATTGACACCTTGATGCGACATCACATAATACCTGATAATGTCATCGCGACAAAAAGGTTCGCACTTGACGAAACAGCTCTTGTTTTCGTAAACTTTTGTTGTTGTTTTGTTGGGGTCTCGCTAGCTGAACCAAGTTCAGGAAAAGACTATGCAATCACTATTTCTGCATGTAGTATGTAGTATGTATGTGTTTGTATCCGCATTCAAATAGTGGACGTTGAACAATAGAGGACAATAGGGTCTATACAATTGACATAAAGTCTACGATTGAAAATCATGGGAGGCCTTCCAAAAACGTTCAAGTATAACAAAAGAGGGACAGTAGGGGGTCCATGATGGAAGGCGCTCACACACACATGGGTGTGTGGGTCTCTGGATTCGGTACCATGTGGAGACCTAAACACAATGGGGACAATGGGAGTCAAAATGTCTCCACAGGGTAATTTCTATAGATTAGTAGGTCGCCACAAACAAAATCACGACATATTTTGTTTTATTTTAATAAAATTACTTAAAAACTAGGGTTAAGATGTGTGTTAGCGTTAGTGTTTGGATTAGGGTATAATATAGGCTATTATTGTATTGTATCATTTTCCAACGATTGCCGGCCGCCGTAACGCGATAAATTCATTTGAAAATCTGAAAAATCATCACGGTTTTGAAACTTTATTAAATAAAACAACGTACACGACAGCTGTTTTTAAACTTTATTTTCACTTTATTGTATTTAAAAATCAACTCGTTTTTTTGAAGCATCTAGCTGTAAATAATAATTTGCTATCACAAACTCATTTTAATTTCATATTATTACATTTAAACAATTTATTTTCTACAATATTTTCTACCTGTAACACGTCTCTTTTTAAAAGTGAAGAAGGAAAGATGCTTTGCCATAAAAAGCTATTATCCCAAATGAATACACCTCGATTGCCATACATGGAGACATATGTAATGTCCATTATGAACTACCGTAGTTTTACGCGGAAGCCCAGTCGTCTGAACTTTCAACTGGAGAGTTAAAAATAGCAACTGGGTTTTCCCATGGAGCTACAACAAGGTTTTCCCACCTCAAACGCTGCGCATTGTTGCACAAATACACATATAAATGGTGTCTACGGAAGTTGGCCTGTACTTCAACCTAAATTAAGAGAATTCATGTGTTAATATTTTGTGCGACACAACCCTTTTATCACCTCGATTTTGAGTGAAGCAGTACTACAGTACTACTAGGCTTGATCACACCTTGCCTTATCGGTTCGCACGTACATGTAGTTTTGCCATTATTCTTCCGCGGGATTTCTGGTGCTAAATATTTGTGGCTGATGATCAAGACCCCATCCAACTGACGAATCAGTTTTGAAAAGTGAGTACATTGTACATCAAGTTGAATAGATTCATGTAATTTATTTTTTAATAAGTGAAATAGGTTAGTATTTTATAGTAAACATGCCTGATATTCGTAATAGAACGATGGCGTTTTGGGGGGATTGTATTGTATGTACATGTACAATGCAGTCTGTTTGCTCTACCTATTTCCGGGTAAAAAATGTCACTTTCTCGGTCAAAAAGAAGTGTTATTTTGACCATGAAAAGGATAGAAGCAAATATAATTGCATATTCAGAATCCTGTGTGCACTCTAACCCTAAATAGGTTGATAAAGCCATAGTCTGGAAGCCCAGCCAGGTTTAATCATAATTTTGAGTGCAAAAGGTTTGAAGCGTGGGATATGTAGGGGTGACTGGGACAACTGCAAAGTGGGTTTTCTTAAGTTTGGCAAGTGGTGGGTTGAGTGGGGGGAGCCCCTGACAGACCCCCAACATTTGATTTATTCATAATCTTGAGTGCAAACATAATTTCTTCATGAGTCGAAAGTTTATCGTGTACTGAATATGATTTGCATACTTAAGAACAATATAATTGGTGCTAAGTACACTTAAGAAGGTCTTTAATTAGTGCTATAAGTACACGTTTTATCATAATTTTGAGTGCAAAGAATGACAAATACACCTGTGACTCAAATTTCTTTGATCATAACTAAGAGGCCCGTAACTATACACCATCGCTGTTCCCCATACTATGCTCTCCCCATTTCCGGGTAAAAATTCAAACTTTCTCGGTAATTTTGCGACCGAGAAAATGTCGCGTTCCCAGTCAAAATGAACGAGAAAAATGTCATTTGTTTTACTTAGAAAGTGTCATTTTGACTATGGAAAGGATAGAGCAAATATAACTTCATCAGTCTGACCGCGTGTGTACCTACAAATAGGGCTGTGTTTATTGGTTCCCTTTTTATTGGTTCTCTTTTGTCTATAATCGTGTAACCATTACAGGCGACAAGATTATAATGGCAACAAAATAAGACACAAGATAAGAGTTAATTACAGCTCTATTTGTAGGGCGAGTGTGCACCCTTCTCCATTTTACAGCTCCATGCTACTTCCCAACCTAAGCCCCCCTTCCTGTCACACACTTTGAGTATTTTTGTTCTTTTTTTCGTTAGGATCCTAATCACGATGGCGGAGGCTGCAGCCCGATCCGTGTTAGACACAATTAGCCAGGGGCACCTGGAATGTCCGATCTGCTGCTGCCGATTCAAGGATCCTAAGATGCTAGACTGTCTTCATAGCTTCTGCCTGAACTGTCTGGGAGAGATGGTGAGCAAAGATACGACAGAGAGGGCGAAGATAACATGTCCAGTCTGCAGGAGAGAGACGAACGTTACTGACGAAGGAGTGCAAAGTCTGTCTTCTAGCTTCTTTCTGATATCTCTTGTCGATGAGATAAACAAACAAGAGCAGTTATTAGGAAAGGTAACTACTACTGTTGCAACTTGTGAATCATGTGAAGAAGGACATGAGGCCGTGTCGAGATGTCTTGACTGCAAGAAGAACATCTGCAAGAAATGCAAAGAGGCGCACCGTCGCTTGAAGTCCACCAAAGACCATCGCATCATTCCAACGGAAGACTTGGACAAACCGAGGGCTTCACCAACAGATGCTACTAAGACGGCCATACCAAAATGTAGAAAACACAGTGATCAGGTTATATGCTTTCAATGTGAGACTTGTGATGTGTTGATTTGCGCCATGTGTCCTGTAACTGAGCACCGAACAGCAGAACATAAGTTAATTGGTATCGGTGACGCTATCAAATCATTCCGTGAGAGTTTCAATAACATATTGCAACAGTTCCAGAAAAGCAAAGAGCAATTTGCATCAAACGAAGACTCTATCAAACATGCACGGAATAGATTGCAAACGAAACTGGCTCAGGCGTGCAATGATATTTCTGCAAAAGCGGAGGCAGAAATTGCTAAAATCACAAACAAAGCAAAGGTAATCACCGAACAAGTCAACACAATCTGTCGGGAGAGAGACAGCGAGTACAAAAAGGCGCTCAGGCGCAACCGTGACCAGATGAAACGTACTGATCAGTTCGTCACGGTCGTAAACGACTTGATGAGTGAAGTCGATGATTTCGAGCTCTTTGAACTCCAACCGAAGGGGATACACATCTTGGAATTCCAGGAGGAGCTAGAGTGCGAACCGGCAAAGGTGGATCTTTCGTTCATTGGGGTAAAATGTCAAGATGTCGTCAGTGAAAAGGATCTTGGGAAGATATTGCTCAAAGTGAAGTGGCAGGTGAAGGAAGAGTTCGGCAAGAAAGGAAACGGTGACAAGGAATTCCAATTCGCCGAAAATGTTGCATGTTTTAGCAACGGGGACATTGCTGTGACAGACACAACACTAAAACGACTATCGCTATTTACCTCCACTGGACGTTTCAAAACTTCGGTCGCTCATAGCGGTCATCGGCTGGACGCTCCTGGGGGTATTGCTGTCACCTCGGATGATCTGCTTTTTGTCACGGACAAAAGGAAAGTGAAGGTTTTTGACGACAATCTTCAGTTGATTCGCGAATTCACACCATCTAAGGAAGAATCAAGTCAGTTAACCGCTATTGCGATAGACGCAGCTGGAGAACGACTAGCTGTGGCTGACTGGGGCAGGAAAGTTGTTTCTGTGCATTTGCTTGATGGCTCGTTAGTAGCAATCATTCCAAATAAAAATTTGATAAATTTTTTAGCGATGAATAACATGAAGCGCCTGTTTATTTCTAACTACGAAAATAGAACCCTCTCCTGCGTAGACCTCAAGGGAAATGAGGTTTTTGGTATCAAGACACTTGTGGACAAAAATCCTGCGAATCCTGCTGGGATCTTTTTTGACAGTCACGGCTACTGTAATGTAGTTGTTCATCAAGGCGGAAGGGGAACCATGAAAATACAACAGTACGACCCAAATGGATTACTGGTAGGAACTGTCGCCGAAAATCTGTATAATCCACTAGGAATGGCCTTTACACCCACTGGCGACGTGGTTGTTGCAGATTTATATTCCATCAAGATTTTGCAGCGGGTGTGAATCGCCTACAAGGCGCTGCTGCTTACTTGAATCAGGGCCAAACCACATCTGCTATGGGCTCTATGCTGAAGTACCTCAGCGGAAAGAAAAGGCTAGCTGGGGGAGTCATCAGACGCCATCTTACTTGACTTCAATTTAAGACCGTTTTTCAAATCCCAGCTTCGTCAACGTCTGTGGCTTCTTTTAGGCAGTTTGGCAACGGTGATGTAGCCGGAGATTAATTGATCGTACAGACAACATATATTGGCATGGAGCTAATTAGGCTAACCATAAAGTGCGTGCCGAGATTTATCACTGAATCGGGAACCTAAACTCTCAGAGATTATTATCTTTGATGTGTAAGGTGCTGGCAACTGCTTAGACTCGTCTCGTTCCCGACGCAACCGATGTCTACAAACTAGCTGTCTCTTTAAATGTATAAAAGTAAAAAGCCCACTCTCAAAAAGAGTGAATCTCTTATAAAACCAATCCAACAAGAGTGAAATTGAGTTTTTGAGAGTGAAGGCAACTCCAAAAAAGTGAAAACCACTCAAAAAGAGTGAATTCTCACTCTCCCGAGGAACCATATGAAGAAAAATATAAACGAGCTGTTCTTCATAATTATGGCTCCTCGAAAGAGTGAACAGGTAATTACTCTCCTGGAGTGGTTTTCCCTTTTTTAAAGCTGTATTTTACTCTGAAAAAGTAAATTTCCCTTTTTTTTGTGAGGAAACTTTTCACTTTTATACATTTAGAGAGTTAATATGTGTTTAGGTACGATGCGGCGCCGCATTGATTGCTTGATCGGAGCTGCTAAGTTTCCAGCATAGTGTAACACAACCAGGTACAACTATGTAAACACAATGTGCTTGAAAAAAATCCTTTTTCTATAGTGCGAGCTGATTGTTCTTTTGCCAGCCAACTGGCCCTTTTTTTTACTGGCCTGGACTGGCCTAAATACACAATTGTTGCTTGTTATAGGATTAACCCAATTGTTAAGCTAATTATATGCAAATTACTCGAACAATACAATTGCCTGTAGATCTGCCTCACCTGACTTGGCTTTGTAGTCAGCAGGGCTAGTCAGTATATAAACTGTACAATGCTTATCATGGAGGACTTGTGACCGGGTGCTGTAGGAGAGACACGTGTGTGTATGTGTCGTGTGTGTATTTCGTCTTTGGTTGCCGGCCTTATGTGCCCATGCTCCCCTTTCAGCCGCACTTGTTTATTCTTTTAGGATTGTATAAGTTTTTAGTAGCGTTAGGTTGTATTTATTTTTGTGGGGCTTTGCATGTTATCCAGCATGGATAACATGCCAAGCAATTATATATTTGTTTTCATTTCTCAAACTTAATCCATACTGCTTAAATCCATACTGTCTAAACAAATTGTATATAATAATTACAAACCAAAAGACGTGGCTTTAGGAAATATAATTTATTTCTTCATTCATTTTTGTTTGGTTGTCTACTGGCGGATCCCAGGTGGGTTTCGTTACACGTGGTCCTGCTTGAGTCGGTGGAACATGTGGCCGCTAGACGGTGTCCCACGACGTCCCATATAGACGGCATCGGCCCTTTGAGTAGTTTATTCGATGACAAAACATATTCTTTTCATCTTAATCTGATATCTACTGAAACTGTAATTCTAAGAGCTTAAAGATCCAAAAACTTAATAAAATCATTATGATAATCAATCACACGATGACGTCATCATGACTTCACCTCAATTTATATCTTTAACACATCCCGATATACCTGCATACCAAGGTTGAACCCAATCGGAATTTTAATTCATTAGAAAGAGCGCCTCCAAATTTGCACCTTGATTTGGCATCACAACGATACCCGATGATGTCATCGTGACAAAAAAGGTTTGACACTTGGCGAAACAGCTCTTGTTTTCGTTAATTTCTGTGGTGTTTTTTTTGGGGGGGGGTCTCGCTAGCTGAACCAAGTTCAGGAATTGTCTATTCAATCATTATTTGTGTATGTAGTATGTAGTATGTATGGGTTTGTATCCGCATTCAAATAGTGGACGTTGAACAATAGAGGACAATAGGGTCCACAATTGACATAAAGTTTATGATTATGATTGAAAATCGTAGGGAGGCCTTCCAGTAGGGGGTCCACGATGGAAGGCGCTCACACACATGGGTGTGTGGGTTTCTGAATTCGGTACCATGTGGAGACCTAAACACCGACAATGGGAGTAAAAATGTCTCCACATGGTAATTTCTATAGATTAGTAGGTCTCCACAAAAAAATCACGACATATTTTTATTTTATTTTAATAAAATTACATAAAAACTAGGGTTAATATGTGTGTTAGCGTTAGTGTTTGGATTAGGGCATAATATAGGCTATATTGTATTGTATCATTTTCCAACGATTGCCGGCCGGCATAACGCGATAAATTCAAATAAAACAACATACACGACAGATGTTTTTAAACTTGATTTTCACTTTATTGTATTTAAAAATCAACTCGTTATTTTGAAGCATCTAGTTGTAAATAATAATTTGTTATCACAAACTCATTTTCATTTCATATTATTACATTTAAACAATTTATTTTCTACACCATTTTCTACCTGTAACACGTCTCTTTTTAAAAGTGAAGAAGGAAAGAAGCTTTGCCATAAAAAGATATTATCCCAAATGAATACACCTCGATTGCCATACATTTTGTGAATTTTTCCTAGAATAATTATTAATATTTCTTCCTGCATACATGGAGACATATGTAATGTCCATTATGAACTACCGTAGTTTTACGCGGAAGCCCAGTCGTCTAAACTTTCAACTGGAGAGTTACTGGGTTTTCCCATGGAGCTACTACAAGGTTTTCCTCCTCAAACGCTGCCCAGTTGTTGCACAAATACACATATAAATGGTGTCTACGGAAGTTGGCCTGTACCTTCAACTTCAATTAAGAGAATTCATGTGTTAATATTTTGCGAACACAACCCTTTTATCACCTCGTGAAGCAGTACTACAGTACATGTACTAGGCTTGATCACACCTTGCCTAAATCCGTTCGAAGTACATGTAGTTTTGCCATTATTCTTCAGCGGGATTTCTGGTGCTAAATATTTGTGGCTGATGAAAACCCCATCCAACTGACGAATCAGTTTTGAAAAGTGAGTACATTGCAGAATTGTATGACTCGAGTCCAGGACTCGGACTCGAGTCCGTCTCGAGTCACAATTTTGGTGACTCGGACTCGACTCGAGTCACGTCGGCAAAAGACTCGGACTCGGACTCGGACTCGACTACCATGACTCGGACTTGACCTCGAGGACTCGTGACTCGAGTCACGTATTTTCACCAACAATACCTTTTTTATTTTTTTGTAAATATTAAAAACAATTCCAATGATCCGATTGTCATGCACATGGAGGTATATTAACGTTTAGCACACGGAATAAGCAGTTACACTGATGTTGCAAGTAATAGTGTTCGTGATTACTGTGTTGCTATGGCCATGTAGTGTACAGCGCACGTACATGTACATCAGGGGGGGGGGGGGGCGGAGGGGGAGCCCTTCGAGACTGTGATTGCGAAACGCTGATGTACCGTCCATTCTCAAAATAGGGGGGAACAATTTTCTCACGCGAAAAATAAAGAGTTTTTGGCATCCAATCTTAACATCTTGTCTTTTGTAGTTGTAAAAGGTTGTTATTTACCTTAATTTTTATCATCCAATGACAAAAATTGTATTGATTATGAAAAAAGCAGTCGAAAAAAATTAAGCGTTGACGTACCGTTGATGCGCGTGGAGATTGTGCACAAATACTCAAACGACGTGCACAAATACCTCCCCTAAAAAGGGCAATAATAATCGATAAATTGTGAAAAATCGTGCTTCGAACCCACTCATTTTTTTCCATGGATACGTTAAAAAAGGATGTAGCAGTGATATACTGAATTTTTAAAAAAATCTGCCTGTGAACCCCTTGCGTTTTATCGTGTTTGTTTCAAACGAAAATGGCAGAAAATGACATCGCCCCCCAAAAAAATCCGTGTAGATCGTGCCTGTGTACCTGGCTTTGCGGACGTTATATGAATCACTGAATTCGGAGAGCGAGCGCGGAGCAAATTTGTACGTGTTTCAATGGTGCGCTTCGCGGTAGCGATCTATACGTATTTACTGTGTGAGATGTGCAGCTCTCGAGCGTGGAAGAATGAATGAGATACATTTCAACGTTGGTGGCGCACTTTGTTGGGCCCCCCTCCGCCCCCCCCCCCCCCCCCTGATGTACATGTGTATGTTCAATAGGTAATAACAGTGCGAGAACCCGGTTGTTACTGCGTGGTAATGACCGGGTTGGGGGATGACCGCTGGTAATGGATCGAGCCGAAGGAAAACGTCTGTAATGTGGCCAAAGTGCAGCCCAAAGCCGGGGTTTAGAAAACGGCCCTTGGAAAACCCATGATATTACTACATATAATGACCTGCACGTGATCGAGTCTCGGCCAATCAGAAGCCTTCAACTCTCCTAGGTATTTATTAAATACACATAATAACACTGGGATATATTTCTGTAAAAGCATTATTGTGCACGACACCAATATTAACGCTGGTATTCTGTCAACCTTAACACCATAGCCACTGCTTGATGCATATTACCAGGGAAATGGGAATTCGTCTTCGGAGTCCGAATGACGGCTTTAGCTGGCTGTGGCTATATCGCTACCTCTTTTTAATGTTAAAACATTACGCGCTGATCTAGCCATAGACGCAACCGAAGCTGACCATAGTCTGGCATGTCTGGTACGTGTAAAAACACCGCCTGTATATTGCACTGAGATGGCTGTGTGTTGTTTGCACCAGTTTTCAACATGTCGACACAACCATATCCACCACACACGCTTCCCTCGTCCAATTTAAACAGGAATAAAACATGTTTGTATCCTGTTGCAAACATGTTTTTTTTAAACATGTTTGAAACGATTGTATTTGGAACGGCTAAAAGCAGGGAAAAAACAGGATTTAAACAGGAAAAACAGGAAACAAACAGGTTTGTTCGGGGACAAATAGGAAACAAACAGGTTAATACTCCCTGGTATTTCATCTAAACAGGATAAAAACATGTTTTAATACTGGTTTACGGTACACCAACTTTAAAACAAATTTCGAAACTTCAAAATCAAGGGCGATGTGCCAATTTTGCAAGCGAAAAATATAAAACTTGTTGGCTACCTGCCTTTATGAAATAACTAAATCAGTATATAATTTGTTATTTTGAAGAAACAAAAAATTAAAAGATATTCTGGAGAAGGGGCAAGGAGTATTGGTAAAACCTAAAAAAAAGAAAGATCAATAGTGATCCAGTCATCTAAGTGAACTGGTTGAACTAGTATTTTAACTATTTAATTATTTAAACAAGTGACTCGTGACTCGTGACTCGGACTCGAACCAAGTGACTCGTGACTCGGACTCGGACTCGGACCAAGTGACTCGGGACTCGGACTCGGACTCGGACCAAGTGACTCGGGACTCGGACTCGGACTCGACATAGGTGACTCGACTACAACACTGGTACATTGTACATCAAGTTGAATAGATTCATGTAATATATTTTTTAATAAGTGAAATAGGTTAGTATTTTGTAGTAAACATGCCTGATATTCGTAATAGAACGATTAGCTTTTGACAGTGTGGTTGTATACATTTACATGTACAATGGAAATGCAGTCTGTTGGCTCTACCTATTTCCGGGTAAAAAATGTCACTTTCTCGGTCAAAAAGAAGTGTTATTTTGACTATGAAAAGGATAGAAGCAAATATAATTTCATATTCTGTCTCCTGTGACCACTCTAACCCTACAAATAGGTTGATAAAGTCACTTCGGAATGAACAAAACACACCTGTGACTCAAATGTATTTGATCATAATAATAACCCGATGCACGTAACTATACACAATCGCTGTTTCCACATACTATGCTCTCCCCATTTCCGGGTAAAAATTGAAACTTTATCGTTAATTTTACGACCGAGAAAATGTCAACTTTTCAGTCAAAATGAACGGGAAAAATGTCATTTTGACCATGAAAAGGACAGAGCAAATATATTCAGTCTGACTGACTGTCAAACTCTTTTGTAAAACTCTGGGTCAGATTAATTGATCCTGAATCTGAACCTATATATAATTGTGACCCTTTTATAAATCAGGGATCGGACTCTCTTCTTGAGGTTGAAAAACATCGACCATCGAGTTTATTCTGTAATGGGCGAAGACGTGTACAAAGCATGTGTACAAAGTGCCGTCTTTGCAGAATAACGAATGTGCTAGTGCCCGATGTCAAACGTTGGGGGCGCTAGGTAAATTACGATTTGTATTTTCAAAGCGAAAAGTATGTTCACATATAAATAAGATGTAAATAAGAATAAACGAAGAAAGAACAGAGGAGTCTGTTTATAACCGTCACATAATTATTTGCTCTACCCATTTCCGGGTACTATAACCCTAACCCCCTAGGCCTCACTTTGGGCTAAAGAACTGCGTACTACAGAATACTACTTAGTATTTTGTAGCATTGGGTCTCTCCATGACTGATGATTGGGTGTGTACTGACAGAGTACATATACTGTCAACTACAAAGTACTAATAGTGGCAATACAGGTCAGTAATACTTACCTGGCAAAAAATGCAGTAGCCCAGCCTTGACCCAATGTGTCCCAAGTGACAATTTTTGCTGTAGAGTTTAGAACTCCTTACACAGCATACATGGGCCATGCACACTCAGCAAGCAGAGAGACACAATGCTAAAAAGTACTTCGAGTGCAATAAGGGGTGAAGTACCAAATACTAAAAATTACTACAGGCATTGCACACAAGTCAGTGAGAGTACTGCATACTACCTTTTACTACTAGTAGTAAAAAGTATCATTAGGTAGGGTTAGGGCGGTCATGTTTTTGTTTGGAAGGTGTCATTTTGACCATGGAAAAGAGCAAATATAACTCCATCAGTGACTTAGTGTGTACCTATAGCCCTACAAATAGGGCTGTATTTATTGCCTCTCTTTGTCTATAATCTTGTAACCATTACAGGCGACAAGATAAGATAATGGCAACAAAACAAAGGCACAAGACAAGAGCCAATTACAGCCCTATCTGTTGCGTTAATGTGCACCCTTCTCCAGTTTACAGCTCCATGCTACTCCCCAATGTAAGCCCCTTCCTGTCGCACACTTTGAGCAGTTTTTTTATTTCCGTTTTTGTCGTTAGGGTCATAATCACAATGGCGGAGGCTGCAGCCCGAACCGTGCTGGACACAATTAGCCAGGGGCACCTGGAATGCCCTATCTGCTGCTGCCGATTCAAGGATCCTAGGATGTTAGACTGTCTTCATAGCTTCTGCCTGAACTGTCTGGGAGAGATGGTGAGCAAAAAGACGACAGAGAGGGCGAAGATAACATGTCCAGTCTGCAGGAGAGAGACGGTCATTCCTGAGGAAGGAGTGCAGAGTCTGTCTTCTAGCTTCTTTCTTATATCTCTTGTCGATGAGATAAACTAACAAGAGCAGTTATTAGGAAAGGTAACTACTAGTGCGACTTGTGAATCCTGCGAAGAAGAAAATGAGGCCGTGTCGAGATGCCTTGACTGCAAGGAGAACATCTGCAAGAAATGCCAAGAAGCGCACCGACGCTTGAAGTCCACCAAAGACCATCGCATCATTCAAGCGGAAGACTTGGACAAACTGAGGTCTTCACCAACAGATGCTACTAAGACTGCCACACCAAAATGTAGAAAACATAGTGATCACGCTATATGCTTTTACTGTGAGACTTGTGATGTGTTGATTTGCGCCATGTGTGCTGTAACTGAGCACCGAACAGCGGAACATAAGTTAATTGGTATCGGTGACGCCATTGAATCATTTCGTGAGAGTGTCGAGGACATATTGCAAAAGTTCCAGACAAGCAAAGAGCAATTTGCATCAAACGAAGACTCCATCAAACATGCACGGAATAGATTGCAAACGAAACTGGCTCAGGCTTGCAGTGATATTTCTTCAAAAACGGAGGAAGAAATTGCTAAAATCAAAAGCAAAGCAAAGGTAATCACCGAACAAGTCAACAAAATCTGTCGGGAGAGAGACAGCGAGTACGAAAAGGCGCTCATGCGCAACCGTGACCAGATGGAACGCGCAGATCAGATCGTCACGGCCGTCAACGACTTGATGAGTCAAGTCGATAATTTCGAGCTCTTGGAACTCAAACCGAAGGTGATGCACAACTTGGAATTCCAGAAGGAGCTCAAGTGCGAACCGGCAAAGTTGAATCTTTCGTTTATTGGGGTCAAATGTCAAGATGTCGTCAGTGAAGAGAATCTTGGGAAGATGTTGCTCAAAGAGAAGTGGCAGGTAAAGGAAGAGTTCGGCAAGGAAGGAAACGGTGACGGGGAATTCCAATTCGCCAACGGTGTTGCATGTTTCAGCAACGGGGACATTGCTGTAACAGACACAACACTGAATCGACTATCGATATTTACCCCCACTGGACGTTTTAAAACTTCGGCCGCTCAAAGCGGTCATCAGCTGGACGCTCCTCATGGCGTTGCTGTCACCTCAAACGATCTGCTTTTTGTCACTGACAAAAAGAAAGTGAAGGTTTTTGACAGCAATCTTCAGTTGATTCGCGAATTCACACCATCTAAGAAAGAGGCAAGTCAGTTAGCCGCTATTGCGGTAGATGCAGCTGAAGAACGACTAGCTGTGGCTGATTGGGGCAGGAAAGTTGTTTCTGTGCATTTGCTTGATGGCTCCTTAGTAGCAACTATTCCAAATGAAAATGTGAAATTTTATTTAGCGATGGATAACATGGAGCGCCTGTTCATTTCTAACTACGAAAATAAAACCCTCTCCTGCGTAGACCTCAAGGGCAATGAGGTTTTCAGTATCAAGACACTTGTGGACAACAATCCTGCGAATCCTGTTGGGATCCTTTGTGACAGTTACGGTTACTTTAATCTAACTGTTCATTACGGTGGTGTGGGAACCATACAAATACAACAGTACGACCCAAATGGATCACTGGTAGGAACTGTAGCCGAAAATCTGTACAATCCGATAGAAATGACCTATACTCCCACTGGCGACATGGTTGTTGCAGACAGACATTCCATCAAGATCTTGCAGCGGATGTAAATTGCCTATGGCACTGCTGCTTACTTGAACCAAACTACATCTGCTGTGGGTTCCGTGCACAAGTACCCCCTCATATCAGACATCTTATCGGACTTCAATTTAAGTGGCTGGGAAAATAATTTCATACACGGACATTACTTGACACCCAGTGCACAAACACTATGAGACTTGTCTGAAAAAAAATGTGTTCTCGGTAAATGCTTTGATATTTTCTGAGCGAAACTTGACTTTTTAGGATATGTTATTGCTTTCTGATTAATAGCTGATAGGTCGAAGTAGATTTTTTTTTAGTGATGTCCGTGTATGGATTTCTATCTAGTTCTCGCTATTATATTTTTAATGAAAAAGCAATTGTGAGAGACAGCGAACAAAGAAATCGGCCATCAGAAAGCAATAACATATCCTAAAAAGTCAAATTTAACTAAAAAAATATCAAAGCATTTTTTACACAAGGCTCATAGATTTGTTTTTACTCTTCTACAATTATAGGTATTTAGTTTTTCTAAAAGTGCGCCTCGTTCGTAGATTCTAAAAAACACTTTTTTTTCTGCAGTGGTATTTAGTTTCTGCAGTGGTATTTAGTTTAAGAAATAGTGAAGCAATGTCATCTCGGTAAAATTGTGCTTCTCAAATTGATGACAATACTGAAAAGAACATTGTGGTATGGTAACTTTGATTGCAGTAGTTGTTGTCGGGGTACAGGGCGAGGTTAAAAAAAAAGACTGATTTTGATGCATATTCATGATCTTTTCATGTCATGATGAAGTCACAGTTTGCCAGAAATAATTTCAATATTTGAATACAAAGATCTAATACGATTATTAACCTATTATACTTGGAAGCAATTAAAATGTGGAACAAACATATCTCGGTTCTTTGCTGCAGCCAAAAGCAGCCCTTTATTTGACCAAAAACGTCTTCAAACAAATTCAAACATATATATATGATGAAGGTTCATCTCAGTGACCCCACCATTGTATAGCTGCGGGCGGCTCACCAGCGTGATGCCCGACTTTTACTTGGACCGACAGGGTCTCTTTTTTGGGTTCATCTCAGTGATCCCACTATGGTATACATGCGGGCTTCTCACCAGCGTGATGCCCGACTTTTAAATGGACCGACAGGGTCTCTTTTTTGGGTTCATCTCAGTGACCCCACTTGGACCGACAGGGTCTCTTTTTTGGGTTCATCTCAGTGACCCCACTTGGACCGACAGGGTCTCTTTTTTGGGTTCATCTCAGTGACCCCACTTGGACCGACAGGGTCTCTTTTTAAATGTAACTGTTATGATTTAACTTCAATGTGATCTTAACACAGATGTGCTGTTCAATCGTCGTACGGCTGGATCGAACAATATAATCTCTCGGGGAACAGCAAGAGAGATTGCAAGTCTGTGTAATAATATACATACTACCTTTGAATACAAAAGTTTTACAAAAACAAACTACTGGCTGTCTGAATCCCGCAATTTAGTTTAGGCAGACAGCCACTCAGGCCATTTAAGGCGGAATGAAGGGGAGGAGGTGGGATAACAAAAAGTTTAAGAAGTTTTGGTCAACAATTATTTCTGAGTTGCTGATAGCTGCAACCAAATTGGCGGCCCGAATGCCTCGTGTTCTGGGTGAAATACCCAAACTCTTCGGACTGTCTTTTCTTCTCATTGGTCAAGGTAGGATATCTTAAGTTCTCCATCCATTGGTCAATCTTACCTATTAATTTGCATATCTACCAGATATAACCTTATAGGGTAAGGAATGTATTTTCCCCCTTCTTCTTGCGCAACCTTCTAAACGACCAAGCCACGTTTCTTAAAAGTTAAAATATACCCATCCGAAGGGGGGGATGCTATTATTGCTGGTTGTGCAATTTCTTAGAACGACCTTAAAAACGTTTTTCCTACGACGCCAAAAAGAGTTTAGGCTTTATGTGCCCCAAGTATAACGTATTTTATCTTTTATGGATAAAATTAATTATACTTGGAAGCAATTAAAATGTAGAACAAACATATCTTGGTTCTTTGCTGCAGCCAAAAGCAGCCCTTTATTTGACCAAAAACAAATTCAAACAAATTCAAACATATATATATGATGAAGGTTCATCTCAGTGACCCCACCATTGTATAGCTGCGGGCAGCTCACCAGCGTGATGCCCGACTTTTAAATGGGCCGACAGGGTCTCTTTTTTGGGTTCATCTCAGTGACCCCACTTGGACCGACAAGGTCTCTTTTTTGGGTTCATCTCAGTGACCCCACTTGGACCGACAGGGTCTCTTTTTTGGGTTCATCTCAGTGACCCCACTTGGACCGACAGGGTCTCTTTTTTGGGTTCATCTCAGTGACCCCACTTGGACCGACAGGGTCTCTTTTTAAATTTAACTGTTATGATTTAACTTCAATGTGATCTTAACACAGATGTGCTGTTCAATCGTCGTACGGCTGGATCGAACAATATAATCTCTCGGGGAACAGCAAGAGAGATTGCAAGTCTGTGTAATAATATACATACTACCTTTGAATACAAAAGTTTTACAAAAACAAACTACTGGCTGTCTGAATCCCGCAATTTAGGCCAAACGCATAGCGTCCCAAGGGAAAGACAGTCCCAAAAAATTCACACAACACTCTATATTTAGTAGATGTGCGATTTCGCTAGGCGCTATTGTAACTAATTAAGTTCGAAACATATGTACATTATAAAAAGGCCGAAATGGCTTGGCACAGGTTAGCACGGAATATGCGATTGCCCACAGGTGACAAATGTATAGCATCAAACCTATACAACGCGGCCTCAGTCCACTTAAACTGTGGATGGTGTAAATTACTAACCCCCAGCCAACTACCTTGCGACCGCGTCCATCGATTGAGCGTGCGCCGCTTCTTTTCCATCCCGCTTTGCGACCGAGCCCCAAAATAGTACAGACGTGGTAATAAATCTGACCATATCAATGTGGTATGCGGGAATTGCTCGGCACATGTGCGCATTGATAGGACTAGTCGTTGTCTGAAAGAAAATTCGTCGACCTCCACCAGGTCGTTCGTTCCCAGATGAATAATCAGGATTGACGGGGGCGTTTCAGGTATATCTGTCAACAGCTGTGGTAAATCACTTAGGTGGGCGCCGCTTAGACCACGCCACATCACTTTCATTGGAAGATTTAAAGGACCTTCGGCCCCAAGCACAATGGAATCTCCCACTATCCATACTGGACCTATTAGGTAAATGACAGCAAATAACTGGGACTAAGATAAACGTTTAACTGGGAGTACTCAAGTGTTCTAGACGCCTGGCCAGGGAGAAATGGGCAGAGGACGGATATATGTATTGACCGCGTCCGAGCGCCAGCGACCCATATCACGAATGTTTGTTTTAGGGACCCCCATTTGATATGCCGCCGAGGCCGCCCCTATGCGCAAGGAATGACCTTTAATGTGGTCAGCCGGTATGTTATTAAATGCCAGTGCTTTCTTCAATACCCCGTTAAACTGATAGCGAGTAAGGGGGGTACAGTTAAAATGACAAAAATATGAACCTGCATGATTGGGGCGTACCCGAGCATATGTGAGCAGTGCTGACACGGGCCAGAGGAAAACATTATCGGACGGCTTTAGACATACGATTTGCGGTTCACCATGTTGATTATTCTTACTCTGCTTGAATGAAATGGTAACATGACATTGGGTATCGCGGTAAGAAAATTCTACATCCGAATCAGTAATCACTGAAGGTTGAGTGTGAAACCGAGAATTTGCCGTGAACTCCCCGATACGCATAAAACAAAAAAATGCACTTAAAAACGCGGCTGAAAACATTTTCGCCTCGTAGAGAGATGAACACACAAGGGGAAGCGACTGTACGATTTGATTTAGCATAGGCAAAGAAATGGGTTGGCGAGAATCGCGCGAGGGGCGTGTGCGACGGCACCCCTCGAGTAATTTGGAAACTAGAAAATCCTTAGTTGGGTCAGGCCAGCCTTGTAACCTGTGTTTATATCCAACTGCTGACACGTAAGTCGCAATTGTAGATGGGGAAATTGATTGTAATGACAGCCAAGCTATAAACTGTCGGATCTCATATGTCTTCGCGGGGCGCCCCTCTGATATCCTTTGTTGGCGAAACCGACAAAATGATGCCCAACCTGTTGCGTATGTTTTATGAGTACCTGGTGCTATTGAAGCGTCTAACAGCCGGCGCATGTCATCCTCTACCAGATCGCTGGAAGGTGAGGTAAGGGGGTTGGGAGTGGACTTGCTCGTGGGGCCAGTTCGCGGAAACGGGACATCTGGAAACGGGATAGAGAGTCGGCAATTTCATTGTGTACCCCCGGCACATGCACGGCTTTAAACACAATATTACACCTAAGACATTCAAGTACAAGAAGGCGCACCAGATGCATTATTCTTGGGCAGGGAGATGTTTGCTTGTTTATAATATGGACAACAGCCATGTTGTCAGTATTAAACCGCAGTTTTTGGTTTCGGAAACTCGACGCCCAGCCAAGGATAGCAACAACTATGGGAAATAGTTCGAGGAATGCAATGGATGGCGGGTTCGCTAATAAATCATCCGACCATCGACCTTGCATCCATTGACCGTCAAAATACACCCCAAAACCTATGCTACCGGACGCGTCCGTGTACAAAGCAAGTGTTTCATTATCTACCCAGTGCCTGCTAGAAAATGCCGATACGCCATTAAAATGCACAAGAAATTCTAACCACATGAGTAAATCAAGACGCGCCCCTTGAGAGATACGAACTTTGTGATGTGGCCGTTTCAAGCCTTTGGTGAGGTTGGTTAAACGCCGCAAAAAGGCACGACCCGGGGCAATAGCCCTGCACAAGAAATTGAGTGAACCCAATAGTGACTGCATTGACACAAGCGTGGCCTTTGTCTTACTCAAGAAAGCATGAATTTGACCACATGTTTTGGTAACTTTCTCCTGTGGGACTTTAACTTGGGCGCGAACAGTATCGATTTCCAAACCCAGATATTTAATTGTTTGCACTGGCCCTTCAGTTTTTTTGTGCGCTAAGGGGACGTTTAGCTTGGTACACATAGTTCGGAAAACATCTAATAACTCTGCACACGAGGAGGACGAGTTGCCCACGAACAAAAAATCATCTAGATAGTGAGTGACTAAAGATACATCAGCCATACGCTTAACTTGAAATTCCAAAAATGAACTAAACTTCTCGAAAAGCGAACAAGAAATGGCACAGCCCATTGGCATACATTTGTCAAAGTAAAAATGGTTGTCAAAGAAAAACCCCAGCAATTCATAATCAGCAGGTGAAACTGGCAACAAACGAAATGCAGACTTAATGTCGGCTTTCGCTAACCAAGCCGATTCCCCTACGGTCATAACCAAATCCACAGCCTCGTCAAACGAGGCATAATGAACTACACAATGTTCCCTGTCAATAAATTCATTGATTGAGTTACCGGCAGGGTAAGACAGGTGATGAATGAGTCGAAAGGTATTAGGCATACTCTTGGGGACTAAACCTATGGGGGAACATTGTAGATTAGAAAAGGGGCGGTTTTGATAGGGGCCTGCAATCCTGCCTAAACTGATTTCCTTGGCAAGTTTTTCTTTGACCACCATTGGGCGTTCTGACGCCGTAGCTAAACAATTTGAATCACGGGGCATACGGGGACCTGCATAACCCAACGAAAAACCATATTTAAAACCATTACTTAGTATGCGACAATCATCTGCAATTGGGTATTTTGTCAGCCAGTTATCTAACACTGTTTGGTTAATGGGCGTGGGGGGTAACAAACGGGGTTTTTGGTTTGCTCAAATCGAGTCATGGACGAGGGTTGACTGGTGCAGTATGGGCAGCGTTAGAACCCGCAGAATTGGTATGTGGTGTACTAAAATTCCCCCCTTTTACTGCATTGGTCATTGGAACTCTGGGTTGACGGGTCCTGGATTGTGTCTGCGCATGATACGCAAATGCGTTACGCGGTGCAGTGAAAGTTGAACCCACTGATGAGCATTGAGATGCTCCGTGGCCCGAGCGCATACATTTACTACATGTATGCGCGTATCTACATCGAGGAAATGTACAACCCTGGTTATTGTTAAAATTAAAGCAATGGCCGGTCCCGCGGCCGGTTTTGGACGCCGGGGCCCACACTTGTGTGTTACCTAACCGATTGCCCGATTGGTTAGTGGTTACCGGGACCGCAGCAACCGTCACCCAGAGTTCCATGTCAATTTCCCCCCATGAACGGGAGGGGTCAATCTCCATCTTTAACCTAAACTGCTCGTCATATGTTCGCCACCCGTAACCGGGGAACTGTGCTGACGCCATACGAATAATTTCACAGTATTTTAATAGCTGTGCATATCTCTGGGTGTGTTGGTCAAGATAAATGGACATAAATGTGTGAAAGGCAGATTGCCATATAGAGAAGGATTCGATGCGCCTACGCGATGGGCCGGGTTTCCTGAGGACCAGGTTGCCCCCTTCCATCCCGAAGGTTAAATTGGACTGATCTGTCCGCGAAAGTACGGCATGGGCTGTGTCGTTATAAAGTGGGGCCAAATCTATGTACTCCCCTGACCGAATTTTGTCTTTCGTGGATTGCGAGACATGAAACCCTAACGCTGCACACGATTTTCCTATTTGAAATAATGACACTGGGCGGACATCCGCCCCTAGCTGAATTGCACTGATTGGAATGGCAGTATGAGAATCGTTAACATTGTACTCACCCCCACCCCTTACTCCGCTAGTGCTAGTACTAGGACCCGCGAACGGATCAGTGTTATTGTTCATGTTGTTGTCATGGTGCAGCAGTTCATTTTCATCATGATGGCTGCGAGGAGGATGCACATCCACGACGGAGGTTGACGGCTGGGTCTCTGGGTGCAGAAAATCCGGATCTGAGACCGAGCTTGGGTTTCCTCGGGGTCGACCGCGGCCACGACGGGTTGGCGGCATAGGTTCCTGGTGTAGGGCAGGCACAGCTGCCCCGCGTCCGCTGCCTCTCGCAGACGGCTCCTGGTGCATGGCAGGCCCTGCCCCGCGTCCTCTTCCTCTCGCAGGCGGCACAGGTTCTTGGTGTAGGGCAGGCACAGCTGCCCCGCGTCCGCTGCCTCTCGCAGACGGCTCCTGGTGCAGGGGAGGCCCTGCCCCGCGTCCTCTTCCTTTCGCAGGTGGCTCCTGGTGTGGGGGAGGGACAGCAGCCCCCCGCCCTCTGCCCCTCACAGACGGTTGGCGCTTCCGATACTTCTTTGGCGGGGGCACGCCGTCTTCAACGGTATGTGGCAGAGCTGTGCGACCGGGTCGGCGGCTAGCTACGGCGTTCTTTCGGTACGGCATGTCCGAAGAGGTGGCAAGCAAATCTTCCACTCCTTGCTAAACGGAAGCTGGCGGGTTAGACGTGTACGAGGAGTTGTCGGATTATTGACAAGTGTTTCGTCCACAGGTGGTTTCGTCCGGTTGTACGAACGGAGAGTTGTCCGGTTTACAGGGCCTCGAAGTGGCGGAGAAGTTGGAAGTGAAGATAATAACAAAAAGTTTAAGAAGTTTTGGTCAACAATTTTTTTCTGAGTTGCTGATAGCTGCAACCAAATTGGCGGCCCGAATGCCTCGTGTTCTGGGTTAAATACCCAAATTCTTCGGACTGTCTTTTCTTCTCATTGGTCAAGGTAGGATATCTTCAGTTCTCCATTGGTCAATCTTACCTACCAGATATAACCTTATATGGTAAGGAATTTATTTTCCCCCTTCTTCTTGAGCAACCTTCTAAACGACCAAGCCACGTTTCTTAAAAGTTAAAATATACCCGTCCGAAGGGGGGGGGGGGGGGGGGGGGGGGCTATTATTGCTGGTCGTGCAATTTTTCAGAACGACCTTAGAAACGTTTTGCCTACGACGCCAAAAAGAGTTTAGACTTTATGTGCCCCAAGTATAACGTATTTTATCTTTTATGGATAACATTAATTTTTGTATGGATTTTCCCCCAATTTTTTGACCTATTTATTTATTTAACGTGAATTTCGTCCAAATTCGTTTTTGTGCTAACGTTTGCGCGCGCATGGAGATTCTACTGTTACGTCACTGATTTAAGCAAATTTTCCCGCTAGGTTAAGCGTGCCTTTTGCTGCGCTTACTGCTTACGGTCCCCATGAAATAGACGGAGGCTCGGTTAGCAGAAAATCGTGTGCTTAGCAGCGCTATGAAATTGGGCCCTGGTTTCAATTTTCGAATTTTAAATATATCAACCTTCGATTTGTACTTAGTCATTTAAACGAAAACAATTTAGGAAACCGTTTCAGGACTCGAACCCGGGATGTGGCGATCGGAAGTCCTGTACGTTGCCGATAGGCCACCGCCACTTCCGGATTCATTATTTACGAATTTAAAATATATCAACCTTCGATTTGTACCTAGTAATTTCAACGAAAACAATTTCCGAAACTGTTTCAGGATTCGAACACAGAGGTTGCGATCGAAAGTCCCGTACGTTACCGCTAGGCCATCGGCACTAGGGGTAAGGGGTTAATTAACCTTGCATTTTTGTTAAAATTGGCCAACAATTCTAGTTATTTTTAATTTTGTTTTAAAGGGGTTAACATCTTTTCTTAAAAATTAAAAATTGTAAATACAAATTTGTAAGGGGTTATTGCATTTTCGATAAAATTGGGGAACATTTTCTTGTTCTCACAAATTAAGAATTGTAAGGGATTAAGCTTGCATCAAAATTCAACAAAATTTGAAAAATTGGGTCACAATTTCATTTTTCCCACAAATTAAAAATTGTAAGGGGTTAATTGGGAAACATTTCAATTTTTCACAAATACAAAATTTTAAGAGGTTTTTAAAAAAACATTGAAAAATTCCTCTTTCTGATCAATTAAAAATTGTAAGGGGTTAACCTTGCATTTGTATTTAATTTGGTCAACATTTCATTTTTCTTAACAATTTAAAATTGTAAGGGGTGAACCTTTCTTTTTTAATGAAATTCTCCAAAATGTCATTTTTTTCACCAATTCAAAATTGCATTTTCAATAAAATTGGGCGATATTTCTTTTTCCTTACGTATTAAAGATTGTAAGGGGTTATAACCCTACATTTTTACAAAACCAAAATTGACTTTTCTCCAAACAAGGCAAAAATTCCTTTGAAGACAAGAGGAGCATCAATCAATATTCAGGAACTTAGTGAGAACGAGGTTTTAGATATTCCTTTCTTGTATAATCAACACATTATCGAGCTGTGACGTCAATTGGCTTATAGTAGGGTTGTAGTCGAGTCCCTGCAAGTCCGTTCACAAGTCCTTTCGTGAAGCCAGTCACAAGTCCCTTTATAAAGGCAGTCACAAGTAACTGGATAAACAATGACAAAGGAATGCTTTTGTCAAAGCTAATTTGAATAGCTTGTGATTTGAATTGGAACTGAAGGACTTGTGATGGACTTGCAGGGACTTAAAGGGACTTGCAGGGACTTGTGATGAACTCGACTACATCGTTGGCTTTTAGTATTCACTCTGTAGTCTTATCTCCGGTCAAAGATTAACCTGTTGATCTGTGTGCACAACGCCATAATGGATGAGTTATTGAGATCATCACTGTACTTGAAACACCGCTCTAATAAAAATAGCGAAAAATAACCAAAAAGTACTTTCAAACATTTGTAATACAACAGTTATTTCCTTTTCTTTATTGATATTTAGAAAAGACATTTTTAAATTCATCAAAAATCGAAGCTCGTCGCCACCAAAATTGTGCATTCATGACGCGGCAGGTTGCCATTTTACAAAAGGCTGGTTTCGGGCAAACATTACTGTGGCGGTTTTCAATTAAGGAGGCGGACTTCAGACCTAACATGTTCATGCATAATGTAATGTATGCAAGATTCGCCGCTAGCTCCCGCAGTTATGTGCCCATACCCCCCTTTTCAGCCGCACTTGTTTATTCTTTTAGGATTGTATAAGTTTTTAATAGCGTTATGTTGTATTCATTTTAGTGGGGCTTTGCATGCTATCCAGCATGGATAACATGCCACGCAATTATATATTTGTTTTCATTTCTCAAACTGAATCCATACTTCTTAAATCCATACTGTCTAACAAAAATTGTATATAATAATTAAAAACCAAAAGACGTGGCTTTAAGAAATATAATTTATTTCTTCATTCATTTTTGTTGTGAGTTTGGTTGTCTACTGGCGGATCTTAGGTGGGTTTCGTTACAATACTAACGCGGTCCTGCTTGAGTCGGTGGAACATGTGGCCGCTAGACGGCGTCCCACGGCGTCCCATAGACGGCATCGGCCCTGGAGTAGTTTATTCGATGACAAAACATATTGTTTCCATCTTAATCTGATATCTACTGAAACTGTAATTCCAAGAGCTTAAAGATCCAAAAACTTAATAAAATCATTATGATAATCAATCACACGATGACGTCATCATGACGTCACTTCAATTTATATCTTTAACACATCCCGATATACATGCATACCAAGTTTGAAGCCAATCGGAATTGTAATTCATTACAAATAGGGCCTCCAAATTTGCACCTTGATTTGGCATCACATGATACCCGATTACGTCATCGTGACAAAAAGGTTTGACACTTGGCGAAACAGCTCTTGTTTTCGTTAATTTGTGTTTCTTTTTGGGGGGTCTCGCTAGCTGAACCAAGTTCAGGAATAGCCTATTCAATCACTATTTGTGTATGTAGTATGTATGGGTTTGTATCCGCATTCAAATAGTGGACGTTGAACAATAGAGGACAATTGGGTCCACAATTGACATAAAGTCCATGATAAAATCATAGGGAGGCCTTCCAAAAACGTTCAAGTATAAACAAAAGAGAGACAGTAGGAGGTCCACGATGGAAGGTGCTCACACACATGGGTGTGTGGGTTTCTGAATTCGGTTCCATGTGGAGACCTGAACACAATGGGGACAATGGGGGTCAAAATGTCTCCACATGGTAATTTCTATAGATTAGTAGGTCTCCACACAAAAAATTGATGACATATTTGTTTATTTTAATAACATTTCTTAAAAACTAGGGTTAAGATGTGTGTTAGGGTTAGTGTTTGGATTATGGTATAATATAGGCTATATTGTATTGTATCATTTTCCAACGATTGCCGCCCGGCATAACGCGATAAATTCATTTGAAAATCTGAAAAATCATCACGGTTTTGAAACTTTATTGAATAAAACAACGTACACGACAGCTGTTTTTGAACTTTATTTTCACTTTATTGTATTTAGAAAATCAACTCTTTTTTTTGAAGCATCTAGTTGTAAATAATAATTTGTTATCACAAACTCATTTCCATTTCATATTATTACATTTAAACAATTTATTTTCTACACCATTTTCTAACTGTAGCACGTCTCTATCCAAAATAAATACATCTCGATTGCACATGAATTCTGTGAATATTTCCTAGGATAATTATTATTCTTTCCTGCATATATGGAGAGATATGTATTGTCCATTATGAACTTCCGCAGTTTTACGCGGAGAGCCAGTCGTCTGAACTTTCAACTAGAAAGTTAAAAATAGCAACTGGTTTTTCCCATGGAACTACAAATACAATTGGTTTTTCACCTCGAACGCTGCGCAATTGTTGCACAAATACACAGACAAATGGCGTCTGCGAAAGTAGGCCAATACCTTCAACTTGAATAAAGAGAATTTATGTGTTAATATTTTGTGCGACACAAACCTTTCATACCCTCGATGTTGAGTGAAGCAGTACTACTAATTTACTACATGTACTAGGCTTGATCACACCTTTAGCCGTTTAAAGTAGTTCTTGTGTTTACCTCGGGGTTTCTTGTGTTAAATCATTTGTGGCTGAAGGCCCCATCCACCTGGCGAATTAGTTTTGAAAAGTGAGTACATTGTACATGTTGAATAGATTCATGTAATTGATTTTTTTAATAAGTGAAATAGCTTAGTATTTTACAGTAAACATGCCTGATTTTGTAATAGGATGATTAGCTTTTGGGTGATTGTATTGTATGTACATGTACATGTACAATGCAGTCTGTTGGCTCTACCCATTTCCGGGTAAAAAACGTCACTTTCTCGGTCAAAAAAAAGTGTTATTTTGACCATGAAAATGATAGAAGCAAATATACTTTCATATTCAGTCTCCCGTGTGCACTATCTAGCCCTACAATAGGTTGATAAAGTCACTTCGGAATAACAAAAACACCTGTGACTCAAATTTATTTGATTATAATAATAACCCGATGCACTATAGACAATCGCCGTTTCCGCATACTATGCTCTCCTCATTTCCGGGTAAAAACTGAAACTTTCTCTGTAATTTTGCGACCGAAAAAACGTCGCTTTCTCAGTCAAAATGAACGAGAAAAATGTAATTTGTTTTACTTAGAAAGTGTCATTTTGACCATGAAAAGGATAGAGCAAATATATTCAGTCTGACATAATACCTAGCCCTACAAATAGGGCTGTATTTATTGGCTCTTTTTTGTCTATAATCTTGTTACAGGCGAGAAGACAAGTATGTTGGTAGAACAAACTCTGGGTCAGATTAATTGATCCTGTATCTGAACCTATATATATTTGCTCTACTCATTTCCGGGTAAAAATAGAAACTTTCTCGGTCATTTTGACCCAGAAAATGTCGCCTTTTCGGTCATATGATGAACGAGAAAAATGTCATTCGTTTTTACTCGGAAGGTCTTATTTTGATCATGGAAAAGATAGAGCATTTCTAAGTTTTTTATTTCCGTTTTTGTCGTTAAGATCATAATCACAATGGCGGAGGCTGCAGCCCGAACCGTGTTGGACACAATAAGCCAGGGGCACCTGGAATGTCCGATCTGCTGCTGTCGATTTAAGAATCCTAAGATGCTAGACTGTCTTCATAGCTTCTGCCTGAACTGTCTGGGAGAGATGGTGAGCAAAAAGACGACAGAGAGAGCGAAGATAACATGTCTAGTCTGCAGGAGAGAGACGGTCATTCCTGAGGAAGGAGTGCAGAGTCTGTCTTCTAGCTTCTTTCTTATATCTCTTGTCGATGAGATAAGCAAACAAGAGCAGTTATTAGAAAAGGTAACTACTACTTGTGCGACTTGTGAATCCTGCGAAGAAGGAAACGAGGCCGTGTCAAGATGCCTTGACTGCAAGGAGAACATCTGCAAGAAATGCCAAGAGGCACACCGACTCTTGAAGTCCATCAAAGACCATCGCATCATTCCAGCGGAAGACTTGGACAAACCGAGGGCTTCACCAACAGATGCTACTAAAACGACCACACCAAAATGTAGAAAACATAGTGATCAGGTTATATGTTTTCACTGTGAGACTTGTGATGCATTGATTTGCGCCATGTGTGTTGCAACTGAGCACCGAACAGCGGAACATAAGTTTATTGGTATCGGTGACGCCATCGAATCATTTCGTGAGGGTGTCAAGGACATATTGCAAAAGTTCCAGAAAAGCAAAGAGCAATTTGCATTAAACGAAGACTCCATCAAACATGCACGGAATAGATTGCAAACGAAACTGGCTCAGGCTTGCAGTGATATTTCTGCAAAAGCCGAGGCAGAAATTGCTAAAATCAGAAGCAAAGCAAAGGTAATCACCGAACAAGTCAACAAAATCTGTCAGGAGAGAGACAGCGAGAACGAAAAGGCGCTCATGCGCAACCGTGACCAGATAAAACGCGCAGATCAGATCGTCAAAGCCGTAAACGACTTGATGAGTCAAGTCGATGATTTCGAGCTCTTGGAACTCAAACCAAAGGTGATGCACAACTTGGAATTCCAGAAGGAGCTTAACTTCGAACCGGCAGAGGTGGCTCTTTCGTTTATTGGGGTCAAATGTCAAGATGTCGTCAGTGGAAAGGATCTTGGGAAGATATTGCTCAAAGAGAAGTGGCATGTGAAGGAAGAGTTCGGCAAGGAAGGAAACGGTGACGGGGAATTCCAGATGGCCAGCCGAGTTGCATGTTTTAGCAATGGGGACATTGCTGTGACAGACACAACACTGAATCGACTATCGATATTTACCTCCACTGGACGTTTTAAAACTTCGGCCGCTCAAAGCGGTCATCAGCTGGACGCTCCTTTGGGCATTGCTGTCACCTCAGACGATCTGCTTTTTGTTACGGACAAAAGGAAAGTGAAGGTTTTTGACGGCAATCTTCTGTTGATTCGCGAATTTACACCATCCAAGGAAGAAGCAAGTAAGTTAACCGCTATTGCGATTGACCCAGCTGAAGAACGACTAGCTGTGGCTGACTCGGGAAGGAAAGTTGTTTCTGTGCATTTGCTTGATGGCTTGTTAGTAGCAACCATTCCAAATGAAAACGTGACAGTTTATTTAGCGATGGATAACATGAAGCGCCTGTTTATTTCTAACTACGCAAATAAAACCCTCTCCTGCGTAGACCTCATGGGCAATGCGGTGTTCACTATCAAGACACTTGTGGACCAAAATTACGTGAATCCCACCGGGATCCTCTGTGACAGCGGTTACCTCAATGTAGCTGTACATCTTGGTAAAACAGGAACCTCCAAAATACAACAGTACGACCCAAATGGATCACTGGTAGAAACTGTAGCAGAAAAGCTGTACAATCCCATAGAAATGGCCTATACACCCACTGGCGACGTGGTTGTTGCAGATTTGCATTCCATCAAGATTTTGCAGCGGGTGTGAATCGCCTACGAGGCTCTGCTGCTTACTGAGCCAAACCACATCTGCTAAGGGCTCTATGCTCAAGCACCCCCCTCAGCCGAAAGGAAAGGTGAGCTGGGCCGGGGGAGTCGTCAGACCCCATCTTACCTGACTTTAATTTAAGGCCGTTTTCCAAATCTCAGCTTCGTCTCCGTCTTTGGCTTTATGCAGTTTGGCAATGGTGATGGAGCAGGAGATTAATTGATCGTACATACAACATATATTGGCATGGGGCTAATAATTAGGCTAAACCATAAAGTGCGTGCCGATATTTATCACTGAATCGGGAACCTAAACTCTCGGAGATTATTATCCTTGATGTGTGAGGTGCTGGCAACTGCTCAGACTCGTCTCGTGCCCGACCCAACCGATGTCTACAAACGAGTTGTCTCTCTGAATGTATAAGAGTAAAAAGCCCACTCTCAAAAAGAGTGAATCTCTTATAAAACCAATCCAACAAGAGTGAAATTGAGTTTTTCAGAGTGAAGGCAACTCCAAAAAAGTGAAAACCACTCCAAAAGAGTAATAATAATAATATATGTTGATTTAAAGAGCACTACACATGCGCCTCAGCACTCTGTACAATAATAAAAAAGTAAAAATTTCTTAAGAGACCACAACAAATCATTTAAATTACAATACGAGCTAAAAATAATTATTGAAATTAAATCATTATTCAAAGTACAAGCTAAAAAGGAACGTTTTTAATCCAGTTTTAAAATCGTCCACATTATGCAAGAATCGCAAGTTGTCCGGTAACCAATTCCATAGTAATGGAGCTGCAGTAGAGAAAGCCCGGGAACCATAATAGGCTGTCCTGCTCTTGACGGTTCTCAACAGGCGTTTGTGCCCTGAGCGAAGAACTCGCGGAGGAGCATACAAGGAGATCAACTCGGACAGATACGCCGGGCCTTGATTATTCAAAGTTTTAAAAACAATGAGCAAAATCTTAAACTTGACGCGTTCCGAAATTGGGAGCCAGTGGAGCTCACGAAGAATGGGTGTGATATGTACACACTTTTTTGAACGTGTCACAAGCCGAGCCGCAGCATTTTGAAGTAGCTGAAGTTTCGAGATCTGGGAAATTGGAAGTCCATACAGAAGGCTATTACAATAATCAAGGCGCGACGTAACAAATGCATGGACCAAACGCTCTGTGGTCTTAACATCCAGCAAAGCTCGAATTTTGCCTATGCGCCACAAAGCAAACGAAGCTGCCTTGCATATTTGTTTAACCTGTGCCTCCATGGAACCAAACTGGTCCAGTACCACACCCAAGTTTTTCACCACATCCGACACGGAGACATCCGCCCCACCGACTCTCAAACTGTGCAGCTTATCAACTCGTTTAAAGCGAGACGTAAAATGAATGACATCTGTTTTAGAATCATTCAAGACCAAGAAGTTAGCTTTCATCCACTCACGTATCTCGCGTATGCACAGTTCAAGAGAAGAAGAGACTGATGAGCCAGCGTCGCACGTGATGTACAACTGCGTGTCATCAGCATAAAACATACAGTTCAAATCATGGCGCTGAATGATCTCTTCGAGAGGCGATGTGTATAAGGCAAAAAGTATAGGCCCTAAGACCGAGCCCTGAGGAACACCACAAGAAAGAGGAGATAAACTAGACATGACAGAACCAACGGATACGCACTGTCTCCTCTCTGACAAATACGATCGGAACCACCGAAGGACGGTTCCTGAGATACCAAAACGGTACTCCAGCCCACGCAGAAGGACATCATGATCAAGTGTGTCAAATGCGGCAGACAGGTCTAGAAGGACCAGCACGACTTCTTTCTGGTTATCAAGGGAGATCATGATGTCATTGTGCACACGCAAGAGGGCCGTCTCGGTACTATGGTGCGCTCGATAGGCTGACTGCCATTTTGCGTATAGAGAATGTTGTGACAGGTGTTGATCCAGCTGAACCTTGACAACTTTTTCAAGGATTTTAGATACAAAAGACAGATTCGAAACGGGTCGATAATTTTTGAGAATATCTGGGTCCAAGTTTGTCTTTTTTAGTAGAGGCCGTATAATAGCAGTTTTAAATTCTGCTGGAACAACACCAGAAACAAGAGACATGTTTATTAAGCGTGTGATAAAAGGCAGAATTTGATCGAGGCATTGTTTCAGTAGCCTGGTTGGCAAAGGATCAAGAGTACATGACTTGGATGCAGAGTCGACAACCAAACGGCGTACCATCTCAAGCGGAACTATATCAAACTCCATTAGAAAGTTTTCGAAGGAGTCGCCTTGTGTCTCGTGATGCTGAGACGAACCAAAACCATCACGCAAGTCCATGATCTTTCTATTGAAGAACTCTAAGAATTGTTCTGGAATTGTAAATTGTAAATTCTCACTCTTCCGAGGAACCATATTGAAGAACAACTATTAAAAGAGCTGCCCTTCATAATTATGGCTCCTCGAAAGAGTGAACAGTTACTCTTTTGGAGTCGTTTTCCCTTTTTTAAAGCTGTTTTTTTTACTCTGAAAAAAGTAAATTTCACTTTTTTTGTGAGTGAACTTTTCACTTGTATACATTTAGAGAGTTTATCTGCGTTTAGGTTTCAGAACATCTAGGGGTACGATGCGGCGCCGCGTTGATTGCTTGATCGGAGCTGCTAAGTTTCCAGCATAGTGTAACACAACCAGGTACATGTATGTAAACACAATGTGCTTGAAATTCCTTTTTCTATAGTGCGAGCTGATTGTTCTTTTACCAGCCTATACCCAGCAGGATATGTGGCAGAGGGGTACCCCCTATTATTCCCATACTTTATACGCACTCAACACTATTGTAACCTAACCCATCCCCCCTTGAAACCTAAAAGGAATTCCTGAGATTCCGGGAACAAAATGGTCAACACAAAAGAGGAGGGGTTTTCTCTGCCACATGTCTTGCTTCATTATGTACCAGCCAACTGGCCCTTTTTTCTTTTTCTTATTCGCCTGGACTGGCCTAAATACACAATTGTTGCTTGTAACCATTAATAGGATTAACCCAATTGTTAAGCTAATTATATGCAAATTACTCGAACAATACAATTACCTGTAGATCTGCCTCACCTGACTTGGCTTTGTAGTCAACAGGGCTAGTCAGTATATAAACTGTGTCACAATGCTTATCATGAAGGACTTGTGACTGGGTGCTGTAGGAGAGACACGTGTGTGTATGTGTCGTGTGTGTATTTCGTCTTTGGTTGCCGGCCTTATGTGTCGTACATGTAAGTTTAATTTACATGCAGATATGTGCCCATGCCCCCTTTTCAGCCGCACTTGTTAATTTTTTTAGGATTTTATAAGTTTTTAGTAGCGTTAGGTTGTATTCATTTTAGTGGGGCTTTGCATGTTATCCAGCATAGATAACATGCCACGCAATTATATATTTGTTTTCATTTCTCAAACTGAATCGATACTGCTTAAATTCATACTGTCTAAAAGATTGTATATAATAATTAAAAAACCTAAAGACGTGGCTTTAAGAAATATAATGTATTTCTTCATTAATTGTTGTTGTGAGGTTGGTTGTCTACGGCGGATCCAAGTTGGGTTTCGTTGGAATACTAACGCGGTCCTGCTTGAGTCGGTGGAACATGTGGCCGCTAGACGGCATCCCACGGCGTCCCATAGACGACATCGGCACTGGAGTAGTTTATTCGACGACAAAACATATTCTTTCTATCTTAATCTGATATCTACTGAAACTGTAATTCCAAGAGCTTAAAGAAAAAAAAACTTTATAAAATCATTATGATAATCAATCACACGATGACGTCATTATGACCTCACCTCAATTTATATATTTAACACATCCCGATATACCTGCATACCAAGTTTGAACCCAATCGGACTTGTAATTCGTTAGAAAGAGAGCCTCCAAATTTGCACCTTGATTTGGCATCACATGATACCCGATTACGTCATCGTGACAAAAAGGTTTGACACTTGGCCAAACAGCTCTTGTTTTCATACATTTTTGTTTTTTTGTTGGGGGCTCGCTAGCTGAACCAAGTTCAGGAAAAGACTATGCAATCACTATTTCTGCATGTAGTATGTAGTATGTATGGGTTTGTATCCGCATTCAAATAGTAGACGATGAACAATAGAGGACAATAGGGTCCACAATTGACATAAAGTCTACGATTAAAAATCATGGGAGGCCTTCCAAAAACGTTCAAGTATAACAAAAGAGGGACAATAGGGGGTCCATGATGGAAGGCGCTCACACACACATGGGTGTGTGGGTCTCTGAATTCGGTACCATGTGGAGACCTAAACACAATGGGGACAATGGGAGTCAAAATGTCTACACAGGGTAATTTCTATAGATTAGTAGGTCGCCACAAAAAAAATCACGACATATTTTTTTTTATTTTAATAAAATTACTTAAAAACTAGGGTTAAGATGTGTGTTAGCGTTAGTGTTTGGATTAGGGTATAATATAGGCTATTATTGTATTGTATCATTTTCCAACGATTGCCGGCCGCCGTAACGCGATAAATTCATTTGAAAATCTGAAAAATCATCACGGTTTTGAAACTTTATTAAATAAAACAACGTACACGACAGATGTTTTTAAACTTTATTTTCACTTTATTGTATTTAAAAACCAACTCGTTTTTTGAAGCATTTAGTTAATAATAAATAATAATTTGTTATCACAAACTCATTTCAATTTCAGATTATTAAATTTAAACAAATTTTTCTACATCATTTTCTACCTGTAACTCGTCTCTTTTCAAAAGTGGAGAGGAAAGATGCTTTGCCATAAAAAGCTATTATCCAAATTAAATACACCTCGATTGCACATGAATTCTGTGAATATTTCCTAGGATAATTATTATTCTTTCCTGCATATATGGAGAGATATGTATTGTCCATTATGAACTTCCGCAGTTTTACGCGGAGAGCCAGTCGTCTGAACTTTCAACTAGAAAGTTAAAAATAGCAACTGGTTTTTCCCATGGAACTACAAATACAATTGGTTTTTCACCTCGAACGCTGCGCAATTGTTGCACAAATACACAGACAAATGGCGTCTGCGGAAGTAGGCCAATACCTTCAACTTGAATAAAGAGAATTTATGTGTTAATATTTTGTGCGACACAAACCTTTCATACCCTCGATGTTGAGTGAAGCAGTACTACTAATTTACTACATGTACTAGGCTTGATCACACCTTTAGCCGTTTAAAGTAGTTCTTGTGTTTACCTCGGGGTTTCTTGTGTTAAATCATTTGTGGCTAAAGGCCCCATCCAACTGGCGAATTAGTTTTGAAAAGTGAGTACATTGTACATGTTGAATAGATTCATGTAATTGATTTTTTATAAGTGAAATAGGTTAGTATTTGATAGTAAACATGCCTGATTTTGTAATAGGATGATTCGCTTTTGGGTGATTGTATTGTATGTACATGTACAATGCAGTCTGTTGGCTCTACCCATTTCCGGGTACAAAATGTCACTTTCTCGGTCAAAAAGAAGTGTTATTTTGATCATAAAAAGGATAGAAGCAAATATAATTTCATATTCAGTCTCCCGTGTGCACTCTAACCCTACAAATAGGTTGATAAAGTCACTTCGGAATAAAAAACACACCTGTGACTCAATAATAATAATAATAACCCGATTCACGTATTAAACTATTATGTATCAATCGCCGTTTCCGCATATGCTCTTCCCATTTTCGGGTAAAAATTGAAACTTTCTCGGTAATTTTGCGACCGAGAAAGTGTCGCTTTCTCAGTCAAAATGAACGAGACAAATGTCATTTTTTTTTTAGAAAGTGTCATTTTGACCATGAAAGGGATAGAGCAAATCAGGTTAACCTAGTGTACCTAGCCCTACAGATTGGCCTGTATTAATTAGCTCTCTTCTGTCGATCATCTTGTCGCCATTAATATACATGCGAGTAGACAAGTATGTTGGTAGAACAAACTCTTGGTCAGATTAATTGATCCTGAATCTAAACCTATTTCCTGGAAAAAATTGACACTTTCTCGGTCATTTTGACCGAGAAAATGTCGCCTTTTCGGTCATGATGAACCAGAAAATGTCATTTGTTTGTACTCGGAAGGTGTCATTTTGACCATGAAAAAGATAGAGCAAATATAACTTCATCAGTCTGACCTAGTGTGTACCTATAGCCCTACAAATAGGGCTTTATTTATTGCCTCTCTTAGTTTGTAACCATTATATGTGACAAGACAAGATAACATAATGGCAATAAAATAAGACACAAGACAAGAGCAAATGACAGCCCTGTTTGTAGCGTTAGTGGGCACCCTTCTCCATTTTACAGCTCCACGCTACTCCTCAATGTAAGCCCCTTCCTGTCGCACACTTTGAGAATCCCTAAGGTTTTTATTTCCGTTTTTGTCGTTATAATAGGATCATAATCACAATGGCGGAGGCTGCAGCCCGAACCGTGTTGGACACAATTAGCCAGGGGCACCTGGAATGTCCGATCTGCTGCTGTCGATTCAAGGACCCTAAGATGCTAGACTGTCTTCACAGCTTGTGCCTGAACTGTCTGGGAGAGATGGTGAGCAAACAGAACGCAGAGGCGGCGAAGATAACATGTCCAGTCTGCAGGAGAGAGACGGGCGTTCCTGAGGAAGGAGTGCAGAGTCTGTCTTCTAGCTTCTTTCTGATATCTCTTGTCGATGAGATAAGCAAACAAGAGCAGTTATTAGAAAAGGTAACTACTACTAGTGCGACTTGTGAATCCTGCAAAGAAGGAAACGAGGCCGTGTCAAGATGCCTTGACTGCAAGGATAACATCTGCAAGAAATGCCAAGAGGCACATGGATTTCTGAGGTACACCAAAGACCATCGCATCATTCCAGTAAATGACCTGGACAAATCGACGGCTTCACAAACAGATGTTACAAAGACTGTCACATCACCAAAATCATGTAGAAAACATAGTGATCACGACGTATGCTTTCACTGTGAGACTTGTGATGTGTTGATTTGCGCCATGTGTGCTGCAACTGAGCACCGAACAGCGGAACATAAGTTCATTGGTATCGGGGATGCCATCGAATCATTCTGTGAGAGTGTCAAGGACATATTGCAAAAGTTCCAGAAAAGCAAAGAGCAATTTGCATCAAACGAAGACTCCATCAAACATGCACGAAATAGATTGCAAACAAAACTGGCTCAGGCTTGCAGTGATATTTCCGCAAAAGCCGAGGCAGAAATTGCTAAAATCAGAAGCAAAGCAAAGGTAATCACCGAAAAAGTCAACAAAATCGGTCAGGAGAGAGACAGCGAGTACGAAAAGGCGCTCATGCGCAACCGTGACCAGATGGAACGCGCAGATCAGATCGTCTCGGCCGTAAACGACTTGATGAGTCAAGTCGATGATTTCGAGCTCTTGGAACTCAAACCGAAGGTGATGCACAACTTGGAATTCCAGAAGGAGCTCAAGTGCGAACCGGCAAAGGTGGATCTTTCGTTCATCGGGGTCAAATGTCAAGATGTCGTCAGTGAAAAGGATCTTGGGAAGATGTTGCTCAAAGAGAAGTGGCAGGTGAAGGAAGAGTTCGGGAAGGAAGGAAACGGTGACGGGGAATTCGAAGATGCCAGAGGTGTTGCATGTTTCAGCAACGGGGACATTGCTGTGACAGACATAAAGCTAAATCGCCTATCGCTATTTACCTCCACTGGACGTTTTAAAACTTCGGCCGCTCAAAGCGGTCATCAGCTGGACGCTCCGTGGGGCGTTGCTGTCACCTCAGATGATCTTCTTTTTGTCACGGACAAAAGGAAAGTGAAGGTTTTTGCCGAAAATCTTCAGTTGTTATTCGAATTCACACCCTCTACGGAAGAGGCAAGTCAGTTAACCGCTATTGCGCTAGACGCAGCTGGAGAACGACTAGCTGTGGCTGACTGGGGCAGGAAAGTTGTTTCTGTGCATTTGCTTAGTGGCTCGTTAGTAGCAACCATTCCAAATGGAAATGTGACACATTATTTAGCGATGGATAATATGGATCGCCTGTTAATTTCTAACTACGCAAACAATACCCTCTCCTGCGTAAACCTCAAGGGCAATGAGGTGTTCAGTATCAAGACACTTGTGGACCAAAAACCTGCGAGTCCCACCGGGATCCTTTGTGACAGTCGAGGTTACTTTAATGTAGCTGTTCATTACGGTGACAGGGGAAACTCAAAAATACAGCAGTACGACCCAAATGGATCACCGGTAGGAACTGTAGCCGAAAAGCTATACAATCCGCTAGAAATGGCCTATACACCCACTGGCGACATGGTTGTTGCAAGCATACATTCCGTCAAGATCTTGCAGCGGTAGGGAATTGCCTGCTAGGGCCCCGCTGCTTACTTGAACCAAACTACGTCTGCTACGGCCTCCATGCTCAAGTACCCCCTCGGCGGAAAGAAAAGGCGAACTGGGGGAGTCATTAGATGCAATCTTACCCTGCTTCAATTTAAGGCCGTCTTCCAAATCCCAGCTTCGTCTTCATCTTTGGCTTCGTTCATGCAGTTGATACATACAATAGCATGGGGCTAATTAAACTAACCATAAAGTGCGTGCCGATATTTATCACTGGATCGGGGGCCTAAACTGTCTTAGATTCTTATCCTTGATGTGTGAGGTGCTGGCAACCGCTCAGACTCGTCTCGTTCCCGACGCAGCCGATGTCTACAAACTAACTGCCTCTCTAAATGTAAAAAAGTAAAAAGCTCATTCTCAAAAAGAGTGAACCTCTAATAAAAACCACTCCAACCATAGTGACATTTTGTTTTTGAGAGTAAAGGCAACTCAAAAAAAGTGAAAACCACTTCAAAAGAGTAAATGTTCACTCTTCCAAGGAGCTATAAGAAGGAAAAATCTAAAATAGCTGTCCTTCATATGGCTCATCGAAAGAGTGAAAAGTTACTCTTCTGGAGTTGTTTTCCCTTTTTTGTGTGCGGTTTTTTACTCTGAAAAAGTAAATTTCACTTTTTTTGAGTGAACTGTTCACTTTTATATGAGAGAGTTGATCTGTGTTTAGGTTTCAACGCATCTAGAGGTATATGTACATGCGTCGCCGCGTTGATTGCTTGATCGGAGCTGCTCGTTCCCAGCATCTAACGCGGTCCTGCTGGAGTCGGTGGAACATGTAGCCGTCAGACGGCGCCCCACTCGTGCTCCGCGCTGCATCGGCCCTGGAGTAGTTTATTCGATGACAAAACATATTCCTTCCATCTTGATCTGATATCTTCTAAAACTGTACTTCCATGAGCTTAAAGATCCCAAAACCTAATAAAATCATAATAAATCACACGATGGGGTCATCATGACATCACCTCAATTTATATCTTTAACACATCCCGATATACCTGCATACCAAGTTTGAACCCAATCGGACTTGTAATTTATTAGAAAGAGCGCCTCCAAATTTGCACCTTGATTTGGCATCACAACGATACCCGATGATGTCATCGTGACAAAAAGGTTTGACACTTGGCGAAACAGCTTGTTTTCGTTAATTTGTGTTTCTTTTTGGGGGGTCTCGCTAGCTGAACCAAGTTCAAGAATAATTTTCAATCACTATTTGTGTATGTAGTATGCAGTATGTATGAGTTTGTATCCGCATTCAAATAGTGGACGTTGAACAATAGAGGACAATTGGGTCCACAATTGACATAAAGTCCATGATTGAAAATCGTAGGGAGGCCTTCCAAAAACGTTCAAGTATAAACAAAAGAGGGATAGTAGGGGGTCCACAACAGAAGGTGTTCACACACGGTTTCTGAATTCGGTACCATGTGGAGACCTAAACACAATGGGGACAATGGGAGTCAAAATGTCTCCACAGGGTAATTTCTATAAATTAGTAGGTCGCCACAAAAACAATCACGACATATTTTTTTTTATTTTAATAAAATTACTTAAAAACTAGGGTTAAGATGTATGTTAGTGTTTGGATTAAGGTATAATATAGGCTACCGGTATATTGTATTTTATTGTACTATTTTCCCACGATTGCCGGCCGGTGTAACGCGATAAATTCATTTGAAAATCTGAAAAATCATCACGGTTTTGAAACTTTATTAAATAAAACAACGTACACGACAGCTGTTTTTAAACTTTATATTAACTTGATTGTATTTAAAAATCAACTCGTTTTTTTGAAGCATCTAGTTGTAAATAATAATTTGTTATCACAAACTCATTTCAATTTCAGATTATTAAATTTAAACAAATTTGTCTACATCATTTTCCACCTGTAACACGTCTCTTTTCAAAAGTGGAGAGGGAAGATGCTTAAAAAAAGCCATAAAAAGCTATTATCCAAATTAAATACACCTCGATTGCACATGAATCCTGTGAATATTTCCTTGGATAATTATTATTCTTTCCTGCATATATAGAGAGATATGTATTGTCCATTATGAACTTCCGCAGTTTTACACGGAGAGCCAGTCGTCTGAACTTTCAACTAGAAAGTTAAAAATAGCAACTGGTTTTTCCCATGGAACTACAAATACAATTGGTTTTTCACCTCGAACGCTGCGCAATTGTTGCACAAATACACAGACAAATGGCGTCTGCGGAAGTAGGCAAATACCTTCAACTTGAATTAAAGGAATTTAGGCCTATTTGTTAATAATTATGTTGTGCGACACAAAATTGATCATCACCTCGATGTTGAGTGAAGCAGTACTAATAATTTTCTACCAGTACTACTACTAGGCTTGATCACCGGCATTTAGCCGTTGGAAGTAGTTTTACCATTCTTCCGCGGGATTTCTGGTGCTAATTAGTTGTGGCTGATGAAGACCCCATCCAACTGACGAATCAGTTTTGAATAGTGAGTACATTGTACATCAAGTTGAATAGATTCATGTAATTGATTTCTTTATTAAGTAAAACATGCCAGATATTCGTTAGAACGATTAGCTTTTGGGTGGTTGCATGTATATATTTGCTCTACCCATAAAAAATGTCATTTCTCAGTCAAAAAGAACAGTGTCATTTTGACCATGAAAATGAAAAGAATAGAAGCAAATATAATTTCAGATTCAGTCTCCCGTGTGCATTGTAGCCCTACAAATAGGTTGATCAAGTCACTTTAGAATAACAAAACCCACAACTATGACTCAGATTTATTTGATCATAACTAGAGGCCCGTAACTACACACAATCGCCATTTCCGCATGCTATGACCTCCCCATTTCCGGGTACAAATTGACACTTTCTCGGTCATTTTGCGAGCGAGAAAATGGTGCCTTCTCAGTCAAAATGAACGAGAAAAAGGTCATTTGTTTTTACTCGGAAGGTGTCATTTTGACTATGGAAAGGATAGAGCAAATATAAATTCCTCCGTCTGACCTAGTGTGTACCTAGCCCTACAAATAGGCAATATAATTTATTGGCTCTCTTTTCTCTATAATCTTGTAACCATTACAGGCGACAAGACAAGATAAGATAATGGCAACAAAATAAGACACAAGACAAGAGCCAATTACAGCTCTATTTGTAGGGTGAGTGTGCACCCTTCTTCAGTTTACAGCTCCATGCTACTACCATAAGCCCCTTCCTGTCGCACACTTTGAGAATCCCTAAGTTTTGTTGTTCTTTTTCGTCGTTAGGATCATAATCACGATGGCGAAGGCTGCAGCCCGAACAGTGTTGGACACTATTAGCCAGGGGCACCTGGAATGTCCGATCTGCTGCTGTCGATTCAAGGATCCTAAGATGTTAGACTGTCTCCATAGCTTCTGCCTGAACTGTCTGGGAGAGATGGTGAGCAAAGAGACGACAGAGAGGGCGAAGATAACATGTCCAGTCTGCAGAAGAGAGACGAACGTTACTGAGAAAGGAGTGCAGAGTCTGTCTTCTAGCTTCTTTCTGATATCTCTTGTCGATGAGATAAGCAAACAAGAGCAGTTATTAGAAAAGGTAACTACTTTTATTGCTACTTGTGAATCCTGCGAAGAAGGAAATCAGGCCGTGTCAAGATGCCTTGACTGCAAGGAAAACATCTGCAAGAAATGCAAAGAGGCGCACCGACGCTTGAAGTCAACTAAAGATCATCGCATCATTCCAGCGGAAGACTTGGACAAACCATGGGCTTCACCAACAGATGCTACTAAGACGGCCACACCAAAATGTAGAAAACATAGTGACCAGGTTATATGTTTTCACTGTGAGACTTGTGATGCATTGATTTGCGGCATGTGTGTTGCAACTGAGCACCGAACGGCGAAACATAAGTTAATTGGTATCGGTGACACCATAAAATCATTTCGTGTTAGTGTCAAGAACATATTGCAAAAGTTGCAGAAAAGCAAGAAGCAATTTGCATCAAACGAAGACTCTATCGAACATGCACGGAATAGATTGCAAACGAAACTGGCTCAGGCTTGCAATGATATTTCTGCAAAGGCGGAGGCAGAAATTGCTAATATCAAAAGCAAAGCAAAGGTAATCACCGAACAAGTCAACAAAATCGGTCAGGAAAGAGACAGCGAGTACGAAAAGGCGCTCATGCTCAACCGTGACCAGATGGAACGCGCAGATCAGATCGTCACAGCCGTAAACGACTTGATGAGTCAAGTCGATGATTTTGAGCTTTTGGAACTCAAACCAAAGGTGATGCACAACTTGGAATTCCAGAAGAAGCTCAAGTGCGAACCGGCAAAGGTGGATCTTTTGTTCATTGGGGTCAAATGTCAAGATGTCGTCAGTGAACAGGATCTTGGCAAGATATTGCTTAAAGAGAAGTGGCAGGTGAAGGAAGAAATCGGCAAGGAAGGAAACGGTGACGGGGAATTCCAAGTCGCCAGAGGTGTTGCATGTTTCAGCAACGGGGACATTGCTGTGACAGACATAAAGCTGAATCGACTATCGATATTTACCTCCACTGGACGTTTCAAAACTTCGGCCGCTCAAAGCGGTCTTCAGCTGGACGCTCCGTGGGGCGTTGCTGTCACCTCAGACGATATGCTTTTTGTTAGTGACAAAAAGAAAGTGAAGGTTTTTGACGACAATCTTCAGTTGATTCGCGAATTCACACCCTCTAAGGAAGAGGCAAGTAAGTTAACCGATATTGCGCTAGACGCAGCTGGAGAACGACTAGCTGTGGCTGATTGGGGCAGGAAAGTTGTTTCTGTGCATTTGCTTGATGGCTCGTTAGTAGCAACCATTCCAAATGAACATTTGATACATCATTTAGCGATGGATAACATGGAGCGCCTGTTGATTTCTAACTACGGAAATAAAACCCTCTCCTGCGTAGACCTCAAGGGCAATGAGGTGTTCAGTATCAAGACACTTGTGGACCAAAAACCTGCAAGTCCCACCGGGATCCTTTGTGACAGTCACGGTTACTTTTGTGTAATTGTTAATCAAAATGAAAGGGGAAAATCAAAAATACAACAGTACGACCCAAATGGATCACTGGTAGGAACTGTAGCCGAAAAGCTGTACAATCCGCTAGAAATGGCCTATACACCCACTGGCGACTTGGTTGTTGCAGACAGACATTCCATCAAGATCTTGCAGCGTATGTGAATTGCCTGCTAGGCACTGCTGCTTACTCGAACCAAACTACATCTGCTGTAGGGCCCGTGCACAAGTACCCCCTCATATCATACATCTTATCGGACTTCAATTTATGTGCCTGGTTCCTGGAAAATAAATTCATACACGGACATCACTTGACACCCAGTCCACAAACACTATAAGACTTGTCTGAAGAAAAAAAAGTTTCAGTAAATGCTTTGATATTTTCTGAGCTAAATTTGACTTTTTAGGATATGTTATTGATTACTAATATATGGCTGATAGGTCAAAGAAGAAAACAATTAGTGATGTCCGTGTATGGACTTATGTCCAGTTCTCGCTATAATATTTATAATGAAAAGGCAATTGTAAAAGACAGCGAATAAAGAAATCGGCCATCAGAAAGCAATAACATATCCTAAAAAGTCAAATTTAACTCCGAAAATATCAAAGCAATGTTTGTACACAAGGCTCATAGATTTGTTTTTACTCTTCTACAATTATAGGTATTTAGTTTTTCTAACAGTGCGCCTCGTTCGTAGATTCTAAAAAACACTTTTTTTCTGCAGTGGTATTTAGTTTAAGACATTAGCGAAGAAATTTAATCTCTGTAAACAAATGTGGTTCTCAAATTCATGACAATAAAATAACTTTGTGGTATGGTAACTTTGATTGCAGGGTGTAGTTGTTGTCGAGGTATACAGGGCGAGGCCAAAGAAAGTGACTGATTTAGATTTATATTCATGATCCTTTCATGTCATGATAAAGTCGCAGTTAGCCAGAAATGATTTCAATATTTGAATACGAAAGATCTATTAACCTACGTTTGCAAAAAATCTGAATTTTTGTGTGGAATTGTTAAAATAAATAACACATTATGATCAAAAACGTGATTTTTGTTTACTAAACAGCCAAAATTGACATACTACAAATTTTCTCAGTTCTGAATGGTCACTTGCTGCGTAATGAGATCAGTAAATTGTCTGTAAATAAACAACACTTTGTATGTGTTTAATGTTTATTTACACAAAATGTTGTATTTTAAGAAAGTGTTTTTGTAAATTTATATCCTCTTTGTATACATTAACGCTACACAACACGAAAACTATTATTCGTTGTAGGATATTTTCAAGGTCGCAGTACAGTTATTTTACATTCACAATTTGTTAAACTAAAATACGGCGATGGTTTGCTACTTTACATGTGAAAACCCCCGTTATTTAGCACAAAACTATACAGTGCACCTTGCCAGAATCGCAAGCCAGCCGGCAATCGTTGGAAATATCTTACTATTTTCAAACACTGTCTCCAATTTATACAATTCAGTGAGTCCTCATTTTATTTGCAATACTGTTACACATCCGTGAATGTGTGCCAGCCAACTAGAGTCTGGTTTCCTAACCTGATCAATCTCCAAGGTCTATAAATTGCTCTGTTTTGTTTGAATGAAGTCGGGGAACCAGACTGCAAAACAACATTAATGTTCTTTGTTTTCTAGCATCTATGGTCAGCCTCACGAGTATACGAACCCTCTAACCCATCCAATTTAGAAAATTACAGCAAAAGTAAATGGTGTATACTACCTTTAAGAGGTTATATTTCCGTAACGCGATAGATTCATTCATTCATTCATTTTTTACGGTTTTGAAAATTTAATAAATAAAACTACGTACACGACAGCTGTTTTTTAATCTTTATTTTAACATTATTGTATTTTGAAATCATTTAGAAAGGAAGGAAACGGTGACGGGGAATTCCAATTCGCCAGAGGTGTTGCATGTTTCAGCAACGGGGACATTGCTGTGATAGACAGAGAGCTGAATCGAATATCAATATTTACCTCTGCTGGACGTTTTAAAACTTCGGCCGCTCAAAGCGGTCATCAGCTGGTGGCTCCTCGGGGCATTGCTGTCACCTCGGATGATCTGCTTTTTGTCACGGACAAAAAAAAGTGAAGGTTTTTGACGGCAATCTTCAGTTGATTCGCGAATTCACACCATCTAAGAAAAAGGCAAGTCAGTTAACCGCTATTGCGCTAGACGCAGCTGGAGAACGACTAGCGGTGGCTGACTTTGGCAGGAAAGTTGTTTCTGTGCATTTGCTTGATGGCTCGTTAGTAGCAACCATTCCAAATGAAAATGTGACATTTTATTTAGCGATGGATAATATGGAGCGCCTGTTCATTTCTAACTACGAAAATAAAACCCTCTCCTGCGTAGACCTCAAGGGCAATGAGGTGTTTAGTATCAATACACTTGTGGACACAAAATCGGCGAGTCCAACTGGGATCTTTTTTGACAGTCACGGCTACTTTAATGTTGCTGTTCATCTCGGTGACAGGGGAACTGCAACAATACAGCAGTACGACCCAAATGGATTAATGGTAGGAACTGTATCCGAAAAGCTGTACAATCCGATACAAATGGCCTATACATCTACTGGCGATGTGGTTGTTGCAGACAGACATTCCATCAAGATCTTGCAACGGATGTGAATTGCCTACGAGGCTCTACTACTTACTTGATTCAGAGCCAACCACATCTGCTATGGGCTCTATGCTCAAGTACCCCATCAGAGGAAAGAAAAGGCGAGCTGGGGGAGTCATTAGACGACTTCAATTGAAGGCCGTTTTCCCAATCTCAGCTTCGTCACCGTCTGTGGCTTTGTTTAGCAGTTTGGCAATGGTGATGGAGCCGGAGATTAATTAGGCTAACCTAAAAGTGCGTGCTGAGATTTATCACTGAGTCGGGGGCCAAAAATCTCAGAAATTATTATCCTTGATGTGTGAGGTGCTGGCAACCGCTTAGACTCGATCGTCTCGTTCCCGTAGAGTGAAATTGAGTTTTTCAAAGTGAAGGCAACTCCCAAAAAGTAAAAACCACTCAAAAAGAGTAAATGTTCACTCTTCCGAGGAACCTTATAAAGGACAACTATAAAAGAGCTGTCCTTCATATGGCTCCCGGAAAGAGTAAGCAGTTACACTTCTGGAGTGGTTTTCCCTTTTTGCTGTTTTTTACTTTGAAAAGTAAATTTCATTACTTTTTTTGTTAGTGAACCGTTCATTTTTATACATTTAGAGAGTTGATCTGTGTTTAGGTTTCAGCACATCCAGGGGGACATGCGGCGCCGCGTTGATTGTTTGATCGGAGCTGCTAAGTTCCCAGCATACTAATAACTCGGTCCTGCTTGAGTCGGTGGCACATGTGGACATCATACGGCGCCTCGCTCGTGCTGCGCGCTGCATCGGCCCTGGAGTAGTTTATTCGACGACAAAACATGTTCCTTATAACTTGATCTGATGTCTACTGAAACTGTACTTCCAAGAGCTTAAAGATCCCAAAACCTAATAAAATCATAGTAAATCACATGATGTGACATCACATGACTACCGATGACGTCATCGCGACAAAAAGGATCGATATTTGGCGAAACAGCTCTTGTTTTTCGTTGATTCTATATTTTTGGCTCGCTAGTTGAACCAAGTTCAGAACTGAAGAAACTACAAAATAACTATTTATGTATGTAGTATGTAGTATGCATGAGTTTGTATCCGCATTCAAATAGTTTACGTAGAACAATAGAGGACAATTGACATAAAGTCCACGATTATATATTTGTGTACAAAACCTATGGAAGGCCTTCCAAAAGTACTACAAACAAAAGAGGGACAATAGGGGGTCCATGATAAAAGGTGTTTACACACACGGGTGTGTAGGTTTCTAAATTGGGTACCCTGTCGAGACCTAAACACCATGGGGATAATGGGAGTCGGGTCTCCACAGGGTAATTTCTATAGATTAGTAGGTCTTCAAAAGAAATTTCAGAAAACGGGTTGAGATGTGGGTTAGTGTTTGGGTTAGGGTTATGGTATAATATAGGGTATATAATTGTATTGTATATCACTTTCCAACGAGTGAAAGCTCTTAGTGCCTCGTATACGACAAATTAAATACCCAGCACGATAGAGGAGACTCCCTCTTGCCCCTATGCCATACACACTCGGCTATATGCCATATACACTGTTTAAACACTGTTTAAACAGTCGTTTATACAAGGACAACAACCCGGTTTGTTCACGTGTCCTGCTTAAACAGCAGACAACATTTGTTTAAGCAGGGCACTTGGACAACCGAGGTTGTTAAACAAGTTTAACCAACAGCATTTTAACAGTGTATTGCTACCTGACACATGCCTCAGATACCTGAAAAGAATTCCTGAGATTCCGAGAACAACCATCCTCAACGTTTTATCCTTGTGGAGACATCTCTTTGGTCTCGTTTTCAAAATGGTTAGAAAGTCGAGCACCTTTTTCAAAATGCTTCTATTTCAACCACAATTGAATTCCTAGGTTGAATTTTTAACAAAATATACCCTATATTATACCCTAACCCAAACACTAACCCTAACCCACATCCTAACCCTATTTTTGGGAAGTTTGAGTAAACTTCAAAAATATATTTCGTGAAAATTCTTGTGGAGACCTATTCATCTATAGAAATTACATTGGGGATACCTTTTGACTCCCGTTGTCCAAATTGTATTGATTAATTGTGCCCCCATTATATTCGGTTTTAGTTAAACAAAAACGAAATTGGGATTGTAATTGCCATGTCTGGTGTTATTTGGAGCGGTTGCTATACAGTGTTGATGCTGACATTCTCGAGAGATGTTTTGATTTATTTCAGTTTATTATCTTTGTGTAATTATATTTGTGTAACTCTTACCTGAAATACAAGTGAATCGGTCACTATAAACAATTGAACATGGTGTACCCTAGTGTAACATGTGTTATGTTGGAACATATTTTTCAACATATCCCTTGTAATTGATATGCAATAACTATATGAAAACATGTATGGCTCCATTTTGTGGTCATGTAATAGTAAGCCAAGGTTTATACAATACATCTTGCAACATTACAAAAAGATGTAAAAGAAATGCGTTGTACTTGTTACATCTGATGAGACCTAAATATTTTATTAAATATCAAATATGAAAACCAATGTTTGAATGGTACAAAACTTTTCCAAATCTGTCCAACCTCCAAGACAAACATCAGGAATGAATAGTCAAATAATGTAGTTGATATATGGCATGTAACTAGAAATATACCAAAATGTCACAATTTGTATCTCAACTTCATGGAATGATCCATTTGGAAATAAAGTTTCAATTTTATTTGATATTATTTTGTAGAAACATCCAGTTGTAAAAAATAATTGTTTATTACCAAACTGATTTCAATTTCAAATTATTAAATTTAAACATATTTTCCACCCTTTAATACCCGTAACACGTTTCTTTTCAAAAGTGGGGAGGAGAGATGCTTTGCCATGAAAAGCTACTTTATCCAAAATAAATACACCTCGATTGCAAATAAATTATGTGAATATTTCACAGGATAATATTCTTTCCTGCGAATGGAGACATGTGTAATGTCCATTATGAACTTCCGTAGCCTTCCGCCAAAGGCCTGCACGCGCGCACATTGTCTTCTGAAAGACAGGGGCCTAGAGGGCGCGCGCTGCCCTTCATTGGCGCGAGTTATAGTAACAGGTTTTTCCCACAGTGAGTAAATTGTGCTGCACGCAATGCCTCCTCATCAAATACTGCGCAATTGTTGAACAAATACATGTACATGTACACAGGATGCTGCGGTAGTCGATACGTACCTTGTTTCGATAAGTACAACTATACACAAGTGGTCACCTTTCGCCGCTCGAAAGTATACCGGCGGTACCTGGACCGGTGGTTATGGAAGGCCATTCTTGTGTTTTACTCGCACCGAAAATTTTGTTGAAGACCACATCCAACTGACGAATCAGTTTTAAAAAGTGAGTACATTGTAGTTGTAGTACAATACATATAAATCATGTTACATGTACATGTAATACACATTACATGTTGCACACATTCAATGTGATTGGGTGTTGCTTGAATCATGCCTGATTCGTAAGATAAAGGAACGATTAGCTTTTGTAGTCTGTAATAGGACACAATAATTGATTCTGAATCTGAACCAAGTTGCCCTGTTCATTTCCGTGTAAAAAAGGACACTTTTTCCGGTCAAAATTTTGTCGAAAATGTCACTTTCCCAATCAAAATGACATTTTTGTTGACTCGGAAAAGTGTCGTTTTGACCATGAAGCCCAGATAAAGCAAATATCACTCTGACCTATAGTGATGGTCGGTTACACCCCTACATTCTGCCGCCCCTACGTTCCGCCGCCCCTACGTTCCGCCGCCCCTACGTTCCGCCGCCCCCCACATTCTGACGCCCCCCACGTTCCGATGCCCCCCACGTTCCGACGCCCCCCACGTTCCGCTGCCCCCCACGATCCGGCGCCCCCACGTTCCGACGCCCCCCACGTTCTGACGCCCCCACGTTCCGACGCCCCCCACGTTCCGACGCCCCCCACGTTCCGACGCCCCCCACGTTCCGACGCCCCCCACGTTCCGACGACCCCCACGTTCCGACGACCCCCACGTTCTGACGACCCCCACGTTTCGACGACCCCCACGTTTCGACGACCCCCACGTTTCGACGACCCCCACGTTCCGACGACCCCCACGTTCCGACGACCCCCACGTTCCGACGACCCGCACGTTCCGACTACTCGGCCTTTGTTCCAACTACTCGACCTATGATTCTGACACCCGTGCGTTCCGACACCCCTGCGTTCTGACACCCCAAAATGTATGTTACCACATGGAATTGAGTCACTAATGCAGCAGGCTAGCAAATATATATGCGGGTATTTGGAACATAGTGTCGGAACATAGGTTTAGTAGTGAGAACATAGGGTTTTCTGAACATAGAGCAGTCACTGTAATGGCTATAGTGCACCTTACCCTAAATTTATGCAGGTACAGTCCTATTTGTAGGGTTGGTGTGCACCCTCCACAGTGGAATTAAGACCCAGACATCAGGTCCGAAATTCTTTTTGAGATTCAGTTACAAAACATTGACTGGAGTCCCAAAAGCAAGTTTTTATTATATAATTGTTATGGGAGATATTACAGTTATGTTAAAAATGACACTGAGTAAAAAAATAGAAAAATATTTACATCTTGTTCAAATATCTGCCAAGGTAAATGAAACATGAATAAGATTAAAACTGCTACAAACTGCTTACTGGCTGGAATGGCCTGAAATATACAAATCAAATAAGTTAAGAGGGCCTAATATTTTGATCTCAACAAGATCTTCTTCAGAGACAAAATGGCTGTGTACAAGATACAAACATACATGTATATAGGGCATGATATATGATACACATCATGGTTGGCAAAAGAAACACAATGGAAAAAGCACAGAGTCCAGTGGAACAATCAACAAAAGGAGGGATTAAAGGGTAAGGCTGAGGGATTAAAGGGTAAGGTAAGCGTGGGTAGGATCAAAGACAGTCCAAGGGTGTAAAGGGGTGTGAATTTGGGTGGGGAACAAAAACAGAAGGGGTAAAACCACAAGGAAGGAGGTCCAGGGTAAAGATCAAAGGGAAGAACTAATAAAAGAGTATGACTAGAAGTAATTGGGGGGGGGGGGGGGGTGAAAATAGACAGGGAAAATCGGAGGAGTGAGAACCAACAAAAACAAATAAATAAATCTGAACCAGATGACAAATAGGAGAAAACAAAATGAAGTTAATCATTTCCTAGTTAGATATTGAGCCTATGTTGTTGAATAGTTCGAAGACGATTCTGATGGCCAAGTGATTCTTTGCCCTGTAGAATCATATTAGAAATACAATGGTTAGGCTGGTTGAAGTGATGACCGACGGGTATCATGTTTCTTGGTGTTGATAGTAGATTTGTTATGGCATTTTTGGTCTCTCGTTTGGTCTCCTTTGGTAAACGAAACTTCGTTTAACCCTAACCCCCTTGGCTCTCACAGGAGAAAGTAAACCAAACCATTAATTCTTTTCGTACATTGCGTTATGGGGACAATCCATAGGGTTTGTGTGTAAAGTGAAATATGTCTAATCTCAAAATCAGTCAGAACACTCTAAAATTATAAAATGTTCAGCATCACCCTAATTTGTCCTCTTCTACATGAACTTCCACAACTTCACACAGGTACTTATTGGTACACTCTACTAAACCTAACGGTACTAAACCTGCCAAACTCTTGAAGTTTGATTGACTTGTTACAGATGAGTCAATATGTATTGTTCAGTATGGGATCAGTACAGTGATGACTGTCCAGCGATATATATGTGCTACGAGTGGGGACATACAGAGGGGTACATGTTATACACAATCAGTTTACCAGAAACAAGCTGTGCCGTGAACAGCCGTGGGTCACCCACTATAATAAATGCTTGTGCATCCCCCCAAACTCCAACATTTGTACAAGTCTCATTCATTTCTGTCCTGAACCTGACTGAATTTAACAGGGTCGATCTCCCTAGCTTTTTGGTACTGAGTCAAACAAAGCCCAACAACAAGTTGCTATGATTTGGTACCAGACCTGCCAAAATCTAGCAAAACCTGCAGTTGGAGTTTGATGGGTTTGGGTATATTGCTTTTAATATACCCATTTTACAACCCTTCTAATGGTGTAAAGTATGATATGGACTAAGGAATGGATGATACTTTATCAACAAATTGAAAACATCGACTAACATGGTACAAAATGCATTAGTTTTTAAACATTTACGGTTTCACATTTTAACGAGTACCTCCTAGTACCTACGGTAAAATGTCATAAATTTGTAATATATCGAAAGACTAAAAATCCTTGTCATTATTAAATGTCGGTAAATTAGCGAAGATATCCCTTTTGCCCGTAAAAGTCGAATTTGTGGTAAGGGTGTTTTCAACAAAAATATTGTCCAGCGCGCCAAATAGCGCCCTCTGTTGATAGGCATAGTCAGCGCGCGATTAAGCAATGCAACGTATATTCCTACCAAGTGGTTTGTACGACGTCATTCATTTGCAACGCAGGTGAATTACCGTATGCCTTTATAAGCGCATGCCTTTATAAGCGCATCGAATATAGAGTGGTTGTTGAAACTCTCTGAAAAAGCAATACCTGTAAAACAAACTAGGTTAAACAAAATTAAGACGATCGACACGAGCATTTAACTTTATTACGACAGCGTTCAGAGCCAAACAAAAAGTAAACACCATTTCAACCAGCCAGACGCGTTTTCCCCCAGGGATACTTTCAATGACTGCTTTTATTTATCATAATGTCCAGCCAGGGACTGACAACGATGTGAATCGGGCATCTGAATGACTTTAATGTAAACATTATTATTATTATTTCCCGATGTGTGACCTCTCTGAAACCAATCCGTGGACGGTGGCCGGTTCCCTATTGACAAAGACTCCTCCATTGTGAACGGTCTCGCTTTTATTTTATTTCTGTTCCATTGCCAATGGTTTTAACACTGAGATTGAACAGTGAAGCACGCCACCCTCTAATGAGGTGATCTGGAATAAATACCTAAAGAGAAGATAGGTTGGCCTCAACAAGAGGCCGGAGCGGCTTTAGCTAGATAAATTATAACGGACTACATAAGCAACAGATGGTTAGTATTAAATGCACAAATTGTCACAAGAGGGCGCTATGCAGAAAAAAGCGCCCTCTTTCAAATGTATTTTTTTGTTTTTGTCAATTACGGTGTGTAACGTTTTTAGAAAACTTTCAACCTTGTTTTCCGTACCCAGCGATTATGTTTAAACATACTTGATATTGTTTTTATTTTTGATTTTTGACTGTTCATTGTCCTGAAATTCACTGATGTCTGGGTCACATAATGGTTTTAAACCACTGTGCCCTCCATTTTACAGCTTCATGCCCCTCCTCAACATAACCATCCTGACACAGTATTCCTGAATGTAATAGTCGAAACGGATTTTGTTTCTTTCTTTTTCCTGAAGTATACACTTCATGATCACAATGGCGGAGGCTGCAGCCCGAACCGTGTTGGACACAATTAGCCAGGGACACCTGGAATGTCCGATCTGCTGCTGCCGATTCAAGGATCCTAAGATGCTAGACTGTCTTCATAGCTTCTGCCTGAACTGTCTGGGAGAGATGGTGAGCAAAGAGACGACAGAGAGGGCGAAGATAACATGTCCAGTCTGCAGGAGAGAGACGGACGTTCCTGAAGGAGTACAGAATCTGTCTTCCAGCTTCTTTCTGATATCTCTTGTCGATGAGCAGTTATTAGGAAAGACGACTTGTGAATCATGTGAAGAAGGAAATGAGGCCGTGTCGAGATGCCTTGACTGCAAGGAGAACATCTGCAAGAAATGCCAAGAGGCACACCAATTTCTGAGGTTCACCAAAGACCATTGCATCATTCCAACAGATGACGTAGACAAATCGGCCACTACACCAACAGATGTTATCAAGACTGTCACATCACCAAAATCATGTAGAAAACATAGTGATCACGCCGTATGCTTTCACTGTGAGACTTGTGATGTGTTGATTTGTGCCATGTGTGTTGCAACTGAGCACCGAACAGCGGAACATAAGTTCATTGGTATCGGTGATACCATCAAATCATTCCGTGGGAGTGTCAAGAACATATTGCAAAAGTTCCAAAAAAGCAAAGAGCACTTTGCATCAAACAAAGACTCCATTAAACATGCACGGAATAGATTAAAAACGAAACTGGCTCAGGCTTGTAGTGATATTTCTGAAAAAGCCGAGGCAGAAATAGCTAAAATCAGAAGCAAAGCAAAGGTAATCACTGAACAAGTCGACAAAATCGGCCAGGAGAGAGACAGCGAGTACGAAAAGGCGCTCATGCGCAACCGTGACCAGATAAAACGCGCAGATCAGATCGTCACGGCCGTAAACGACTTGATGAGTCAAGTCGATGATTTCGAGCTTTTGGAACTCAAACCAAAGGTGATGCACAATTTAGAATTTCAGAAGGAGCTCAAGTGTGAACCGGCAAAGGTGGATCTTTCGTTCATTGGGGTCAAATGTCAAGATGTAGTCAGTGAACAGGATCTTGGCAAGATATTGCTTAAAGAGAAGTGGCAGGTGAAGGAAGAAATCGGCAAGGAAGGAAACGGTGACGGGGAATTCCAAGTCGCCAGAGGTGTTGCATGTTTCAGCAACGGGGACATTGCTGTGACAGACATAAAGCTGAATCGACTATCGATATTTACCTCCACTGGACGTTTCAAAACTTCGGCCGCTCAAAGCGGTCATCAGCTGGACGCTCCTTGGGCATTGCTATCACCTCAGATGATCTGCTTTTTGTCACGGACAAAAATAAAGTGAAAGTTTTTGACGGCAATCTTCAGTTGATTCGCGAATTCACACCATCTAAGAAAGAGGCAAGTCAGTTAACCGCTATTGCGCTAGATGCAGCCGGAGAACGACTAGCTGTGGCTGATTGGGGCAGGAAAGTTGTTTCTGTGCATTTGCTTGATGGCTCGTTAATAGCAACCATTCCAAATGAAAATGTGACATTTTATTTAGCGATGGATAATATGGAGCGCCTGTTCATTTCTAACTACGAAAATAAAACCCTCTCCTGCGTAGACCTCAAGGGCAATGAGGTTTTCGGTATCAAGACACTTGTGGACAAAAATCCTGTGAATCCTGCTGGGATCTTTTGTGACAGTCACGGCTACTGTAATGTAGTTGTTCATCAAGCTGAAAGGGGAACCATGAAAATACAACAGTACGACCCAAATTGATCACTGGTAGGAACTGTCGCAGAAAAGCTGGATAATCCACTAGGAATGGCCTATACACCCACTGGCGACGTGGTTGTTGCAGATGTACATTCCATCAAAATCTTGCAGCGGATGTGAATTGCCTACGAGGCCCTGCTGCTTACTTCAACCAAACTATATCTGCTATGGGCTCCGTGTACAAGTACCCCCCTTAGCGGAAAGAAAAAGCAAGGTGGGGGAATCAATATTGACGCCATCATATCTGACTACAATTTAAGTGGCTGGTTCTTAGGCAAATAATTCCATACACGAATCTTACTTGACACTATGTGACTTGTCTGAAAAAAATTATGTTTTCTCAGTAAATGCTTTTATATTTCCGTGAGATTTCCGTGTATGGAAATCTTTCCAGTTACCGCTCTGATATTCCTAAAGAAAAGACAATTGAGAGAGACAACAAACAAAGCAATCGGCCATCAGAAAGCAATAACATAACCTAAAAAGTCAAAATTTACACAAGGCTCATAGACATTTTTTACTCTCCCACAATTACAGGTATTTAGTTTTTCTAATAGTGCGCCTCGTTCGTAGATTAAAAAAAAAACTGTTTGTTTTTTTGCTGCAGTGGTATTTAGTTTAGAACATTGCTGAAGAAATGTCACCTCTGTAAAAATGTGGCTCTCAAATTGATGACAATAAAAGAACATTGTGGTATGGTAACTTTAAATGCAGTAGTTGTTGTTGAGGTACAGGGCGAGGTCAAAAAAGTGACTGATTTTGATGTATATTCATGATCTTTTCAAGTCAGTTTGCCAGAAATGATTTCAATGTTTGAATACAAAAGATCTAATACGATTATTAACCTATTTTTGCAAGAAATCTGACCACCACAATGTAACATACTACACATTTTATTTACCTCAGTTCTAAATAGTCAGTTGCTGCGTATTGAGACCAGTAGATTATGTGTAAATAAACAACACTTTGTATGTGTTTGATGTATATTTACACAAAATGTTGTATTTTGGGAAAGTGTTTTTGTAAATGTATATTATCTGTATAAATTAACACTACAACACGAAAACTTTATGGATTCGTGATGATATTTTCCAGCTCACATTACCGTAATTTTACATCCAAAGTACGTTAAACTAAAATACGGCGATGGTTTGTTATTTTACAGGTGAACATTATTTTACCTAAATAAATACAGGGTACCTTGCCAGAATCGCTATGAGCATTACTCTTCTCAATCATTGGATTTATGGACCACAGGCTGGTTGCCTATTTGTACAAGTGTTTTTACTTTCATGAGTCGTCAAAAAGATTTTCGGAAGTGAGAGGTCGATTTTTTGCTCGATATTTCTCTTTAACGTAATGCAATTGTTCAGTTTCAACAAATTGTAATACTATGTGTATCGTAACAAATTTACAAAGGCCTTTTCAAAGAAGGACTGTCTTAAAGAAATAAATACCTAAATATTTTTATTAAATATCTAATTACTCTGGAAACCAATGTTTGAATGGTACAAGACTTGCCCAAATCTGTCCAACATCCAAGATAAACGGGAATAAATAGTCAAATAATTTAGTTAATATATGGCATGAAACAAAAAATATACAAAAATGTCACACTTTGTATCTCAACTTCATGGAATGATCCATTTGGAAATAAACTTTAAATTTTATTATTAGATATTATTTTTCAGAAACATCCTGCAGTTGTAAACAATAATTGTTTATTACCAAACTGATTTCAATTTCAGATTATTAATTTAAACATATTTTCCACCCTTTAATACCCCTGGGAAGGAGAGATGCTTTGCCATGAAAAGCTATTATTCAAAATAAATACACCTCGATTGCAAATCAATTATGTGAATATTTCACAGGTTAATATTCTTTCCTGCGAATGGAGACATATGTAATGTCCATTATTAACTTCCGTAGCTTTACCCCGAAGGCCTGCACGCGCACATTGTCTTCTGAAAGACAGGGGTCTAGAGGGCGCGCGCTGCTCTTCATTGGCGTGAGTTAAATATAGTAACAGGTTTTCCCCACAGTGAGTAAAATGTGCTGCACGCAATGCCTCCTCATCAAATACTGCGCAGTTGTTGAACAAATACATGTACATGTACATGTACACAGGATGCTGTGGTAGTTGTTTCGATAAGTACAACTACACGTGATCACCTTTCGCCGCTCGAAAGTATACCGGCGGTACCTGGACCGGTGGAAGGCCATTCTTGTGTTTACACGCACCGAAAATGTGGTTGAAGACCCCATCCAACTGACCAATCAGTTTTAAAAAGTGAGTACATTGTAATTGTACGTGTAGTACAATACATATGAATCGTGTTACACGTACATGTAATACACATTACATGTTGCACAGATTCAATGTGATTGGGTGTTGCTTGAATCATGCCTGATTCGTAAGATAAAGGAACGATTAGCTTAAATTGTAGTCTGTTAATAGGACACAATAATTGATCCTGAATCTGAACCAAGTTGCTCTGTCCATTTCCGTGTAAAAAAGTACACTTTTTTCGGTCAAAAATGTCACTTTCTCATGCGTTCCGACGCCCCCTGCGTTCCGACGCCCCCTGCGTTCCGACGCCCCTGCGTTCCGACGCCCCCTGCGTTCCGACACCCCCTGCGTTCCGACGCCCCCTGCGTTCCGACGCCCCCTGCGTTCCGACGCCCCCGCGTTCCGACGCCCCCACGTTCCGACGCCCCCACGTTCCGACGCCCCCACGTTCCGACGCCCCCCTTGTTCCGACGCCCCCCTTGTTCCGACGGCCCCCACGTTCCGACGGCCCCCACGTTCCGACGGCACCCACGTTCCGACGCCCCCCACGTTCCGACGCCCCCCACGTTCCGACGCCCCCCACGTTCCGACGCCCCCCACGTTCCGACGTCCCCCACGTTCCGACGCCCCCCACGTTCCGACGCCCCCCACGTTCCGACGCCCCCCACGTTCCGACGCCCCCCACGTTCCGACGCCCCCCACATTACGACGCCCCCCACGCTTAGACGCCCCCCACGCTTAGACGCCCCCCACGCTTCGACGCCCCCCACGTTCCGACGCCCCCCACGTTCCGACGGCCTCCACGTTCCGACGCCCCCAAGTTCCGACGGCCCCCACGTTCCGACGGCCCCCACGTTCCGACGGCCCCCACGTTCCGACGGCCCCCACGTTCCGACGGCCCCCACGTTCCGACGGCCTCCACGTTCCGACGCCCCCCACGTTCCGACGCCCCCCACGTTCCGACGCCTCCCCCACGTTCCGACGCCTCCCCCACGTTCCGACGCCCCCCCCATGTTCCGACACCCCCCCCACGTTCCGACGCCCCCCCCACGTTCCGACGCCTCCCCACGTTCCGACGCCCCCCCCCACGTTCCGACGCCCCCCTTACATTCCGACGCCCCCCCACGTTCCGACAACCCCCACGTTCCGACAACCCCCACGTTCCGACAACCCCCACGTTCCGACAACCCCCACGTTCCGACAACCCCCACGTTCCGACAACCCCCACGTTCCGACAACCCCCACGTTCCGACAACCCCCACGTTCCGACAACCCCCACGTTCCGACAACCCCCACGTTCCGACAACCCCCACGTTCCGACAACCCCCACGTTCCGACAACCCCCACGTTCCGACAACCCCCACGTTCCGACAACCCCCACGTTCCGACAACCCCCACGTTCCGACAACCCCCACGTTCCGACAACCCCCACGTTCCGACAACCCCCACGTTCCGACAACCCCCACGTTCCGACAACCCCCACGTTCCGACAACCCCCACGTTCCGACAACCCCCACGTTCCGACAACCCCCACGTTCCGACAACCCCCACGTTCCGACAACCCCCACGTTCCGACAACCCCCACGTTCCGACAACCCCCACGTTCCGACAACCCCCACGTTCCGACGCCCGTATTTTTAGACTACCCGGCCTTTGTTCAGACTACTCGAACTATGATTCTGACACACGTACGTTCCGACGCCCCCAAGTTCCGACGGCCCCCACGTTCCGACGGCCCCCACGTTCCGACGGCCCCCACGTTCCGATGGCCCCCACGTTCCGACGGCCTCCACGTTCCGACGCCCCCCACGTTCCGACGCCCCCCACGTTCCGACGCCTCCCCCACGTTCCGACGCCTCCCCCACGTTCCGACGCCCCCCCCATGTTCCGACACCCCCCCCACGTTCCGACGCCCCCCCCACGTTCCGACGCCTCCCCACGTTCCGACGCCCCCCCCACGTTCCGACGCCCCCCTTACATTCCGACGCCCCCCCACGTTCCGACAACCCCCACGTTCCGACAACCCCCACGTTCCGACAACCCCCACGTTCCGACAACCCCCACGTTCCGACAACCCCCACGTTCCGACAACCCCCACGTTCCGACAACCCCCACGTTCCGACAACCCCCACGTTCCGACAACCCCCACGTTCCGACAACCCCCACGTTCCGACAACCCCCACGTTCCGACAACCCCCACGTTCCGACAACCCCCACGTTCCGACAACCCCCACGTTCCGACAACCCCCACGTTCCGACGCCCGTATTTTTTGACTACCCGGCCTTTGTTCCGACTACTCGAACTATGATTCTGACACACGTGCGTTCCGACACCCCTGCGTTCTAACACGCCTTCAAAAAATGTATGTTACCACATGGAATTGAGTCACTAATGAAGCAGGCTAGTAAAATCTTATTATATGCGGGTAGTTGGAACATAGGTTTAGTAGTCAGAACATAGGGTTTTCGGAACATAGAGCAGTCACTGTAATGGCTATAGTGCACCTTACCCTAAAATAGGGCTGTAATTGGCTCTTTTTTGTCTTCATCTTGTCGCTATAGGTGACAAGATAAGATAAGATAATGGTGACAAAATAAGACAACATACAACAGAGAGCTATACAGGTACAGTCCTATTTGTAGGGTTGGTGTGCACCCTCCACAGTGGAATTAAGACCCAGACATCAGGTCCAAAATTCATTTTGAGATTCAGTTAAAAAACATTGACTGGAGTCCCAAAAGCAAGTTTTTATTATAGATTTGTTTTGGGAGATATTACAGTTATGTTAAAAATGACACTGAGTAAAAGAAATTGAAAAATATTTACATCTTGTTCAAATATCTACCAAGGTAAATGAAACATGAATAAGATTAAAACTGCTACAAACTGCTTACTAGCTGGAATGGCCTGAAATGTACAAATCAAATAAGTTAAGAGGGCCTAATATTTTGATCTCAACAAGATCTTCTTCAGAGACAAAATGGCTGTGTACAAGATACAAACATACATGTATATAGGGCATGATATATGATGCACATCATGGTTGGCAAAAGAAACACAAAAGAAAAAGCACAGATTCCAGTGGAACAATCAACAAAAGGAGGGATTAAAGGGTAAGGCGGAGGGATTAAAGGGTAAGGTAAGTGTGGGTAGGATCAAAGACAGACCAAGGGGGTAAAGGGGTGTGAATTTGGGTGGGGAACAAAAACAGAAGGGGTAAAACCACAAGGAAGGAGGTCCAGGGTAAAGATCAAAGGGAAGAACTAATAAACAAGTATGACTAGGAGTAATGGGGGGGGGGGGGGAGTTTGAAAATAGACAGGGAAAATCGGAGGAGTGAGAACAAACAAAAACAAACAAATAAATAAATCTGAACCAGATGACAAATAGGAGAAAACAAAATGAAGTTAATCATTTCCTAGTTAGATATTGAGCCTATGTTGTTGAATAGTCCGAAGACGATTTATCCAAACTTTCTCCCGGCTGAGGCGGACTGAGTCTTTCCGATGGCCAAGTGATTATTTGCCCTGTGGAATCATATTAGAAATACAATGGTTAGGCTGGTTGAAGTGATGACCGACGGGGGATATCATGTTTCTTAGTGTTGATAGTAGATTATTTAGGGCATTTATGGTCTCTCGTTTGGTCTCATTCGGTAAACGAAACTTCGTTTAACCCTAACCCCCTTGGCTCTCACAGGAGAAAGTAAACCAAACCATTAATTCTTTTCGAACATTGCGTTATGGGGACAATCCATAGGGTTTGTGTGTTAAGTGAAATATGTATAATCTCAAAATCAGTCAGAACACTCTAAAATTCTAAAATGTTCAGCATCACCCTAATTTGTCCTCTTCTACATGAACTTCCACAACTTCACACAGGTACTTATTGGTACACTCTACTAAACCTAACGGTACTAAACCTGCCAAACTCTTGAAGTTTGATTGACTTGTTACAGATGAGTCAATATGTATTGTTCAGTATGGGATCAGTACAGTGATGACTGTCCAGCGATATGTGCTACGAGTGGGGACCTACAGAGAGGTACATGTTATACACAAGCAGTTTACCAGAAACAAGCTGTGCCGTGAACAGCCATGGGTCACCCACTATAATAAATGCTTGTGCATCCCCCCAAACTCCAACATTTGTACAAGTCTCATTCATTTCTGTCCTGAACCTGACTGAATTTAACAGGGTCGATCTCCCTAGCTTTTTGGTACTGAGTCAAACAAAGCCCAACAACAAGTTGCTATGATTTGGTACCAGACCTGCCAAAATCTAGCAAAACCTGCAGTTAGAGTTTGATGGGTTTGGGTATATTGCTTTTAATACACCCATTTTACAACCCTTCGAATGGTGTAAAATATGATATGGACCAAGGAATGGATGATACTTTATCAAAAAATTGAAAACATCGACTAGCATGGTACAAAATGCATTAGTTTTTAAACATTTACGGTTGCAAATTTTAACGTGTACCTCGAGTACCCACGGTAAAATGTCTTAAATTTGTAATATATCGAAAGACTAAATATCCTTGTCATTATTAAATGTCGGTAAATTAGCGAAGATATCCCTTTTGCCCGTAAAAGTCGAATTTGTGGTAAGGGTGTTTTCAACAAAAATATTGTCCAGCGCGCCAAATAGCGCCCTCTGTTGGTAGGCATAGTCAGCGCGCGATTAAGCAATGCAACGTATATTCAACATAGGTGAATTACCGTGTGCCTTTATAAGCGCATGCCTTTATAAGCGCATCGAATATAGAGTGGTTGTTGAAACTCTCTGAAAAAGCAATACCTGTAAAACAAACTAGGTTAAACAAAATTAAGACGATCGACAGGAGCATTTAACTTTATTACGACAGCGTTCAGAGCCAAACAATAACCATTTCAACCAGTCAGACGTGTTTTCCCCCAGGGATACTTTCAATGACTGCTTTTTATTTATCATAATGTCCAGCCAGGGACTGACAACGATGTGAAGCGGGCATCTGAATGACTTTAATGTAAACATTATTATTATTATTTCCCGATGTGTGACCTCTCTGAAACCAATCCGTGGACGGTGGCCGGTTCCCTTATGACAAAGACTCCTCCATTGTGGACGGTCTCGCTTTTATTTTATTTCTGTTCCATTGCGAATGGTTTTAACACTGAGATTAAACAGTGAATCACGCCACCCTCTAATGAGGTGATCTGGAATAAATACCTAAAGAGAAGATAGGTCGGCCGCAACAAGAGGTCGGACTGTACCTAGATAAATTATAACGGACTACATAAGCAACAGACGGTTAGTATTAAATGCACAAATTGTCACAAGAAGGCGCTATGCAGAAAAAAAGCGCCCTCTTTCAAATGTATTTTTTTGTTTTTGTCAATTACGGTGAGTTACGTTTTTAGAAAACTTTTAACCTTGTTTTCCGTACCCAGCGATGATGTTTAAACATACTTGATATAGTTTGGATTGTTGACTCTTCCCTGTCCTGAGATTCACTGATGTCTGGGTCACATATGGTTTTAAACCACTGTCCTCTATTTTACAGCTCCATGCCCCTCCTCAACATAACCATCCTGACACAGTATTCCTGAATGTAATAGTCGAAACTTCATGATCACGATGGCGGAGGCTGCAGCCCGAACCGTGTTGGACACAATTAGCCAGGGGCACCTGGAATGTCCGATCTGCTGCTGTCGATTCAAGGATCCTAAAATGCTAGACTGTCTTCATAGCTTCTGCCTGAATTGTCTGGGAGAGATGGTGAGCAAAGAGACGACAGAGAGGGCGAAGATAACTTGTCCAGTCTGCAGGAGAGAGACGAACGTTACTGACGAAGGAGTGCAGAGTCTGTCTTCTAGCTTCTTTCTGATATCTCTTGTCGATGAGATAAACAAACAAGAGCAGTTATTAGGAAAGGTAACTACTACTAGTGCGACTTGTGAATCCTGTGAAGAAGGAAATGAGGCCGTGTCGAGATGCCTTGACTGCAAGGATAACATATGCAAGAAATGCCAAGAGGCACACCAATTTCTGAGGTCCACCAAAGAGCATCGCATCATTCCAGCAGACGACGTAGACAAATCGACGGCTTTACCAACATTATGTTACCAAGACTGTCACATCAACAAAATCATGTAGAAAACATAGTGATCACGCCGTATGCTTTCACTGTGAGACTTGTGATGTGTTGATTTGCGCCATGTGCGCTGCAACTGAGCACCGAACAGCGGAACATAAGTTCATTGGTATCGGAGATGCCATCGAATCATTCCGTGAGAGTATCAAGGACATATTGCAAAAGTTCCAGAAAAGCATAAAGTGCGTGCCGAGATTCATGACTTAATCGGGGGCCTAAACTCTCAGAGATTATTATCCTTGATGTGTGAGGTGCTGTCAACTGCTCAGACTCGTCTCGTTCCCGACGCAACCGATGTCTACAAACTAGCTGTCTCTCTGAATGTATAAGAGTAAAAAGCCCACTCTCAAAAAGAGTGAATCTCTTATAAAGCCACTCCAACAAGAGTGAAATTGAGTTTTTTAGAGTGAAGGCAACTCCAAAAAAATTAAAATCACTTTAAAAGAGTAAATGTTCACTCTTCCGAGGAGCCATATGAAGGAAAAATCTAAAAGAGCTGTCCTTCATATGGCTCCTCGAAAGAGTGAAAATGTATTCTTCTGGAGTGGTTTTCCCTTTTTTAAAAACTATTTTTTACTCTAAAAAAGTAGATTTAACTCTTTTTGTGAGTGAACTGTTCTCTTTTATACATTTATAGAGTGCGTCTGTGTTCCGGTTTTAGCACATCTAGGGGTACATGCGGCGCCGCGTTGATGGCTTGATCGAAGCTGCTAAGTTTCCAGCATACTGACGCGGTCCTGCTTGAGTCCGTGAAACGTGTAGCCGTCAGACGGCGCCTCACTCGTGCTCCGCCCTGCATCGGCCCCGGAGTAGTTTAATCGATGACGAAACATATCCCTCCCAACTTTCTCCGAGGTCTATAAATAGCTCTGTTTGGTCTAAATGAAGTCAAGGAACCAGACTGAAAAACAGCATCTATATGGTCAGCGTCACAATATTTACCACACGAACCCTCTAACCTATCCAATTTAGAAAATTACAGAAAAAGCAAATGGTGTATACTACCTTTAAGAGGTTATATTTCCGTAACGCGATAGATTTATTCGAAAATCTGAAAAATCCTCACGGTTTTGAAATTTTATTAAATAAAACAACGTACACGACAGCTGTTTTTTAAATTTATTTTCACTTTATTGTATTTAAAAATCAACTCTTCAGTTTTATTAGCTATTTTCTCGTTTTTTAGAAGCATCTAGTTGTAAATAATAATTTGTGACACGATCAAGCCGAATCAGTCGGATGTCGGCGAATCCCAAAAATGCACTGTTTTCTTCGTTGGTATTTAAACAAATCTATATAACTCGACAACAAAACATAGTATCAACATGGGATTTTCAGTTTTTAAAACGTACAGATGCCCTCTTTGAAACTACATGAACACTAATTTTTTGACCGGGGCCGACATTCGACTGATTTCGCTTGATCGTGTCACATTTGTTATCACAAACTAATTTCAATTTCATATTATTACATGTAAACAATTTATTTTCTACACCATTTTCTAGCTGTAACACGTCTCTTTTCAAAAGTGTATTTTTTAAAGTGAAGAAGGAAATATGCTTTGCCATAAAAAGCTATTATCCAAAATAAATACACCTCGATTGCACATGAATTCTGTGAATTGTTCTTAGAATAATGATTATTCTTTCCTGCATATATGGAGAGATATGTATTGTCCGTTATGAACCACCGTAGTTTTACGCGGAAGTGCGCTCAGTCGTCTGAACTTTCAACTGGAGAGTTAAAAATAGCAACTGGGTTTTCCCATTGAGCTACAACAAGGTTTTTCTCCTCAAACGCTGCGCAGTTGTTGCACAAATACACATATAAATGGTGTCTACGGAAGTTGGCCTGTACCTTCAACTTGAATTAAGGGAATTTATGTGTTAATATTTTGTGCGACACAACCCTTTTATCACCTCGATGTTGAGTGAAGCAGTACTACAGTACATGTACTAGGCTTGATCACACCTTGCCTTATCTGTTCGAAGTACATGTAGTCATTTGCCATTATTCTTCCGCGGGATTTCTGGTGCTAAATATTTGTGGCTGATGAAGACCCCAACCAACTGACGAATCAGTTTTGAAAAGTGAGTACATTGTACATCAAGTTGAATAGATTCATGTAATTGATTTTTTTAAAAGTGAAATAGGTTAGTATTATAGTAAACATGCCTGATATTCGTAATAGAACGATTCGCTTTTGGGGGATTGTATTGCATGTACACATGTAAATGTACAATGCAGTCTGTTTGCTCTACCTATTTCCGGGTAAAAAATGTCACTTTCTCGGTCAAAAAGAAGTATTATTTTGACCATGAAAAGGATAGAAGCAAATAGAGTTTCAAATTCGGTCTCTCGTGTGCACTGTAGCCCTACAAAATAATAGGTTGATAAAGTCACTTCAGAATGAAAAAAACACCTGTGACTCGAAACAGTCGATTTTTTAATATTATAACTAGAGGTCCGTAACTATACACAATCGCCATTTTCGCATACTATATATGCTCTTCCCATTTCCGGGTAAAAATTGAAACTTTATCGTTAATTTTACGACCGAGAAAATGTTAACGTTTCAGTCAAAATGAACGAGAAAAATGTCATTTGTTTTACTTAGAAAGTGTAATTTTGACCATGAAAAAGATAGAGCAAATAGTCTGACCTAGTGTACCTAGCCCTACAAATAGAGCTGTATATATTGGCTCTCTTTTGTCCATAATATTGTCGCCATTACAGGCAAGAAGACAAGTATGTTGGTAGAACAAACTCTGGGTCAGATTATTCAATTGATCCTAAATCTAAACCTATTTGCTCTACTCATTTCCGGGTAAAAATTGACACTTTCTCGCTAATTTTGACTGAGAAAATGTCGCTTTATCAGTCAAAATGAATGAGAAAACTGTCATTTGTTTTTACTCGGAAGGTCTTATTTTGATCATGGAAAAGATAGAGCAAATATAACTTCATCAATCTGACCTAGTGTGTATCTAGCCCTACAAACAGGGCTGTGTTTATTGGCTCTCTTTTGTCTATAATCTTGTAACCATTACAGGGGACAATATAATATAATGGCAACAAAATAAGACACAATACAAGAGCCAATTACAGCTCTATTTGTAGGGTGAGTGTGCACCCTTCTCCATTTTACAGCTTCATGCTACTCCCAAACCTAAGCCCCCCCCCCCTTCCTGTCGCACACTTTGAGTATTCCTAAGAGTTTTTGTTTTTTTCTCTCGTTAGGATCATAATCACGATGGCGGAGGCTGCAGCCCAAACCGTGTTGGATACGATCAGCCAGGGGCACCTGGAATGTCCGATCTGCTGCTGTCGATTCAAGGATCCTAAGATGCTAGACTGTCTTCATAGCTTCTGCCTGAACTGTCTGGGAGAGATGGTAAGCAAAGAGACGACAGAGAGGGCGAAGATATCATGTCCAGTCTGCAGGAGAGAGACGGGCGTTCCTAAGGAAGGAGTGCAGAGTCTGTCTTCTAGCTTCTTTCTGATATCTCTTGTCGATGAGATAAGCAAACAAGAGCAGTTATTAGAAAAGGTAACTACTACTAGTGCGACTTGTGAATCATGTGAAGAAGGAAACGAGGCCGTGTCAAGATGCCTTGACTGCAAGGAGAACATCTGCAAGAAATGCCAAGAGGCACACCGACGCTTAAAGTCCATCAAAGACCATCGCATCATTCCCGCGGAAGACTTGGACAAACCGTGGGCTTCACCAACAGATGCTACGAAAGCTGCCACACCAAAATGTAGAAAACATAGTGATCAGGCCATTTGCTTTTACTGTGAGACTTGTGATGTGTTGATTTGCGCCATGTGTGCTGTAACTGAGCACCGAACAGCTGCTGAACATAAGTTAATTGATATCGGTGACACCATCAAATCATTCCGTGAGAGTGTCAATAACATATTGCAACAGTTCCAGAAAAGCAAAGAGCAATTTGCATCAAACGAAGACTCTATCAAACATGCACGGAATAGATTGCAAACGAAACTGGGTCAGGCTTGCAATGATATTTCTGCAAAAGCGGAGGCAGAAATTGCTAAAATCAGAAGCAAAGCAAAGGTAATCACCGAACAAGTCAACAAAATCTGTCGGGAGAGAGACAGCGAGTACGAAAAGGCGCTCATGCGCAACCGTGACCAGATGGAACGCGCAGATCAGATCGTCACGGCCGTAAACGACTTGATGAGTCAAGTCGATGATTTCGAGCTCTTGGAACTCAAACCGAAAGTTATGCACAACTTGGAATTCCAGAAGGAGCTCAAGTGTGAACCGGCAAAGGTGGATCTTTCGTTCATTGGGGTAAAATGTCAAGATGTTGTCAGTGAAAAGGATCTTGGGAAGATGTTACTCAAAGAGAAGTGGCAGGTGAAGGAAGAGTTCGGCAAGAAAGGAAACGGTGACGAGGAATTCCAATTCGCCAGAAGTGTTGCATGTTTCAGCAACGGGGACATTGCTGTTAAAGACGAACTGCTAAATCGCCTATCGCTATTTACCTTCACTGGACGTTTTAAAACTTCGGCCGCTCATAGCGGTCATCAGCTGGACGCTCCTGGGGGCGTTGCTGTCACCTCAGATGATCTGCTTTTTGTCACTGACAAAAATAAAGTGAAGGTTTTCGACGGCAATCTTCAGTTGATTCGCAAATTCACACCATCTGAGGAAGAGGCAAGTCAGTTAACCGCTATTGCACTAGACGCAGCTGGAGAACGACTAGCTGTGGCTGACTGGGGCAGGAAAGTTGTTTCTGTGCATTTGCTTGATGGCTCGTTAGTAGCAACCATTCCAAATGAAAATGTGACAAATTATTTAGCGATAGATGATATGGAGCGCCTATTCATTCCTAATTACGAAGGTAAAACCCTCTCCTGTGTAGACCTCAAGGGCAATGAGGTGTTTAGTATCAAGACACTTGTGGACCAAAATCCCTTGAAACCCACCGGGATCCTTTGTGACAGTCACGGTTACTTTAATGTAGCTGTTCATTACGGTAGTAGGGGGAACTTTAAAATACAGCAGTACGACCGAAATGGATTGCTGGTAGGAACTGTAGCCGAAAAGCTGTACAATCCTCTAGGAATGACCTATACACCCACTGGCGACATGGTTGTTGCAGACAGACATTCCATGAAGATCTTGCAGCGGATTTAAATTGCCTGCTAGGCACTGCTGCTTACTTGAACCAAGTTGCAACTGATATGGGGTCCGTGCACAAGTACCCCCCTCATATCAGACACCTTATCAGACTTCAATTTAAGTGGCTATGAAAAGAATTTCATACACGGACATCACTTGACACCCAGTGCACAAACAATATGAAACTTGTCTGAACAAAAACAATATTTTCTCAGTAAATGCTTTGATATTTTTCTGAGCTCAATTTGTCTTTTTGGGATTTGTAATTGCTTACTGATCCATGGCTGATAGGTCAAAGTAGGGAACAATTAGTGATGTCCGTGTATGGATTTCTGTCCAGTTCTCGTTATTATTGTTTAATGAAAGGCAATTGTGAGAGACAGCAAACAAAGAAATCGGCCATCAGAAAGCAATAACTTTGAAAATATCAAAGCATTTCTTTTTAATCAATACTCGTAGATTTTGTTTTTACTCTTCTACAATTACAGGTATTTAGTTTTTCTAATAGTGCGCTTAGTTCGTAGATAAAAAACACCTAATTTTCCTTGCATTCAGTGGTATTTAGTTCAAGACATTAGTAAAGAAAAGTCATCTTGGTAAAATTGTGATTCTCAAATTTATGACAATAAAAGAACTTTGTGGTATGGTAACTTTGAATGCAGTAGTTGTTGTTGAGGTATACAGGGCGAGGCCAACTGGTTTAGATGTATAATCATGATCTTTTCATGTCATGATGAAGTTACAGTTTGCCATAATTAGTTTCAATATTTAAATACGAAAGATCAAATTTTTGAAATTTATTACTAAAATTTATTGTGGAATTGTTCGAATAAATAACACATTATGATCAAGAGCGTTTAATATACTACAAATCTCCTTGATCAAAATAGTCAGTTTCTGCGTAATGAGATTCCTGTTGGCATAAGATTATCTGTAAATAAACAACACTTTGTATGTTTGATGTATGTTTACACAAATGTTGTATTTCGAGAAAGTGCTTTTGTAAATTTAGATTATCTGTATAAATTAACACTACAACACGAAAACTTTATGGATTCGTGATGATATTTTCCAGCTCACATTACTGCAATTTTACATCCAAAATCCGTTCAAACTAAAATACGGCGATGGTTTGTTATTTTACAGGTGAACATTATTTTACCTAAACAAATACAGTGTATCTTCAGAATCGCTATGAGCATTACTCTTCTCGATCATTGGATTTATGGACCGCAGGCTGGTTGCCTATTTGTACGAGTGTTTCTACTTGCATGAGTCTACATAAAGATTTTTGGAAGTGAGAGGTCGATTTTTGGCTCGATATTTCTCTTTAACGTAATGCAATTTTTCAGTTTCTACAAATTGAGATACTACGTGTATCGTAACAAATTTACAAAGGCATTTTCAAAGAAGGACTGTCTTAAAGAAATAAATGTACCGAAATAATTGTAGAAACCCCAATTTTTACACGCTGAATTACCTATTCGAGGGGTCCGGAACTGCGCCACTAGCTAGCTTCAGGCTCCATTCACGGAGAACTCGTACGCGAGACAACTCGTACGCAGATTGGTTAACTCGTACGCGCGACAACTCGTACGCCAGCCAACTCGTACGCGGTCCAAAATACGCGGTCCAACTCGTACGGTGTGCAAAATTGTGGTTCACAGGTGGTATTGATCAATTAAAAAGGTAGATACTCTGGGGCATCCAAGGCAAATCTGTACGATTGTTGGCATTGTTAACCTTTTTGGCGGCCTCATACACATTTTCGTCAACAAATTGTATTCCATTAAATGTAACGATGTATACAAGTTGCATGAGATTCAGTCTGTTCAGGTGCTTTCGGTTTTTAAGAATAAGCTTAAGAATTATCTTTTTACAAATGCATTTGTGTAATATTGTACTATTGTTTATTTTACAACTTGAATCAAGGACATTGTGGCTCATTTACGTGACAAAAAAGAATAATATTAATAGTATTTCCTGCAAATGGAGACATATGTAATGTCTATTATGAACTTCCGTAGCTTTACGCTGAAGGCCTGTGCGCGCACATTGTCATATGGAAGGAGCAATTAGCGCTGATCCTTCCTTTACCTGCGCGAGTTAAAAATAGTAACTGGTTTCCCCCCATAGTAAGTAAATTGTGCTGTGCCTCCTCATCAAATACATGTACTGCGCAGTTGTTACACAAATACACGTACACAGCTCAGGAAGCTGCGGTAGTCATGGGTGTTCTGACATGTACTGCATGTCACAGTGATCGCCTTTCGCCGCTCGAAAGTACCGGCGGTACCTGGACTGGCGAAAGGCCATTCTTGTGTTTACACGCACCGGAATGTGGTACACAATCAAACTGACGAATCATGCAGTATTAACAAGTGAGTACCGGTACATATTATTCATGTTGATACATTACGTGCTGCACAGATAGAATGTGATTTGAGTGTTCATGTTTAAAAAAAAATGAAATAGCTTTAATAATGCCCGATATCGTAAGATAAGGAACGATTAGCCTTTGTAGTCTGTTAAATCATATAGACTAGGAGCAAAGTTGTGAAAGCCCTGTAAATAAGAATTTTGCTCAACACCTACTACATCCAAGGTTTGACTTCACAATATGGAAGAACATACCCTACTGAACACTGCTATGTAGTATGTGGCTTCAAATTGTGGTATCACTTTTGAGGGTAAAAAGTTGGCATTGTTCTTAATTTGGCACCAATTGTTAGTAAACAGTCTTGTCATATATTCATATAAAAAAAAAAAAAATGAAGCATTTTATTTTTTATATATCTTAATATCTTATATAAATTATCACAACTATCATTTAAATATTTTTTACATTTCATTTTTATAAAGTACATACTAAAATGTGAAATAATTTTGAAATAAGAAAAAAGAACACTTGTACGAGGCTACTTCCCAAGATTTTATTTTTTTATTTTTTTAATTTTTTTAAAGGTTATCTTTTAAAGGGGCGTGGCCACGCCCCTTTGTCTCCTTAGACCATAATTATTATTTTTTAGCCAATGAGGAACATTTGAGTCATGAACTCATTAAACAGCATCATTTGCATGAACAAAAGTGATGTTTATATGCTTTCATTGTGTCAAACTTATCTTAAATTTTTTTTTTTAATAATTTTTTATCAAATTAATTTTTTTGTAATATATTTTGATAGCAGCGCTAAATTTATACCACAATTTGAGTCCACATACTACCTAGAGATGTTCTACTAGGTCTATTCCACCAGATAAAGCAATCGAACCTTAGATGTAGTGAGAGTTGAGCACCCACTTTTTTTTGTTGGTCCGTGCTCCTAGTCTAATAGAGCAAGGATCAAGTTGCTCTGCCCATTTCCGTGTTAAAACCCTTTTTTTCGGTAAAAAAATTGTAAAAGTCACTTTCTCAATCGAAATGATCGACCGAGAGAAATGTTATTTTTGTTGACTCGGAAACGTGTGGTTTTGGCCATGACTGTGGTTTTGACTTATGTAATGGCTGATTACACCCCCATGTTCCGACTCCCCTATGTTCCGACGCCCGGCCAATGTTCCGACTCCCCTATGTTTCGACGCCCCGGCCAATGTTTCGACGCCCGGGCCATTGTTCCGACGCCCGGGCCAATGTTCCGACGCCCGGGCCAATGTTCCGACGCCCGGGCCAATGTTCCGACGCCCGGGCCTATGTTCCGACGCCCGGGCCTATGTTCCGACGCCCGGGCCTATGTTCCGACGCCCGGGCCTATGTTCCGACGCCCGGGCCTATGTTCCGACGCCCGGGCCTATGTTCCGACGCCCGGGCCTATGTTCCGACGCCCGGGCCTATGTTCCGACGCCCGGGCCTATGTTCCGACGCCCGGGCCTATGTTCCGACGCCCGGGCCTATGTTCCGACGCCCGGGCCTATGTTCCGACGCCCGGGCCTATGTTCCGACGCCCGGGCCTATGTTCCGACGCCCGGGCCTATGTTCCGACGCCCGGGCCTATGTTCCGACGCCCGGGCCTATGTTCCGACGCCCGGGCCTATGTTCCGACGCCCGGGTCTATGTTCCGACGCCCCCGTCTATGTTCCGACGCCCCCGTCTATGTTCCGACGCCCCCGTCTATGTTCCGACGCCCCCGTCTATGTTCCGACGCCCCCGTCTAGGTTCCGAAGCCCCCGTCTATGTTCCGACGCCCCCGTCTAGGTTCCGACGCCCCCGTCTATGTTCCGACGCCCCCGTCTATGTTCCGACGCCCCCGTCTATGTTCCGACGCCCCCGTCTATGTTCCGACGCTCCCGCCTATGTTCCGACGCCCCCGCCTATGTTCCGACGCCCCCGCCTATGTTCCGACGCCCCCGCCTATGTTCCGACGCCCCCGCCTATGTTCCGACGCCCCCGCCTATGTTCCGACGCCCCCGCCTATGTTCCGACGCCCCCGCCTATGTTCCGACGCCCCCGCCTATGTTCCGAAGCCCCCGCCTATGTTCCGAAGCCCCCGCCTATGTTCCGACGCCCCCCCCCCGCCTATGTTCCGACGCCCCCGCCTATGTTCCGACGCCCCTGTCTATGTTCCGACGCCCCCGCCTATGTTCAGACGCCCCCGCCTAAGTTCCGATGCCCCCGCCTAAGTTCCGACGTCCCCGCCTACGTTCTGACGTCCCTGGCTACGTTCCGACATCCCTGGCCTACGTTCCGACGTCCCCGGCCTACGTTCCGACGTTCCCGGCCTTTGTTCCGACGTCCCCGGCCTACGTCCCGACCTACGTCCCGACGTTCCCGGCCTACGTCCCAACGTCCCCGGCCTACGTTCCGACGCCCCCTACGTTCCGACGCCCCCTGCGTTCCGACGCCCCCTGTGTTTCGACGCCCCCTGCGTTCCGACGCCCCCTGCGTTCCGATGCCCCCTACGTTCCGACGCCCCCTACGTTCCGACGCCCCCTACGTTCCGACGCCCCCTACGTTCCGACGCCCCCACGTTCCGACGCCCCCCACGTTCCTACGCCCCCCCCCACGTTCCTACGCCCCCCCCCACGTTCCTACGCCCCCCCCCCATGTTCAGACGCCCCCCACGTTCAGACGCCCCCCCACGTTCCGACGCCCCCCACGTTCCGACCCCCCCACGTTCCGACGCCCTCCACGTTCCGACTACTCGGCCTTTGTTCCGACTACTCGACCTCTGATTCTGACACCCGTGTGTTCCGACACCCTTGCGTTCTGACACATGGAATTGAGTCACTAATGAAGCAGGCTAGTAAAATCTTATTATATGCGGGTAGTTGGAACATAGGAGTGTCGGAACATAGGTTTAGTAGTCAGAACATAGGGTTTTCGGAACATAGAGCAGTCACTGTAATGGCTATAGTGCACCTTACCCTAAACGCCCCCGCCTATGTTCCGACGCCCCCGCCTATGTTCCGACGCCCCCGCCTATGTTCCGACGCCCCCGCCTATGTTCCGACGCCCCCGCCTATGTTCCGAAGCCCCCGCCTATGTTCCGAAGCCTCCGCCTATGTTCCGACGCCCCCCCGCCTATGTTCCGACGCCCACGCCTATGTTCCGACGCCCCTGTCTATGTTCCGACGCCCCCGCCTATGTTCAGATGCCCCCGCCTAAGTTCCGATGCCCCCGCCTAAGTTCCGACGTCCCCGCCTACGTTCTGACGTCCCTGGCTACGTTCCGACATCCCTGGCCTACGTTCCGACGTCCCCGGCCTACGTTCCGACGTTCCCGGCCTTTGTTCCGACGTCCCCGGCCTACGTCCCGACGTCCCCGACCTACGTCCCGACGTCCCCGACCTACGTCCCGACGTCCCCGGCCTACGTCCCAACGTCCCCGGCCTACGTTCCGCCGTCCCCGGCCTACGTTCCGACGCCCCCTACGTTCCGACGCCCCCTGCGTTCCGACGCCCCGTGCGTTCCGACGCCCCCTGCGTTCCGAAGCCCCCCACGTTCCGACCCCCCCCACGTTCCGACGCCCTCCACGTTCCGACTACTCGGCCTTTGTTCAGACTACTCGACCTCTGATTCTGACACCCGTGTGTTCCGACACCCTTGCGTTCTGACACATGGAATTGAGTCACTAATGAAGCAGGCTAGTAAAATCTTATTATATGCGGGTAGTTGGAACATAGGAGTGTCGGAACATAGGTTTAGTAGTCAGAACATAGGGTTTTCGGAACATAGAGCAGTCACTGTAATGGCTATAGTGCACCTTACCCTAAAAATAGGGCTGTAATTGGCTCTCTTTTGTCTTCATCTTGTCGCTATAGGTGACGGCTATAGGCTATAAGATAAGATAAGATAATGGTGACAAAATAACGACAACATACAACGGAGAGATATGCAGGTACAGTCCTATTTGTAGGGTTGGTGTGCACCCTCCACAGTGGAATTAAGACCCAGACATTAGGTCCAAAATTCATTTTGAGATTCAGTTAAAAAACATTGACTGGAGTCCCAAAAGCAAGTTTTTATTATAGATTTAGTTTTTTGAGATATTACAGTTATGTTAAAAATGACACTGAGTAAAAAAAATGGAAAAATATTTTGTTCAAATATCTGCCAAGGTAAATGAAACATGAATAAGGTTAAAACTGCTACAAACTGCTTACTGGCTGGAATGGCCTGAAATGTACAAATCAAATAAGTTAAGAAGGCCTAATATTTTGATCTCAACAAGATCTTCTTCAGAGACAAAATGGCTGTGTACAAGATACAAACATACATGTATATAGGGCATGATATATGATGCACATCATGGTTGGCAAAAGAAACACACAAGAAAAAACACAGAGTCCAGTGGAACAATCAACAAAAGGAGGGATTAAAGGGTAAGGCTGAGGGATTAAAGGGTAATGTAAGTGTGGGTAGGATCAAAGACAGACCAAGGGGGTAAAGGGGTGTGAATTTGGGTGGGGAACAAAAACAGAAGGGGTAAAACCACAAGGAAGGAGGTCCAGGGTAAAGATCAAAGGGAAGAACTAATAAAAGAGTATGACTAGGAGTAATTGGGGGGAGGGGGGGGGGGGGGGGTTGGAAATAGACAGGGAAAATCGGAGGAGTGAGAACAAACAAAAACAAACAAAGAAATCAATCTGAAACGGATGACAATTGGGAGAAAAAAATTGAAGTTAATCATTTCCTAGTTAGATGTTGAGCCCATGTTGTTGAATAGTCCGAAGACGATTCATCCAAACTTTCTCCCAGCTAAGGCGGACTGAGTCTTTCCGATGGCCAAGTGATGCTATGCCCTGTAGAATCATATCAGAAATACAACGGTTAGGCTGGTTGAAGTGATGACCGATGGGGTATCATGTTTCTTGGTGTTGACAGTCGATCGATTTTTTAGGGCATTTTTGGTCTCTCGTTTGGTCTCATTTAATAAATGAAACTTCGTTTAACCCTAACCCCCTAGGCTCTCGCAAGAGAAAGTAAACCAAACCATCAATTCCTTTCGTACATTGCGTTATGGGGGCAATCCTTAGGGTTTGTGTCTTAAGTGAAATATGTCTAATATCAAAATCAGTCAGAACACTCTAAAATTCTAAAATGTTCAGCATCACCCTAATTTGTCCTCTTCTACATGAACTTCACACAGGTACTTATTGGTACACTCTACTAAACCTAACGGTATAAACCTGCCAAACTCTTGGGGCCAAATTCATAAACGGTAATTTTCTCTTGATCACGATTAACTAGGCTAAACTGTGTATACACAGTTGATGGTCGAACGTACAAATCTAGGCCCGAATTCATAAAGAGTGCTTAGATCAGCTGCTGTTTACCAAACGTACATGGTTATAGTGACACGCATCTAAGTAACAAAAGAAATTGTAATCGTCCCAAGGGGCTTGTTTATCTCGTGTACAAGTTACAATATTTCTGTTGGCTTGCTTTTGGGACGGACGTATGGCCATGGATCTGCTGCGTATCATTGAAATAGCACAGGAAGAACTGTTTTCCTACTTTTTACACACTCGGAGACCCATTTTGTGGTCATGAGTAAAATAATCTGCGCGTTTTTTTCGACATGGCGACCCTCCCACTAGTGTCAACTGAGCTGATCAGCAGAGCACAGCGATATGCGTGTTTTCGAAGATAGATACGCCTTTTTATTCAGCATATTACGTAATCCGCCGTGAATAGAATGATGTACGGCTAGACCACTAAACATCGGCTAAGCAGGAACTTGTACACGGCTGGATAAACAGCCGATTATTTTCTTACAGAATTGCGATGATCACAGGAGTTTATTCACACGCGCACTTCTCTGTTTTAGCCACTGTACAATAGTTGTACGCGACTAAAATAATCCGGTGATCATCACCGTTTATGAATTTGGCCCTTGAAGTTTGATTGACTTGTTAGAGATAAGTCAATGTATTGTTCAGTATTGGATCAGTACAGTGATGACTGTCAAGCGATTTGAATGTGCTTGAGTACGATTGGGGACACACAGAGGGGTACATGTTATACACAAGCAGTTTACCAGAAACTAGCTGTGCCGTGAACAGCCGTGGGTCACCCACTAATAAATGCCTGTGCATCCCCCCAAACTCCAACATTTGTACAAGTCTCATTCATTTCTGTCCTGTACGAGTACGAGTGGGGACCTACAGAGGGGTACATGTTATACACGAGCAGTTTACCAGAAACAAGCTGCGCGCGCCGTGAACAGCCGTGGGTCACCCACTGATAAATGCCTGTGCATCCCCCAAACTCCAACATTTGTACAAGTCTCATTCATTTCTGTCCTTAACCTGACTGAATTTAACAGGGTCGATCTCCCTAGCTTTTTGGTACTGAGTCGAACAAAGCCCAACAACAAGTTGCTATGATTTGGTACCAGACCTGCCAAAATCTAGCAAAACCTGCAGTTTGGGTTTGATGGGTTTTGGGTATATTGCTTTTAATACACCCATTTTACAACCCTTCGAATGGTGTAAAGTATGATATGGACCAAGGAATGGATGATACTTTATCAAAAAATTGAAAACATTGACTAACATGGTACAAAATGCATTAGTTTTTAAACATTTACGGTTGCACATTTTAACGTGTACCTCTAGTACCCACGGTAAAATGTCATAAATTTGTAATATATCGAAAGACTAAATATCCTTGTCATTATTAAATGCCGGTAAATTAGCGAAGATATCCCTTTTGCCCGTAAAAGTCGAATTTGTCGTAAGGGTGTTTTCAACAAAAATATTGTCCAGCGCGCCAAATAGCGCCCTCTGTTGATAGGCATAGTCAGCGCGCGATTAAGCAATGCAACGTATATTCTTACCAAGTGGTTTGTACGACGTCATTCATTTGCGACGCAGGTGAATTACCGTGTGCCTTTATAAGCGCCTCGAATATTGGGTGATTGTTGAAACTCCCTCAAAAAGCAATACCGGTAAAACAAACTAGGTTAACAAAAACATAAAACAACCAACACGAATATTTATTTTTGTAGCAATTACGCTACATGTATACGTCAGCGTGCAGAGCCAAACAAAAAGTAAACACCATTTCAACCAGCCAGACGTGTTTCCCCCCAGGGAAACTTTCAATGACTTTTATTTAATATGTCCAGCCAGGGACTGACGACGATGTGAAGCAAATATCTGAATGACTTTAATGTAAACATAGATCTTATTATTGTCTGATGTGTGACCTCTCTAAAACTATTATATGGACGGTGGCCGGTTCCCTTATGACAAAGACTCCTTTATTGTGAAAGGTCTCGTTTTTGTTTTATTTCTGTTCCATTGCGAATGGTTTTAACACTGAGATGGAACAGTGAAGCACGCCACCCTCTAATGAGGTGATCTGGAATAAATAAAGAGAAGGTAGGTTGGCCGCAACAAGAGGCCGGACTGTAGCTAGATAAATTATAACGGACTACATAAGCAACAGACGGTTAGTATTAAATGCAAACATTGTCACAAGAGGGCGCTATGCAGAAAAAGCGCCCACTTTCAAATGTATTTATTTTGGGTCAATTACGGTGAGTTACGTATTTAGAAAACTTTCAACCTTGTTTTCCGTACCCAGCAATGATGTTTAAACATACTTGATATAGCTTATCGAATTTTGACTTTTTATTGTCCTGAAATTTACTGATGTCTAGGTCACATATGGTTTTAAACCACTGCCCTCCATTTTACAGCTCCATGCCCCTCCTCAACATAACCACCCTGACACAGTATTCCTACATGTAATAGTCGAAACGGATTTTGTTTCTTTCTTTTTCCTGAAGTACACACTTCATGATCACGATGGCGGAGGCTGCAGCCCGAACCATGTTGGACACAATTAGCCAGGGGCACCTGGAATGTCCGATCTGCTGCTGTCGATTCAAGGATCCTAAAATGCTAGACTGTCTTCATAGCTTCTGCCTGAATTGTCTGGGAGAGATGGTGAGCAAAGAGACGACAGAGAGAGCGAAGATAACATGTCC